>CM050163.1:204320480-204647980 GCA_027410445.1 Discoglossus pictus
TGGCAGCATCATGCTTTTGCGGCTGTTTTTCTTCAGCTGGAACTGGGGCCTTAGTTAAGATAGAGGGAATTATGAACAGTTCCAAATACCAATCAATATTGGCACAAAATCTTCAGGCTTCTGCTAGAAAGCTGAACATGAAGAGGAACTTCATCTTTCAGCATGACAACGACCCAAAGCATACATCCAAATCAACAAAGGAATGGCTTCACCAGAAGAAGATTAAAGTTTTGGAATGACCCAGCCAGAGCCCAGACCTGAATCCGATTAAAAATCTGTGGGCTGATCTGAAGAGGGCTGTGCACAGGAGATGCCCTCGAAATCGGACTTTTGCAACCATATTATTTTATTTTTATATTTTTTCAATTGAGTTGTACAGTTTATAGGTCACATTAAAGGTGGAAAAAGTTCTGAAATTATTTATCATTGTCTAATTTTTTTACAGCACAGAAACCTGACATTTTAACAGGGGTGTGTAGACTTTTTATATCCACTGTATATATGGCATGCCCGGCAGAAATATCACTGTATATAGACATTTTTGTACATATTCAAACCTAACTGCAACTTCCTGTTGTTGCAGTCTGTGCTGCCCTAGGCCTCATGGACCCGACAATCAGTAAATATAAAATACAAACAAAAAGGGGACGGGGGAGAGGCGCAGGCCCTCCTAGTGTAGATCACCAAAAGTATATTGAGTAGACAGACAACATGTATTTGTAAGTGCCCTGCTTATTCATGGCACAAAATGATACCAACCAAAATATAGTAGAATGCATGGATGAAAGTGTGATCTTGGTAAAGAACCAGATTTCATTGGTACAAGTGAGTGAAGTGACAACTGGAGCCTCCCAACAACTACATCAGATTGATGAAAGTGCACACTATACCTCATACCTAAGAGGTAACCCAAGGTGAGGGCACCTACAAATACATGTTGCCGGTCTACTCAATATACTTTTGGTGATCTACACTAGTAGAGCCTGCACCTCTTCCCCCCTCCCCTTCTTGTTTGTATTTCACTTATAGGACACGCTTGTGATCAGCGTCCATAGAAGAAGCAGCACACCTCTCCAACACCTACACACTAAGTCACACCCTCCAGTATTGAGAGGCCTATCTACACAACACTACATCAACAAGATATTTTACCCTTGAAGGCCTACCTGATCAGGGGAACTATATCCACAATCCTGTGGAAAAATCTCATCTAACTACCGATTGATCCAAGACTCATTGCTCGCACTTTATATAAAATTTCAACTGAAAGAGAACCCTCCAGTACCTCCAACTCCCATAGCGCTTCAGCCAACACTGGGATCAAGCAACCCCAGTAACTTTGCAAATATATAATACAAACCAATACAAGTTACACTACCTTAATCCAAGCGAAGAACACAGTGACTGCAGCCACATTATTGAATTGTATCTGCCAATATGCCAGAGAGTTGAAGTTTGGGAATGTGTTCATATCCTCCAAGAGCTTGTTCAGAGGCCCTTCTACGGACGACATTCTGTACAGGTTGATGGCCACAGCTACCACCGAGAGCTAAGAATGAGAAAAATAGTTATGGGAGACACACTTGTTATTTAAATAAATAAATTCCAGTTTTTTATTTAATAACCCAAATCTAAAAAGTATGCCAGGATTTAACCTTTGCAGCTGCTAAAAAATGCCATCCATTTGAGAGAAAATGACACAGAAGAATGTCGTTGCAAAATAAATAAATAAAAAAAATATATATTTATATATATATATATATATATATATATATATATATATATATATATATATATATATATATATATATATATATATATATATATATAAAGAGATAAATACCGGTATATTATATTCCTTTTGAAATCCAGAAACCTACCATGTTCCTTTAACACACACATGTCTAGGAGTGTTTGGTTCTATAAAGCCATTTGTCTTGAAGGTAACACAACGGGAACTCTGCTCACCACAATGATGACGACATCCAGACAGTTCCACAGACTGCGGAAATAGTGCAGCCGATGGAGTCGGATCTCTAGGAATTCCTCCACAATGTAATACAGGATAAAGAGGCAGAAGAAGATCTCACAGCCAGCCAGGAAAAAGTCAAACGTGGAGATATATCGGATTAACTTCACCGTCTGAAACTGCCAGGAGGGGACTAGCCCACCGGTAGCTGGAAACTCCACTAGCAGTCTGAGAAGAAAGACAGAAAAACAATGGCCACCTCATATTGCTCACGTCACAGCAAGAGGATTCAAGCATGCCTGGGATGCAAATAAAGGCTTTTCAGAGAATTTATTAAGCTAAACAAAATTTGAAGGTAGATAGAATGAGTGGACTAAATAGGTAAGGAAATGTTGCTTTTTTTCAGGTGTTGGAGATGTGAACAGATTCATTGCATCGCTTTGCTAAAGCGCCACTCTTGTATGTGAAGTAAACTAACAACATAAAACAGCAGTGTAACCATGAACATAAATAAGTTTTGGGATAAAAATATACAATTTTGAATATTCTGTATGTAGAAAGTTTCCATCTTGAGTGACTTGAGCACTTGCTGATAGTTTGAATGGAGAGTAAGTTCCTACCTACTGAAAAGTGGAGGGAGTGTTGGTAGACTAGGGAGTCAGAAGTATGTACGTATAACTACAAGCACTGCTGCTCTAGAAATATCAATGCCCCTCTCATACATGCTACGTCAAATGAACCATGGGTCCTACAGAGGTGTCCAAATGGAATATTTTCCAGTAATTCTATGATATTATTCCTACCTTATGCTTGACTTTTTCTAACTTCCTGTATGTTTTTTAGCATCCAGTGGTCTCAAAAGATATACACTAATGGGTTTTTCCTCAAGCTGATTTGGAGTGTCATTTATTAAAAAGCAAAATCACTTGTTTTTTGGCAGCAAACGTTCAGCCGGCAAATCATATATTGGGAAGACCCATTTATTTCTCAAGCTGTGATGCAGGCTGCCATGTTTCAATTTGTAGAGCATTCAGAGGTCTGCAAAATAGTACATGAAAGCTTGCAGATAAGGGGCTGTTCTAATTGTTGATAACAAAATCCAATTTGCATGGTAATTTTATACAATTGAAAAAAAACCTCATGGCTCAAAAAATGCTCTTAATATTTTGGGTATCAAGATCATGAGCAATAGATCAACAAAAAAACTATTATGTGCATAAATGAAAACAGACAACTTGACATGTTGGTTATTAAATAGTAGAACACACAACGTGTGTATGTTATGGAAACTGACCATTTTTTTTTAATTTCTAGCTCCAGTAATCCTGTTTTGGAGATGGTAGTGTATTGGGAAATGTAATTAATACAGAAGGCAATAAGCATATTGTCACGGATTTGAATTAAAACTAAAGTGACTTGTTTGGAAGCCGATTCCTGCTGGCATGTATTTGCATATAAAGTACTTGTGTGATTGGTTTGTCTCTAGAACCAGTTTGCAGACCCATATTTCGATCCTAGTCTATCCAGAGTTGAGATTTGATAGTCAGGAAGTTCATAATTGCAGTCAATACTTACACATAAATTATACATAGCACTGGAAATGGAAACAATTGTCAATATAAAAAAAAATAAAAAAATATAATAATAATTAAAAAGCAATCATAATAATAAGTTACTAATTCATATTGTTTATGGTTTAGTGTAACAAGCCACTCAGGCAAAATGGAGTCTATTGCAAAATGTAAATGCGTGTACTCTATAATCATCAACATTCACCAAGCTGGGACATGGACGTGTTGCAATGCATTAGCTTTAATAGTATTTATGCTCTTCGTTGCAGCTTTAGGACTTTCAGATAAGTGAAAAATATGTAAACAGCCTTACACAAACCGTAAACATAAAAAATAAATGTAAATGATAAAATATGGTCAAATTACTTTCTAAATGGGTATAAGAGTGTGGCTAGAGCATGTTGCTTGTGTTGTGTATGGATCACAGGAAGACATGCCCATGAGTGAGCTGCTCTAGAGTTTAGACAATAAGTGGATTTTAACCTAAAGTCAGTAGATGGGTATCGTTATTAAAGAACATCTTCACGTTTGTGAAGTATGGCACAAACAACATTAACAGTTGTGTAATAAAACAATTTTAAGTGAAAATGTTAACGTTTGAAAACTGTGCATAGTAAATATACAAAATGGGGTAAATACAGGAGACATATAACATGCTGATACATAACGAGTTGTCTTCCCGACATGCGAGTGGAGCACAGAGTCACACTCATGAAGGTTTTTTAAAATTACAGCCTGAATGGGTGGATTATCAAACCTTTCTATAAATTATGTTTAAAATATAATTTTACCACAAATGCATATTCACATAAATTCAACATAGAATCAGGTCTTAATACTGGAACATAAGCTAAATATCACCAAATTACAAATATAATTTACTTATTCATAAATATCTTACCTTGCAATACAGAATAGATTTATATTTGCATTGTAAACTGAGAAATCAATAAACACCACTCGAGTGCCTCTGTCCAGCCACAGATTGTTCTTGAGAGTGTGAATCTGGGCAGCAGCCTCTTCTCTGCTCCTGGACAGGTCCAAGTAATACCCAGCACCACTGTATGTGGAAATGAGGCCCCAATGGCTGCTGCCATTCATATCTTTCTCGCTTGTGTATGACCATCTAGGCACGGCAAATTAGATACAGTTAGACTATGGCATATTAGTCAATTAAGTTACATCCCAATATATCTTCACCATACAAACTGCTGTGATTCCTACACTGTTCACCTGATTTGGATGTAAATACCCTCAAATTAAAGTTGAAAGTCTGCAGTTAAAGCACATCTTGTTAGTTTCATTTCAAATCCATTGTGGAGGTGTATAGAGCCAAAAAGTTTAGAATTGTGTTGATGTCCCAATATTTATGGACCTGACTGTATGTATGTATGTATGTATGTATATATGACATATATAGTTGTGGATCTTGCAATGTTGGCAACGCAGTTGCGTCCCTCGCAAGCAAGGCGAGCCAGCGGTGCAGTCGAACTGCAAACCTTGTGAAGCGCGGCAGCAGCTCAGTACTTACGCTGCAATGAGCGCCTAAGACGCTCATTGCTGCTAGCAGCGCAGTAATTAGGCGAGCCTCGCTGCCAGTGGAGTAGCACTTAGGCTGCAATGAGCGAGCCGGGCACGCAACTGCGAAACTCTAAAAACCCACCAAAATAAATAAATAATCATTTACAAAAAATTACAACACACACAGCACAGGGGGAGACACAGGAAGCCTGGGAGAGAGGTTGCAAGAGAATAACACCCATATTTGGCATTTTTAGTCACTTGAAAATCACCTAAGCGAGGAAAAAAATGGCGGACGAAAAACGTAAAATTACAGAATCAGCATGAAAACAAGGCTCAGCAACTCCAGGCTCGCAAAACGTACAAAATACATGACACTGAAGACAGTAACACTTATACGAACAACGGCAGTCACCGCGCGCCATGCAAACATTCACCACACACATCGCGAGGCTCGCAATGAGCACCGCGAGTGGGAGAGGCTTGCAATGAGCACCAAGAGTGGGAGAGGCTTGCAATGAGCACCAAGAGTGGGAGAGGCTTGCAATGAGCGTTGATGGTGATCATTGCAAAGCAGGAAAGTTGAAGTACACAGGGGGAGAGGCTCGCAATGAGCGCCAAAGGTGCTCACAGGAGCACACACACATATACATATATAGAATAAATAAGTAAGTATGTGGTATAAAAGCACTGTATTAGTCCTAGAGAGAAACACCCCCAAAAATGTACCACCCCCAAAATAAGTCTTTTTTCAACAGTAAGGCATTCTTAGTATATACACTATTTTTTAAATATCTTGACATAGTGTGATTGATTTGTGTAGGTCAGGGGGCCGAACATCATGTTATCATTTAAGTTGTACTCAAATATTAGCATATATATCACAAGAATATTTCTCTTTAGAAAAATCGGATTAGTACAATGCAAAGTTCTCATGCCTTACAAGGTGCCAGGTTATTTAGAAATCAAAGAAAAAAGCCAATCTGGGCACACCTACATGTCCTAAGCCAGTCAAGAGACATATTTCCCCAAATAAATTACTCAGAAAACAGTGCTTCTACTGCTGTTAAGGTTCTGGGTAGCAATATGCAAATTAGGCTAAATATGTACTACCTACATGACTGGCCTGACTACTCGCTCTATCCTCATTTAACAGTGGAAGCCTGCTAGACACATATAAATGTACTAAATGTTTTATTTTTTTATTTCTTTGCTTTATATACAAATGAAAGTGTTTAAATCAAATTTTCTAACCATCATAAAATAGTTTGTGTCTAGTCATTTATACAATATTTATATCATCATTAACTTCACTCCCACAGTCTACACTAAGAGCTGTATTGCAAGTTGGTTGCAGCTGCCCCATTAGCCCCGCCCAGCAACCACATAAGCCATCATAACCCCACCCCCTTAATGAGCATGCTCAGTCCAGAGTCTGACTGGTCAGGCGTTTTTTTATTTTTTATTTAGTCCAACTTCCAAGCAGAGCTGTCAACACTGGGAGGTGGAGATAAGTAGCTGCTTGAGAGAAAAAACGGGCACATTCAAATGTTAGAAAAAATAACTTTTTTTTATTTTAAAATTGTAAATTGTTTTTAATAGTCTGTGCCCAACAAAGACAAATATGAGTTTTACTTGTAAATGCACTACAGGGATCCTTTCAATTTGAATATGCAATGCTTTAAACAGACTGATATTTCAGTTCAATCCCATAGAGTAAGTTTCAATGCAGAGATCTTATGGAAATACACAGGATACATAAAATCTAAATAAAAAATATATGTTTTTGGCTTGGTAATACATACGCTGTTCCATTGCGCAGACCGAAAGTTGAATTGTCTTCTTTCCCAACAGAATATACATCATAGCAGTCCTTAATTTCATCCCTCAAATCCACTGGTATAGGACAGGATCCATTCTTTACTTTCAACTGCCGAATACGTGGCACCCCAAGCAGCAGGTTCTCATAGTAGATGAAGCTTTGGTTCTCTGCCATGGTCTTGTTGTTGTACCACATGTCCCAATACAGACCATCAATGAGAGGGCCTTCTGTGAACTGCATATTCAAGACAGAGTCACCTAGAGTAAGTATTGAACAGCATCCAAAGACTGTTTCTTTGTCACACTATATATATATATATATATATATATATATATATATATATATATATATATATATATATATATATATATATATATATATTATACACACACACATACACACACCTAAGATAGCTTATGGCACAAAGAGAGTATTACTTTACAGAAATCCTGAGAGATACATGTAAGAAAGCAAAGCAACAAAAGCTTAAACAGACCATGAATTAAAAATGCTTGGGGAAACCAAAAGGACTATCTTATACATAGGGCATGCACAAGTACCACATGACTTATCTGGTCAATCCAAATGATCAAGTCCTGACTATCATCTATAAAGTTTGCCTTTTGGTGTAATCCAAGGACTGGAGCACCAGAGGTTACTCATACACTTGTAGGTTTCCCTCTATAGGGAAATTATTTTGCTTATAGAGGATAGACCATACACAGCAAAATTAATATTGGCAGTAGATTTGGGATATTACAGTTCCGCATTATTTAACATCAGGAAACAAAATGAAAAGTAACAGGCACATAAAACTGTGTCTTCACAGTGAAACTACAATGCATTTAAACATTACATCAGGATTTCCCTTTTTACAGCATTCTCTGGTATGCCCAGAAGCAAGAATAAACCAAGCAAGCTAGCAGTGTGGTCAAGCTGATCAAGAGTTTGATGAAAAACAAGGTGAATTTGGCAGTGCTGATGGTAGGGGCTTGAGAAGCATGGTCAGATTTCCTTTACATATATTCTAATACTTCAGTCACCAACACGGTTTTCCATCTTGACTGAAAACAGTAAACACATTCCCATGTTAGCCATCCAATTTTATATAGGTATTTTAGGCTTTTGGCTATTTACTGTAAGTTATGAGGTAAACATATATTGCATTACAGAGTCGTAACACCTTATGTGCAACTTTTCAGACCTTAGTACTTTACCTTCCAGAAATCATCCATAGTCGTCATGGTCTTAAAACTGGTCCTTTCGTTCTTTGTGACTGGAGTTTCCAGAAATAGCTGGGACATCACCTTTGTATAATAAAACATGCTGGAGGTCACCATCCCGTAGGTTACTGCAGTAACAAAAACACAGGAAAGACAGTCTATTCAGGACATATGTGAGGTGTGAAGGAAAGACAGAACGGTGCATTGCTTCACAATTATGTAATTTAATGATAAAGGCAAAAATAACCAATCATTATGGTATTTTGTTAAAGGAACATTGAACTCTGGAAAATTATTTACACTGGTTCAAATGTAATATTTTGCATATTTTTTTATAAACATTTTAATGAACGATGTAAATATCAGTAATAGGGGCTGACAGTTTGCCTCACAATTAAAGGGACATTAAATATTTTTTTTTGCATTTGAAAGAGAGTATTGGATAATATGTCACAGTGTGTTTTCTTTTTTTCAAATACAGCTCTAACTGTCCTTGGGGGCTTGCCCTCTGCCAGCCTATGAGATCTAAAAGATTAATGTTTGCTCCCTGCATTTTATGTTAGTTTCAATGTTTAAACAGGTTTTACTAAATATTTTTAAGTAAAATAACTGTTGAAATGTGTAAAACACTCTCAAAGTAATATACTTCAGGCGCCAAGCTTGTCTTACCAGAGGCACTAATAATATGAGATGCAGAACTGATCAATACCTCCCTATGTGACAATAAACCAGGTTATCACTGGAATCTGGGTAAGTTTTAATGCAACAATCTACACCACCAGAAAGAAAAAAAGTGCATATTGCTAATGGGTTTATATTATAGAAAGCCCCTCGGATATCTATAAACACCATGAAACACCAAACATACTTTAGTCTTCATATACTACAATAAAGATATAAGGGCTAATATCCACCAAAAATGTTTTGGCAAATTAGTCCATAGATTAGATATATATGAAAATGGTGCAACAACTTTCTGTTCCACTGGTAGACAAGAAGAAGAGAAGTTCAGAAGTCAAATAGATCTTAAAAAAAAAAGTCACACTTATGTTTTTGGTGTGCTCTACCGATGTTGATATTTATCTCTCAGGCAGCGGGCAAAATATGTACTTTAAGCAAATAAGCAGCCGGATTGTAACCCCTGTTGTGGTGGTACGTAAAATTGCTATTTCGGAATGATGATTCCACAGCCAATTAACTTATTTCAAGGAGTTTCAGGAGCTACAATTTATCAATTACTTTATAACGTGAAAAGCCTTATGTGATCCATATCATTAGTATTCTGTACGCCTCATATTAAAATATTTAAATGACCATTTCTAGAAAAAAAAAAAGTAAATGTTTGACTTTTCAGAGCCAGGGGATACTTTCTTAGAAATGAGGCACAGAATCTTGTGCTCTTTCACACCATGAAGAGCACTTATAGGGAGGTAAATGGCCATTTAAGGTGCTATGCTCTCAGATATGCTCTTTATTTACTCTGGGAGACAATATAAATTCTGATCAGAGGTGCACAGTGCATTTTGGTCGGCTTTCACCTGCAGACTGACCGTAGGAATTCCCATTAAGTGATTCAGTTGAATGACCTGGTTAGTGTTTTTAAACTTCACCAATATTAACAGCTCTGTAGGGGAGCCAAGCACAGACCCACAGAGAGGGAACAGTACTTCCCTTGTGTTGGGATTATTTGTACAGGTGTAAGGTCACACATAGGAAAACTGCAATGTCACTTTAGTATACTCCTTATCATATTTATGTGACAAATATTATTTAGTCATAGTTTATCCATACTAAGAAGCATAGGATCAAGTTTTTGTACAATGTGAAAAATGAGAAGAGAAATTCAGTGATGTTTGTGTCCCAAATTATATGACCTCTAGTCATACAGTGGATATAAAAAGTCTACACACCCCTGTTAAAATGTCAGGTTTCTGTGCTGTAAAAAAATGACAAAGATAAATCATTTCAGAACTTTTTCCACCTTTAATGTGACCTATAAACTGTACAACTCAATTGAAAAACAAACTGAAATCTTTTAGGTAGAGGGAAGAAAAAATATAAAAATAAAATAATATGGTTGCATAAGTATGCACACCCTTAAACTAATACTTTGTTGAAACACCTTTTGATTTTATTACAGCACTCAGTCTTTTTGGGTATGAGTCTATCCGCATGGCACATTTTGACACTCTTCTTTGCAAAAACACTCCAAATCAGTCAGATTGCGAGGGAATCTCCTGTGCACAGCCCTCTTCAGATCACCCCACAGATTTTGAATCGGATTCAGGTCTGGGCTCTGGCTGGGCCATTCCAAAACTTTAATCTTCTTCTGGTGAAGCCATTCCTTTGTTGATTTGGATGAATGCTTTGGGTCGTTGTCATGCTGAAAGATGAAGTTCCTCTTCATGTTCAGCTTTCTTGCAGAAGCCTGAAGGTTTTGTGCCAATATTAACTGGTATTTGGAACTGTTCATAATTCCCTCTATCTTAACTAAGGCCCCAGTTCCAGCTGAAGAAAAACAGCCCCAAAGCATGATGCTGCCACCACCATGCTTCACTGTGGGTGTGGTGTTCTTTTGGTGATGCGCAGTGTTGTTTTTGCGCCAAACATATCTTTTGGAATTATGGCCAAAAAGTTCAACATTGGTTTCATCAGACCATAACACCTTTTCCCACATGCTTTCGGGAAACTTCAGATGTGTTTTTGCAAAATGTAACCTGGCTTGGATGTTTTTCTTTGTAAGAAAAGGCTTTTGTCTTGCCACTCTACCCCATAGCCCAGACATATGAAGAATATGGGAGATTGTTGTCACATGTACCACACAGCCAGTACTTGCCAGATATTCCTGCAGCTCATTTAATGTTGCTGTAGGCCTCTTGGTAGCCTCCCAGACCAGTTTTCTTCTCGTCTTTTCATCAATTTTGGAGGGAGCTCCAGTTCTTGGTAATGTCACTGTTGTGCCATATTTTCTCCACTTTATGATGACTGTCTTCACTGTGTTCCATGGTATATCTAATGCCTTGGAAATTCTTTTGTACCCTTCTCCTGACTGATACCTTTTAACAATGAGATCCCTCTGATGCTTTGGAAGCTCTCTGTGGACCATGGCTTTTGCTGTGGGATGCGACTAAAATTTCAGGAAAGACCAACTAGAGCAGCTGAACTTTATTTGGGGTTAATCAGAGGCACTTTAAATCATGGCAGATGTATGCCGACTCCTATTTAACACGATTTGGAATGTGATTGCTTAATTCTGAACACAGCTACATCCCCAGGTATAAGACGGTGTGCATACCTTTGCAACCGCATCATTTTTTTTTTTTTTTCCTCCACCTAAAAGATTTCAGTTTGTTTTTCAATTGAGTTGTACAGTTTATAGGTCACATTAAAGGTGGAAAAAGTTCTGAAATGATTTATCTTTGTCTCATTTTTTTTACAGAAGAGAAACCTGACATTTTAACAGGGGTGTGTAGACTTTTTATATCCACTGTATATTACAAAATGTATTCTTTTGAAGAACAAAAAACTCGATCATGGCATACTGTTTTCAGAAAGTAAGAATAACCAATACAGCCTTTAATTTATCATTTACATGCAATAATTTTGCAGTGGAATCTAATAGAATAGCTTCTGCTGATCTGCATTGAAAATGTGGCAGAAAAAAATACCAATGTTTTTAATTTAAGTAATGAAAAGTTCATTCATTTTACAAGGACATATGTTCATGAGAAAGCAGATCAAAACTGCTCAGTAAAGGAAATGGATAAGAATAAGGTAGTGTTGATTGTAGAGTGACGGTTTAAATAAGTTCATTGCAAGGTGATATTTCTGGTAAATACACTTAATATAAAGTTTTTTTTTTTGTTTTTTTTTAAGATCTTCAGAACTCTGATATTTATAGTATATTCTTAATTGATAATGGGCATTGATTTTTTTAAAAAAGCATTTACTAGATTACAGATAATATAGAAGAGTAATATAAAACTTAGGCAGTTGGGTGAGTTCTTCTACATTGCTTATCTGAGTTTGTAGACTGAAACTAAATCACTTACAAATCATATTGCAATATACTTACTCAGAGAACAGAGCAGCAGTTAATTACTTACTTCCATTTAGTAATGCTCAGTGTGCCTGGGAAATATTACCCATATTTGATATGGGAATGCTTATCGCAATTCTTGGATATTCCCCATACAGCTGTTAGATACACATGGCAGACACACTAACTACAAAAATGCTCTATATACTCTGTTTCCTGTGCCCACATGCACCCTTTCAAGGCAGAAAGAATAGTTTGATGTAATGGTACAACACCATTTAAAAATCAATTTCAGCCCAGACATCTCTTTAGAACACTATCCCATACACATCTTGTTCATGAACAATTAGTGCAAAAATGACTATAGCCAATGCCACAAACCAAAGGCCTAGCTATCTGAAAGGGTCACTAACCAGCTACCCCCAGTGATTCCCAAGCACAGTCAGACATGGAAGACATTTTGAGCTTTAAAAAAAAAGGTAGACAGAATTCCAAGAACCCAAAAAATTCATGTAACCCCACAAGAGCTTTCTATACCCCAAAAGATCTTGTTGGCAATTTTCCATACAAAGTCCAATGTCATATATTTTATATACTAGTCAATAATATATGGATTATATTGTAGTTTTTATTTCTTCATCATGTGTGTTCAGGTCCCTTAGTCTGTCTATGTGTAGCTTTTGTGTGACGTGACTCACCATGAAACAGTCTCCTGCTGAGTCTAGCATTCCTAACCCACCCCCTGTGAAACTGATCAAAGTCTTTCCCAGGTGACTCCTGCTGCATAACAGACTCCTTTGTCAATACTAATGGGCCACTGAATAATATAGAAGGATCTGGTAGAAGTCACCTGCAGCGTGAAACATGTTCAGCTTCAATTATTCTTACGTTTTTTACTTCCTTGATTGTAGGGAACCGTAATATCACATGCTTGTTAAAAAACTTTTAAAGTAATGTTTTATTTGTTTTTTATATTTATACAATTTATCTACCAAATATACTTCACGCAAGACCTACAATTTAAATGCATCTTTTATTCAATCAGCCATTTCTTAGCATTCGATCAGTCAGTTTTAACATATAAATATCCTTTCTTTTTCACATAAAATATTTTCTTGGCATCAAGACGGTACATTTATTTTGTTCTTAGGACATCCAGGTGAGATGATCCATTGTTTTTTTTTTTTTTTATGTTCTTTGCAAAGTAATCCAAATAACAGGAAATCAGAGACAGTGTAGGCAATAGATATACAGTCAGGTCCATAAATATTGGGACATTGACACAATTCTAATCTTTTTGGCCCTATACACCACCACAATGGATTTGAAATGAAACGAACAAGATGTGCTTTAACTGCAGACTTTCAGCTTTAATTTGAGGGTATTTACATCCAAATCAGGCGAACGGTGTAGGAATTACAACAGTTTCTATATGTGCCTCCCACTTTTTAAGGAACCAAAATTAATGGGACAATTGGCTGCTCAGCTGTTCCATGGCCAGGTGTGTGTTATTCCCTCATTATCCCATTTACAAAGAGCAGATACAAGCTCCAGTGTTCATTTCAAGGGTGCTATTTGCATTTGTTGCTGTTTACTCTCAATATGAGATCCAAAGAGCTGTCACTATCAGTGAAGCAAGCCATCATTAGGCTGAAAAAACAAAACAAACCTATCAGAGAGATAGCAAAAAGATTAGGTGTGGCCAAATCAACTGTTTGGAAAATCCTTAAAAAGAAAGAACGCACCGGTGAGCTCAGAAACACCAAAAGACCCGGAAGACCACGGAAAACAACTGTGGTGGATGACCGAAGAATTCTATCCCTGGTGAAGAAAACACCCTTCACAACAGTTGGCCAGATCAAGAACACTCTCCAGGAGGTAGGTGTATGTGTGTCAAAGTCAACAATCAAGAGAAGACTTCACCAGAGTAAATACAGAGGGTTCACCACAAGATGTAAACCATTGGTGAGGCTCAAAAACAGGAAGGCCAGATTAGAGTTTTCCAAACAACACCTAAAAAAGCCTTCACAGTGCTGGAACAACATCCTATGGACAGATGAGACTAAGATCAACTTGTACCAGAGTGATGGGAAGAGAAGAGTATGGAGACGGAAAGGAACTGCTCATGATCCAAAGCATACCACCTCATCAGTGAAGCATGGTGGTGGTAGTGTCATGGCGTGGGCATGTATGGCTGCCAATGGAACTGGTTCTCTTGTATTTATTGATGATGTGACTGCTGACAAAAGCAGCAGGATGAATTCTGAAGTGTTTTGGGCAATATTATCTGCTCATATTCAGCCAAATGCTTCAGAACTCATTGGACGGCGCTTCACAGTGCAGATGGACAATGACCAGAAGCATACTGCAAAAGCAACCAAAGAGTTTTTTTAAGGGAAAGAAGTGGAATGTTATGCAATGGCCAAGTCAATCACCTGACGTGAATCCGATTGAGCATGCATTTCACTTGCTGAAGACAAAACTGAAGGGAAAATGCCCCAAGAACAAGCAGGAACTGAAGACAGTTGCATCAGAGGTCTGGCAGAGCATCGGCAGGGATGAAACCAAGTGTCTGGTGAGGTCTATGCGTTCCAGACTTCAGGCTATAATTGACTGCAAAGGATTTGC
This sequence comes from Discoglossus pictus, assembly GCA_027410445.1. Lineage (NCBI taxonomy): Eukaryota > Metazoa > Chordata > Amphibia > Anura > Alytidae > Discoglossus > Discoglossus pictus. Next base: position 204,335,254 of record CM050163.1, read on the forward strand.
AACCAAGTATTAAAAAGTGAAAGTTTGATTTATTTTAATCTGTTCCATTACTTTTGGTCCCTTAAAAAGTGGGAGGCACATATACAAACTGTTGAAATTTCTACATCGTTCACCTGATTTGGATGTAAATACCCTCAAATTAAAGCTGAAAGTCTGCAGGTAAAGCACATCTTGTTAGTTTAATTTCAAATCCATTGTGGTGGTGTATAGAGCCAAAAATATTAGTATTGTGTCGATGTCCCAATATTTATGGACCTGACTGTACCTAGCATCTAATACTTTATTTCAATATCTTCCCTCTGATCTCCTATTGTTAGTGAGAAACTAAAAAGACTCTTGTGTCCTCAGGACTACTCTCCCTCCTCATTTAATCTTTGGAGCTTTTGAAGTCAGTCTTATAAAACCTTCACATTCCAGGTGAGAGCAGGTTCAGGAGCACGCTCCCCAGTTATGCAGAAATACTTTCCCTGTGAGGCCTCATATATCCATCTAAATAATATATTATCCTTTGTATTGATGGTTTACTGGACCAAAAATCTATTTAAAAGGCTAAAACTGTTTTAGGACTTTGGGGTAATACTAACCATCAATAATTAATAATTTAAGAAACACTGCACATGCTTGTAAAGTATGTAACAAACTAACAAAAATAGCAGCTGTGTAAGTCAAGAAGATAAAATCTTTTTCGGAGAACAAACTTTTAGCAAAATGCTTCTGGACAGGTTCTTCCATATTGCACCTTATGAGCGCCATTATTTGGATCATATATGGGAGGTCTCTCTCTTTGTGCACAGAAGTTGACATGACAGTAATCCTTCCTGTTTAGGGTAATAGGGTAGATACAGCATAAACAAAGCAGAATGACTTCATGCTTCTGCGGTGGAAGTACTAAAAGTGACATACTAAAAGCTGATCTGAATCATCCAATGAGACACTAACCCCATCCCCTCACTTTTGACTAGATAGAGAAACAAATATAAACTCATCAGTCTCCAAGAGAGCAGAACATGTTGAAGACACAGTAAGATTTTCATAAGAATTTCTGTAAAAAAAAAAAAAATGTATGCTATTGGCTTACACATTGCACTGTGAGGCGAGCAGTTGAGACCTGGGGGACTCTTCGCCATTGGCGCCGGACTTAGGCTGCTCATCGCCAACGGCGCACGGTGGACTTATGACCCGTACGACTTAGAACTAAAACCCATAGATACACTGTGCGTCTCGCAAAAATCTGACTTTAACAGCCGAACCACGGAACTCCAAAGACCTGAAAATAACAAATATGTCTCAAATTACATACACACTCACACTCAGCATAGTGGGAGAGGCAGGGAAGCCTGTGAGTGAGGTTGCAAGTTAATTTGAGAGATATTTGCCATGTTTTAAACAATCAAAATTCCCCTAAGCAAGAAAAAAAAAAAACGAAAGGCTGCCGAAAAAACGAAACATGACGAAAACGAGGTTGAAGGACATAAAACTAGCACGAAGAATGTACAAACGAGCCCTAAGCAGTAACACTTAATCCAAGCCACTAACCCAACCCATTGCCAGGCTTACAATTTTACTCTCGTCATTTTTGACGGGCAAAGTTCAAATATGATGGTATCTTATAGTCTGCATGTCCCTCCTTAACATACTTCTTTCTTTATGCTAAGCAATATATTGTTTATACTGTATTTACAAGGAAGTCAAAAATACTTACAAACACATAAAATCACTAGAAAAGCGATATAGGTGACCAATTCTCGGAGCACACTTTTCAGATATCTTTCTCTAGTTGTTATCCTGTCCTCTGTAAATCTTGTGCCCCAAAGTCCTGCAAGAAAGAACAGAATGAGCAAACAATCTGGGTATACCATGGTTATTGCAACATACTTTTACATTTAGAAGAAATGTATAGAAAATGTTTTAACAGCTATAGTTTAGCTTACTAACAAAAAAATGAAGAGATGTATTATCCATCTAAGTTCTATAAAAGTGTATGCTGTACATTGGACTTCAATTTAACAATATTCTTTTAGAAACCACCATTCTTCTATTTTGTTATCTTGTCACGTTACCTGCGAGTTCATGTCTTCATCAATTGGCGTTTCATGGTTCACTGCTTACTCCAATACTTTTTTCTCTAGTTATTTGTTATGGAGTTAAAAAATATCAAGAAATACAATCTCAAATGTAATACTAGTAAATGCAAAAGTATTTGGTGGACAAAAACCAATGTATAGAACATATACTTCAGAGTGGTTTTACCTGATGGTTTAAAGGTAGACACACAATACTACAAATCTAACAGAACAGTTTGTTGTTTAAGAGAAATTGGCCACAGAGAAAAAAAAAAAAAAAGATTATGCTACCTAAAATAATGCGTCCACTTCTGGAGACCGTATCTAAAAAAGTATATTAACAGATTATAAATATTTCAATGGAGGGCATCTAAAATGGTTTATAGTCTGATCTAGAAGGAAACACTTCATGACATTAATATACAAAAAGGGAGAGGTGATATAATAGAAATCTTCTAACATATTGAATTATTTAACATAGTTCATTTGGGAAGTGTCTTCCAGAAAAAGAGGAATATAAGAAGGAGATCACAGGGATATACCATATCGGGATCAAGTGTATAGAAAAAGGGACCCAACCAGTTTTGATGGTAGCAGGTACACACATACCTGCCAATTAGAAGAATTAATTTGTGGACTACAGAAGTAAATATTTATACCCTATGCACTTTACCTCACTAAGTCCTTCTCTTTTTTTTTTCTTTGCTCACTACACAGAGCTGAAGCTTCATGTCTGGCTGGGGACAGTCAGTGACACATGTAAACACACACTTTACTTTATTGAATTCTCAATTAAAAATGCATGTATTATTCAAAAAGTATTTCAATGCTTTAATGAGATCTTTACTGTGATGTGGTCCGAATTGTGAACTAAATGACCCTTTAATATACTTTCCTATACTTATTATATATGTCTTGGATTACTGTAAATAGTGTTCTGCAAAAGGAAAATATATTATTGTCTACTGGTAAACGAATCACGATTTGAAGGGGCATGTATGACTGTACTATATTACACAAAAGGCAGCAGATAAATTGAACAGCCTTCCAGTGGAAGTGAGAGGAACAAACACCAAAAAATATTTCAAGCACGCTTGGGACCAAACATTTAGTTAGATAAAAAAAAAAATCTTTACCTTTTCCACTTTTGCCTCTTACATGTGTCCCCCATTTTGTCCTGAATAGTTCTCCCACGCTCTATTCTGGATGGCAGTGCTCTTCCTTGTTATTAGCCCTCCCCATCTATGCTGGATTGTTTCATCCTGTGTAAACTACCTCATAACCCATTTTACCCAATTCTCTCTTTCTATGAATATACCTAATTGGTATCTTGTATAAACGGTTTTAATCTTGTTAACATTTTACAGAATAGCCTTTCCTTCTAAGTATTTACCTGTACAATTCACATCTGCTCCCTCATCCTCACTGAAATGGCTTCCATCCTCTTCTCACTGTGTACAGCTCCATGATTTTTAACTAACCTTACTTTTGTCTACAAAAATTGTATTTGCATTTTGGCCCATTTACCACCACATGCTTTTGGTCTTTTGATATTGCCTCTTCATTTCTCATTTTACTTATTGTTCCATACTGAGACATTCTCTACACAGAGAGGGATTGTGAGATCGGAGTGATCATGTGAAAATGTGGCTTCTTTACTTCTACACTATTAAACCATTAGGAAAAACAGCAGCCATGCCAGTGCCCAAAAGCCTTTCCATGTCCCAGTCATGAAACCATCTCCTTACATAAAAGCAGATCTAGTCAATGGGAACACGTAGAATTTTCTTCTTGAATCTCAGCTGCACAAACCTTCAACTCTATTTTTCTCCTGCGCCCTCTGGAACGCACGGTCTATCTGCAATAAACTCACATTCACTCATGACCTATTCACTACCAACTCCCTCAATCTACTGGCTCTCACGGAAACCTGGCTCTCATCCTCAGACACTGCCTCCCCTGCAGCACTCTCTCATGGTAGTTTTCACCTCAGCCACACACCTAGACCTGGGAACAAACAAGGTGGTGGTGTGGGTGTTTTGCTTTCCACTCGCTGTACATTTCACCTCATACCCCCTGTCCCATCCCTCCAATTCTCATCCTTTGAATTTCATACAATCCACCTCTTCTCACCTATCTCTCTACGTGTAGCTGTGATCTATCGCCTGCCAAGAACTTCCTCTCAATTTCGTGATCACTTTTCTGCCTGGCTCCCTCACTTTCTCTTCTCCAATGTTCCTTCACTGGTACTTGGAGATTTTAACATTGCTGTTGACACTCCCACCTCCCCAGCAGCAGCCAAACTGCTCACACTCACCTCTTCCCTTGGCATCTCACAACTAAACTATTCTTCTACTCATCATGCTGGAAATTCTCTTGACCTTATCTTCACCAATCTCAGCACAACCTTCTACCCATCCACTCCCTCTATCTGACCATCACTTCCTTACCTTCAACATCGCCATATCACCATCTCCAACCCCTACCACCATCACGATCAGAAACCTGCTAGCACTTGACCCTGCTCAGCTCTCCACTATTATCCAACCCCTTCTCAGCCCCATCACCAACCTCAACTGCCCTGACACCTCACTCTTCTCTCTCATCCACCCTTGACACTCTGGCCCCAATAACCACACGCAGATGGCCTTGCTCTCATCCACAACTCCTTGCCTCGCTCCACCAGATTATCCTCTTGCCTCAAAACATTTAAAAACGCATCTCTTTAAAGAAGCATATCACCTTCCACCCTAACACGCTTATCACCTCTCTCACCCTCTTTTACCACTCCCTTTACCTTAGATTGTAAGTCTGCGAGTTTCTATCCTAAGTACTTTGGGAATTCACCATGGACATTGGATTCCTAGCTCAAAGACAGGGCCCTCCTTGCTTTGCTATGTTAATTTGTATTTATCTTTGTCTGAACTTCAAGTTATGTACAGAGCTACAGAATATGCCAGGGCGTTATAAATTAACTATAATAATACATCATCATCATTAGAGGACAAGCGACATGTCATGTTTACAGAACTCTCTTCTTAACAACCCCCCCACAAAAAAAGCTTACCAAAAGTTAAAAAAAAGAAAGAAAAACAAACAAAAACAAAAACTTTAAATAAATGCATTAGCCTTTGTTTTATTGGAGCCTACATTTGCTTTCCTACGGAACAGGATTCCCCACCTAGGAGGTACGTCAGATGCAGATAATTTACCCATTCTGTTCTACTGAAAGACTGCCACTTGAAGGCAGCAATTAACAATATAGGTGAAAGCCCAAGTAGAAGCACCATCCCCTTTATGTCACGGCCAGCTACAAGAGTTTCAAAAGGAAGAGCTCCTGCTAAGATGAAGCTTTGCCCTAAATATACTCATGACTTGAATATGGTAGCTGCTAATGTTTTGTTTGTCGCATACTACACAAACATGAAGTTTTTCCTAAACCACCTTTATACAATGTCTAGAAAAATAACTCTCCCACTAGGTATGTACAGCAGAACAGACCATTTGATTTTTATTTTTTTTATTGCTATTTCATATCTTTTTTTTTTTCTCTGTGCAGGGAGGCTACTGAAAAAGGCATGGTTAAAACTTCCTGCAATCCTTGCTGAGAGTGCTGATGCAAATGGAATTTGGGCCAAGACTTCATCATGATCTCATTGCTCAAGACGGAGGAAAATTCTGCTGGCTGGTGCTTTTAATGGCTATTAAATGTACGAAGCAAAGAAATAGTGGAAATTTACAACATAATACTTGCCATTGTTGTTCACAAAAAAGTAAGAGGTTTAAAGAAAATCCTGGACTTGAAAGTAGGGCTAACTTATTTCTGCAAGTTCATTTTACATTTTTGCTAAAATGTCTGTTCTATTAGCTTCATGCATTTTTGGGACTTCTTGGGAAGTGCTCTGTGGTTTGTATTAAAAGGTACAAAGGCAAATCAAGGTCTTAATTGGTACACATGTATTAAGTATTCTATAAACCACTGGCTCTCAACCTTATTGATCTTATCTGGGGACCATGATGATACAACAATTTGATTTAGTCTTGCACGGATTAGAACAGAGTACATTTTACCACAGATCCTTTCATTAAAAACAATAACTATGAGTGAGAACCACTGATTTAAACAATTTCCTGGCAAAGAAACAAAATATCACTTTTCTGCTCCCATTGGGGCACATGCTAGCAACTATGGCCTTCATTCCATGGCTGTTAGAATTGAGCTCTAGGCAAACCCTCCTTGATTCGAGTCAGTAAGTTTTACAGGTTTCCATTTTCCAGGAGCCATAGAATAGCTCATGTACTTAGCTTTTCAAATCTCCCATAGTTGCGGGTCAGCCTTCCTTTCACGGGAGCCATGGAATGGCGGACTCGGTCCCTTTCTTACGGGAGCAATGGAATGGCGTCCTCTGTCCCTTTTTTTACGGGGCCATGTAATTGAGGCCTATTCCTGGTTAAAATAGACCAACTCTTCACACACTTAGGGGCAGTAAATTACAAATTGCCTCCCAATGGAAGATACCACATGTGGCCATAAACCAAACAAGAACTAATATCAATCAAAGAACATTTATGAACAAGTCATCTATACCTGGCTCCGATAGCCACTGTTCTCCCAAAGCTTCAATATATCTTCCACTGTTTTTCTTGTAAGTTTGAGCGTTTTCAATCTTGTAAGGTACTTTGGGGAAAGCACTATATACGTTTGATTTTAAGCTAAAATACAGGGCCCACCATTATTTTGCAATGTGTTAAAATTGCCTTGTGCTTATTCCCTGTATAGCGCTATGGAATATGTTGGCCCGTAAAAAATAAAGGATTATAATCACTTCACACTTCTTTCCTTTTTATTCCTTTCTTTCAAACAGAGACAATAAATGTAACATTAGTTTGTTATATGGTTTGTGTTGTACCAGGCTCTCTCAGAAGTTTGTGATTAACACAAGATTACCATGGTTTCTTATGGTATTTTTCAAATCTTGAGGGATGAAGAATTAATATCACAAAATACTAATTTTATACTGTCAACTTTCCTCAAGAAGCAATAATGTCTTAACATAAAATAAGTCTATATGTGAAGCCTCTATCCATACCCAACCCTTTTAGCAAATACAAAAATAAAACATTCATTTGTAAAGTAGAGAAGCACTTGTTCTCCGTCGCAGATCTATACAGACATAAATAACGTAAAAATGGAATCACAAGTTTTTTTTAATGCATAAAACATGTTTTCATTTAAGCTGCTTTAAAATATCTATGACCCAAACACGTCATTACATGAGCAATAAATAAATAAAGTGAAAGGCAGGAATAGTATTTGTCATTTTATGTACTTGCTCAAGTCTGTGAAAAGCAAGTTGTAAGTTCATGTATAAACTAAACTAAAGACTGATCATTATTCACTTGTTTAAAAGGTCAAGTTAAGCTACATCTCAGCAATGCATCCCATTATGTCCATATTTAGGCAGGACATGTGATGAAATGGTGTGTTTTTTTATGATGCAAAAACCGCACATAAAAAACAGAACTTTCACTGTCTTTACAGACCAAGCAGCTATTGTGGGGTTTTCTGTCGTTCAGTCATGTCCTTCGCTTCATGACCTTTGTGGATCGCCATGGTGATCCACTTGGAATTCATGGCAGGGATACTGGAGTGGATTGCCAGTTCCTTCTCCAGTGGGCCATAGCATACAGCTCCTGGTATTCCTAGGTGGTCTCCCATCCAAGTAATGACCAATCCCAAGCCTGCTTGTTTTCATGGTGGTGTGACCTCTTGGTTCCCAGACTGGAATCAAACCCAGGTCGCAGTTGTGAAAGAAACAATCCTAACCACTGGACCACCCGGGAACCCAAGAAGCTATTATTACCTGCCATCAAATACTAGACACCTATGATGTATTTATCAGCCTACAAACTATACTTCCATACTTTGGACTATGGGCCATTTACCTTGGCAACTAACCCCAACCTTATAAGCTTGGATCATTGTTGGCAACTTCTTTTTTTGGGGGGATGTGAGTCTATTAGCCATGGTTGAATGGACATTATATCAATACCTTCCTGCAACTTCCTGTCCAATGATCTGAGATTGTCCTGTGTCAGCCTTAAATTCCTTAAAAGGGATATGTAAGTTTGCTGGATTATGAATGCATCTGATAGCGGAATTAGTTGTTTATGCAAACATTTTATGCATAAAAAAAAAAATCCCAAAATAAACATTTAAAAACACTTACATTGAAGTCAGCAGAATGTCTTGTAATTTCTGACAGTTGCAAATTAGATTTAACACCCTCAACACCCAGGCTAAATATGCATCACATTTAAAAATTATTTGTTTTGGCCAATCAGGTTCGCTGAAACTTTTAAATTAACTCTGGGGTCCTGTTTGTGCTGCAAAGCAGCCTGGGATATGTAGTGTATCACTGATATGTGCTGTGTATTACTGTTGACAGACAGACAGGAAGCTGCAAGGAGATTGGCTGAGCAAGCAATAGCAGGTAAATGGTGGGTTAATATTGCTCCCCTGATGCTGCATGCTGATTGGGGGTGGGGGGCACAGATACCTGCATAGAAACCCCCTGGAGAGGTCAACATAATCAGAGGGATTTTTAGGATATTAATAAAAATAAAATGTTTTAGATGTGCTGCATACACATAAGCTGCTTTTTGCCTATAAAGTGCAGAAATTAGTTAATCCATGAAACTTTCATATCTCTTTAACAAAATGCTATTACTAGTGCTAAATAATAAAGACCATCTTGAATTAGCCACAGTAATTGTCATGACTGATAAAAAAGGAAAAGAACAACAAATGGATATCATTTGAAATTAAATAGTAGGGATTGTAGCAACAATATGTTCAAGTATTCTTCTACAGAAAGGGCATCAGATAAGTGGAACTGCCTTCCAGGGGAGGGGCAAGGACAAACATCAAGATAATTCACACGTTCCTGAAACATGTATAAGGCTGTCCTGAACATTAAAGAGTCATGGAAATGTGTTTTTTTTTGCGTAAGAAAGGAGCATTTTATAATGTGTCACATCGTTTTCTTTTTTCAAATAAAGTTCTCAGTGCACAAAAATAAAAACATTTTCAGAAGGCTAACTGCTCTTGGGGCTTGCCCTCTCTCGGCCAATGAGACCCTCAGACTAACATAATATTAGATTCAATGAAGTTTAAACAGGTTTTACTTAATATTTTTCATGCAAAAGAAAAAAAATAAACTTTTGTAATTTTTAAAATGTGCTCTTTTAAAGGTTTGAAGAAAAAAAAAGTTGTGTTCCATGTGCCTTTATTTACACCAAAGTTGTTTATAATGGACAGACTAGACAGTCTAATGGATTTATCAGCTATATAACTTGTACATCAGTTCTGTGGCCCTCTGGTGGGATGGAACCTGCCCCCCCCCCCCCCCCCATTTGCTTTCTGTGACCCCAAGTCTTCTAACATAAATTCCCCTCACAAAGCAAACATTTACTAAATACTTGGGGCATTTTAAACACTTAGAGCCTCATTCAATTGCGAGTTGGCCAATTGATTAGGGCTCTATATAAGCACATAACATATTTTTTATACAGAACTTTTTACTTACTGAACTTCTATCCAAAATCAAGGTCTTCACTAAGTAAAAACTTCGGTCAAAAAATATGTTATGTGCTTATATAGAGCCCTATTCAATTGGCAAAATTGCAATTGAATGAGGACCTTAATGCTTAAATATATAATGGTATTACATCACAGGGTGCCCGCCATGAAGGCGATGTAGTGTACAATTACATCACAGGGTGCCCACCATAAAGGTGATGTACTGTACAATTACATCACAGGGTGCCCACCATAAAGGTGATGTACTGTACAATTACATCACAGGGTGCCCACCATAAAAGGCGATGTAGTGTACAATTACATCACAGGGTGGCACACCATAAAGGTGATGTAGAGTAAGATTAGATCACTGGGTGGCACACCATAAAGGTGATGTAGAGTAAGATTAGATCACTGGGTGGCACACCATAAAGGTGATGTAGAGTAAGATTAGATCACTGGGTGGCACACCATAAAGGTGATGTAGAGTAAGATTAGATCACTGGGTGGCACACCATAAAGGTGATGTAGAGTAAGATTAGATCACTGGGTGGCACACCATAAAGGTGATGTAGAGTAAGATTAGATCACTGGGTGGCACACCATAAAGGTGATGTAGAGTAAGATTAGATCACAGGGTGGCACACCATAAAGGTGATGTAGAGTAAGATTAGATCACAGGGTGGCACACCATAAAGGTGATGTAGAGTAAGATTAGATCACAGGGTGGCACACAATAAAGGTGATGTAGAGTAAGATTAGATCACATGGTGGCCACCATAAAGGTTATGTAGTGTACAGTTACATCACAGGGTGCCCACATGTACGATTACATCACAGGGTGCCCACCATAAAGGTGATGTAGTGCACAATTACATCACAGGGTGCCCACCATAAAGGTAATGTAGTGTACAATTACATCACAGGGTGCCCACCATAAAGGTGATGTAGAGTAAGATTAGATCACATGGTGGCCACCATAAAGGTTATGTAGTGTACAGTTACATCACAGGGTGCCCACATGTACGATTACATCACAGGGTGCCCACCATAAAGGTGATGTAGTGCACAATTACATCACAGGGTGCCCACCATAAAGGTAATGTAGTGTACAATTACATCACAGGGTGCCCACCATAAAGGTGATGTAGAGTAAGATTAGATCACAGGGTGCCCACCATAAAGGTGATGAGTCCCTATAATGATGATGATCTCACCTCTCAGTACATACAGGATCCTGGCAGGTCCCTCTGGTCTCTGTGGCTGCTCATTGCCCTGCCCAGCTCTGCCAGCTCCAGGCTCCCCTCTCCTCCTGCGCCCCCTCTGCACCTGGCTCCCTATACTATTGGGGTGGTGATGGTACCCCACCATGCCCGTGCTGCCCCCACTGCTGGAGGATACCAGGGATGAGGATCTCCTGCCAGGCCCTGCAGAGGGGTGCCACTCCACATCCATCTCCACCACCATGCCCTCCTCTCCATCCTCCTCCTCCTCCATCCCGTCCTCCTCTGCCTCGAAGCCCGGGTTGTCCCTACTCCACGCCTGCCTGGAACAGGAGGAAAGCGGGGATGGGGTGGCACCTCCAGGGGGTAGACTGGCAGCAGGTGGCAGAGTGTCCATCTCCAGCATGCCCTGTGGGTGCAGGGAGGGGGAGGCTGGTGGCGGCCTCCTGTCCGGGTCTCTCTTCTTCCTTCTCTTCCTGTCTTCTCCCTCCAGCTCCGGCGGTGCCTGGGGCTTTACTCGGCTGGGGTTCACCATGCTGGGGCGCACTCACCAAGCCCTGCACCAGCAGCCATCTTACTCATAACTTTCAGGGGCTTTTTTTCCACTTTTTCTAATCCCCGCCCTGCTCCTTCCTCTAACTCAGATCCGTTATCCTAAAACAGGGAGGGGGGAAGGCTGAACAGCACAGCTGGGCCGAGCCCTACTCCAGAGCCAGCTGAGCCAAGCCCTCCTCCTCCTGAGTCCAGCTGAGCCAAGCCCTCCTCCTGAGCCCAGCTTCCTGCGTACTGGCATTGTACTATACTAATAACATAAAGCATCACAGCCAGCACACAAGTTATATCAGGTTTACTTCAAGATAAAACATCCCCAGTTATATCTTATCAGACATTATACGCTTTCTAATATATATATATAAAACTTTAAGCTCAAAGATAGGGTCTGCCATTATTTTGCAATGAGTTTACATTGCTTTTGCCTTGTACTTATCCCCTGTACAGCGCTATGGAATATGTTGTCACCTTAATAAAGGATAATAATAATTATATATATACAAATTACACATCAATAAACCATGTTATGGTCAATTGGCTTTCCCTGCAGATTTTACGTGTCTATTGCAGGACCCTCAAGTCCCTTTCAAAGATGAGTTTTTTGGTAAAAATAAAATAATGTTCTCCTGCCCTGCTCAGTCACAAATTAGATATCCGCTAAACAGTAGCGACAATGTTGTTAGAGTCCTATGTATATAGCTTAGTGAATCGTCTCCATGTTTCTCTCTATTTGTGTGTATATAGATAGATAGATGTTATACAGATATATAGATGCGATCTCTCTCACCCTCTCTCTACACACACACACATATATATATATATTTATATATATATATATATATATATATATATATATATATATATATATATATATATATATATATATATATATATTTGTGGGCACATTTGCATGTCCCAGCTCAACTTCCCAGAATGCAGTGTAATAACTGTTGTTCTCGGAATTCTGAGCTGGAAGCAGGTTTTTTAACTTGCTTTAGACATTCAAATGTAAACACAGATGTACTATTTATTTACTATATATATATATATATATATATATATATATATATATATATATATATATATATATATATATATATATATAAATAGATAGATAGACACACAGTTATATATAAACAAAAATTAAATAAGAAACTACTGCTGCACTAATGAATGTATAGGAATGTATAAAAACATGTTTGTTAGGGTGGTTGCTAGGCAACATGTCAAGCAGTGAAACTTCCTTTCTGCCACTGGGGGTGTTTACCAGCAGATAAATCACCAGTCACTGCCCCTCTTAGTGGCACCATGTGTGACTTGTCACTTTGGCAACAGCCATGAGTCCGGGCAGCATGTCACACAAATGTCATAAACTGCTATACAAATGCTATCCAGGGATAACAGAACATTAATGTAACACGGCACTGGCATAACAATGGAAAAATGGCTTTGATATCTTCATTGAATAGATAGATTTTGCTGGATACCTTTGTGAAAAAATACAGTAAAGTATTTGAGCATTGTAAATTGTTATTAAAAATTAGATATCTTATCAGTGAATACAGTGAATTAAAGGGATTTGGAAGGTTTCTTGATTTCACTAGGAATATAATGTATCTATTTACTTTTGTGTACTTTCTTTATTAATCGGTGCGTACAAGCTCTGTTTTTGGCTCAATATTCTACAAATAGTTCTTAACTGGTTTCTCCCCTCTGCAGATCATGAAGACAGTGTACGGATCTAGCCTGTTAAAGTTACGGCACAGGTCTGCCGCTGTTGTGCGGCGACCAACCGCAAGATGACGCTTCTGATTTCTTTGCAGCGCTGCCAAAATGTTAGAGAAGTTCTAAGCTTAGCATGGTAGTCTAATCCTTAAACTTACCCTCACCCTAACCCTAACAGTTTACCTAAGCCTTGACTCTATGATACGGAACTGGAATATCGGCAGTGCCATCTAGCTGTTGGTCACCGCACTGCAGCGGCGGACTGGGGCCATAACCATATCAGTGGCAGCATTCTACAACATGCTGCTTGAGAGAGGTCACTGACAGGCTAATTTGAAACATTGCACTTCAGTCTGTGTATTTATGAACTTTCACGAGCTGCAAAGGGCAGACCCAAACAGGTACAAATTGTATGATTTTAGACAGAAAAACTAGAGCTTTTTAGCACTTCTTAATAAAATACAGTACATAAAATTTATTAGATACATAGGTATATTATATTTCTAGTGAAATCCAGAAACCTTCCATGACCCTTTAATTCACTGATAAGAATTACACTAGTCAATTCGAGGTTATTTGGAAGAAATAGAAAGTATTATTAACATATCTAGACTAAGATGAGCAGATGCACCTATTTCCAGGGAACCATTATTGTATTTTATCATTTATGTTATGCATATTAACGTATCAGGCCCATTGAAATATTATCTACTAGACTGTACTTGTGTGTAGAATATCTCCTTATCAGCAGTTCCTGGAGCCTGAGGTGGTGTGCATTTCTGTTGATCAGTGAAGGGAGGATGGAGAGGAGAGGTTGATTTATATAATTGAATCTTTTAGTATGTGACACCTACCCCCTGCAGGTGCTAAGAAGTCAAAAAGTAAACTGATAACCCTGCTTCTGCAGGGTTGTAAACACCCCATTAGCAAAATATCATGGATGCATCTATTTACCAGTAGAGGTTTTATTTTTTCTAAGTAAAAGCAAGCTTTATGAGCTATTCCCTGCATAACAATGCCCTTTGTCTTCCAACATTTACAATTTTCTATCATACAGTGGTACTTTAGTTTCCATTATTTTTATTATCAAACAGTAGACAGTTTGTTCAGTAAATTTTAGTAAAAATATCTTAAGAGTATTGCTTACACTTTATATCTTTCTAGCTTGAGTTATTTAAACAAACCACCTTAATAGCTTCTTCACATTGTAAAGGAAGTCGAGAGTGAGCATAAAACCATTGTGTTAACAGTAAACATTTCAACTTGGAATCTAATGCTGCAGATAACAATACCGAGCATCAGGTTTTAAATAATATGTTCTAAAATATTACCAATGTTAAAGTAAAAAGAAAAAAAAAACGAAAAGGAAATGCAAAAAAGCTAAATAAATCATTAAACCATAATGATTCCTATAAGCAAGTCCAAGTCTTTTGGTTGTTTAGCCAAGAGCTCCATATTGCTAGAAATTGGGGAAATGTGTTAGCTAGAGTATGCATATGCCTATCATGGATCATTATGGTGTTCAGTTTATTGGTTACATCTTGTATTCTTAGTAGTCCATTTTTGAGCTATATGACTTTTCGTTGAGATCATTAGATATTGTAGCCATTTGTTTTGATTTCTTGGTATCAACAAAAAGTCTCTGCCCAATAGGCAAATTTCAAATGAAGGGGAGTTAGGTGTTTGTATTATTTCGGAAGCTAGTTCAAGAACTGCTGTCCACAAAGTTTGCACCTTTGGGTATTCCTACCACAAAAAGTGCCAGGAGTGGAGCATTGCCTAAAGCAATGAGGCGGGTTTCGAAGAGTTTAACCGGGGTGTAGTGGCCTCTATGAAGTGTTTTAATGGATGTTTCTTGTATGCTATAACTGAAAGGGCTTTTCATTAGCTTGAAACATGTCTTCACCCAGTCACGAGAGTCCCATTGGATGCCCATATCCTCTTCCCATTTGTCCACAGAGGTTTAAAATTTGCAGGGGAGGAATTTAGAATGGCATATATAGAGCTTAAGATTCCTTTAGTTAGAGGGGCCTTATTGCAAATAAGAGGGAGTCAGGTAGTGTGAGGAGTACCCCATCTTCTAATCAATGTGTTAATAAAGTTTTTTAAATTGCAGTAGTGGAAATGTTCTTTTAGCAGAATGTCAAATTTTGTCCTAAATTGTTCAACAGTGATTATTTGGTCATTATTTATCAAAGTTCCCAATTTGTCTAGTTTATGTATTGTCCACCAATTTTTTTAGATCATTCGGGATTATGGGGATCTGAACAAATATGGCATTCGTGGCAAAATATTCATTTTTATGGAATTGATGCGTCCTGTCCAAGACAGAGGGAATCTACTCCATTTTTTTGTTTCTGTGGTGAGAATTTTTATCATAGGTGTATAATTGACTTTGTACAGTCCAGACAAGTCGGGGGATCAGATTGACTCCTAAATAGGTGATATGACTTGTGGGCCACGCAAATGAGAACTTGCTCTTCAGCTGTTCAAGAACTTGACTGGACATTTGGGACCCAAAGGCCTCAGTTTTGCTTAAATTGAGTTTAAGCCCTGATATTTGGCCAAACTGATTTAATGTTTCCATAATTGGTAAAGAAGTTGCTGGTTCAGTAAGGGTGCAAATGATGTCGTCTGCAAATAGACAGTACTTACACTGTTGCGGTCCAACTTGAACTCCCTGTATTTGTGGAGAGGATCGGATAGTTTGGGTCTCTATCGCTAGGGTAAATAATAGGGGTGACAGGGGGCACACCTGTCTTGTTCCCCTTTGTATATTTATATAATCCTTGTTGACTCCTTATAGCTTTAGAAAGGCCATTGGAGTTTTATAGAGTGAGTTGAAAAGATTTATAAAGTTTCCCTCTATGCCCATCTTTTTCAGGCCGCTCTTAAGTACCCTCACTCAAGGGAGTCAATGGCTTTTTTCTAGATCAAGTGCTATTGTGCACAATGGTTTGTCAGATGCCTACGCTATATGTAATACATACCACACTCTTCTAATATTATCCCCCTTCTGTCTGAATGGTACAAAGCCAACCTGGTATGTATCAATTTTGGAGGGAGACGTGAAAATCTGGTGGCCATAAGCTTCGCCAGTATTTTTAAATCTCCGTTTAGCAGCAAGATTGGGCGGATTTTTTTTGCCACTAGAGGATCTCGTCCTGGCCTGGGAAAAAAATTAAATTAAATTATGATTATATCTGTTCCCCTCTTAAAATGGAATTACTGTATATAGTTTATTTAGATAAGAGAAGCCATCAGGCCCAGGAGATTTACCTAATTTCAAGTTCTTAATGGTGTCTCTAATTTCTATCATGGTGTCAGTCTTGATCTGTTATTGATGGTAGATCTAATTTGTCCAGTAAGTTTTTTGATTTGGAAAGCATTTGTCTCTGGTTTGGAGGTATATATGGTTTGATATAAATTCAGAAAGGTTTCTTGTATTTTTGTCTGGCTTTCAGTGATCTGGCTTTCTTTGGTTTTAATTTGATTTATTTGATTTTGGCTTTGTTTGGACCTTTATCTTCTGGCCAACATAGGGGAGAGTTTATTAGCTTGGGTAAGGAATTTATGTTGTGTTTTGTGTAAGGCTTTTTCAGTTTTAATTTTAAGTAGGTTATCTAATTTTAGTCTGATTTTGTCAATCTTAGATTTAATTTCGGGGGAGAAGTTAGTTTGTTCCTGTTTTTCTAATGTATGTAATTCTCGAAGGAGCTTACTTTCCTTTAAGTAGAGTTTTTTTTTTGTAACAGGAAGCAATTCTAATCATGGATCCTTGTATGTAAGCTTTATGAGCTTAAATATTTTGATTTCAAAATATTGCGTTATTTCCTTAGAAATTTGAGATTGTGTTTCAGAGTTAGATACAAGAGATTCATTGAGTCTCCAATTATATTGAGTTTTTAAGCTCGTTTAGGTCTAGGTTATTGCTTACCATCGCATGATCCGACCATGGGCATGGTATAATCTGGGCATTCTTAGAGGGGTCAAATAGTTTAAAGTCAGCTAGTAGAACATCTATTCTTGAATACGTGTAGTCTGTGGGGGAGAAGAACGTGTATTCCCTATCATATGGGTGGTGTCTCCTCCAAGAGTCAATTAATTGTTTTTCTGAAGAAGCGTGTGGATTTTCAGATTTTTTTTGTGTGTACCCTGAGCTTACATTATTCCCTGATATATCTAGGGATGGTTGCAGAGTCAGGTTTAGATCGCCTCCCATAATTATTTTACCTGTATCTAGGGGGATCAAGGTGTTGAGGAGTTTAATTAGCGCATTATGAGGGATATTTTCCTTTTTAGTACCATTCCTGTGAGTATGATATAATCCCCTTCTTTATCTATTATCTTGTGATCAAGTTTAAAAGGGAAGTCCTTATGAAGTAAGATTGCTTCTCCTGCATGTTTGGTCTTCTGGTTTACAGTATAAAAGTTGGGGAAATCCTTGTGTAGATATATGGGGACTTTATTAGTGACAAAGTGTGTCTCCTGAAGGAAAATTACCAAGGGTTTGTGTCTTTTATAGAATAGAAATGCTTTTGAGTTGACTCTGGGGCTAGTGTAAAGATTACCTTTTCGGAGATAAAATATGTTCAGTCGAGTTAGACTTAGAAGGATCTTTCCCGTCGAATCCACAGGAGCTGGACGTGAGCTGGGTGCCTGACAGGGCCCGCCCATAGGAGCCATAAAATAAAGATAATAAAAATCATAACAATATTATAAACCAGTAAACATCAATCATTACATGGGGAATTCTCCTAACACCACACACAGTGTATTTTAAATCTGGGACGAAGGGTACCTTAACTAGACACTCTATCTTCCCCCAGGGGAGAATAAACTGTAACTTTCGTCTGGAGAAATCCCTATATAACTAGGGGAAAGAAGATCAAAATAAATGATAAATCATTAAACATTTCTAGTAACTCTAACATCTCACAACTGGTATGGAGGAGACTCTGTCAGTTGAGTGGTTGAATATAAACCACTTAGCAGAGCAGGGAGGCTTAAGCTCCAGCAAACATTTCTAAAGTTTAACACTACAATAATAGATGTCAATGCATTAATAGTTGTCAGCTAAACATTTTGCCAAGTGTGGGACCTGTTATCATTGTTTTCGTAGCAGCCTTTTAGGCTTTTTCAGTATTAAGACACTCTAATGTCCACTTTGGTTTCAAACAGCTCGGGGGATTTGAGTGGAAAGATTGTCTTTGTTGGTTCTTAAATTCCATCTATGAGTTTAGGAGTTAGTAACCTGCTCTTTTCATTCAGTGGTAACGGTGGCTTGTTTGAGCTGTAGTCTCCTAGGTCCTTTATGTTTTGATACCTCAGACCAGGGGTGGGTAGGTTAAGGTGTTTGATCCATTTCGGTTTTTGCTTCTCTTTTAGTTTCGCAAATAAGTTGCAGGCGTAGTAGTAATTTATAGCCTTCTTCTGGGGAATTAGTTTTACACATTGTCCCATTTAGTTGAAAGGAAAGCCCCATCCGTGGGTGATCTTGTTTTTGGTGAGAACTGTTAGAATGGGTCTCATCGCTCTTTGTTTTTCAAGAGTCAGTCCATGTATATTTGGATCCCTGAACCGTCAGCGCCTTTAATCTCTGGTGATTTTCTAGTCGCTGATAATATGAGGTCCCTTGTTCTTTGTCATAGAAATGTCAATATCACATCTTTGGGTAGGTCTGATAAGTTAATTGATCCGAGGGCTCCGTGAGCTCTTTCAATCTCCCAGCTTTCAGCCGGGTTATCCGGAAGCAGTGAATGTATGACAGAAGAGATGTATTGTTTCAAGTCCATTATTTGTCTGGGGATGCCTCTGAACCTCAAATTATTTCTTCTTCATATTTCAAGATCTTCATATTTATGAATTTTGGAAGTAAATTGTGAGATATCTCTCCTGTCTCTGTCCTGGGCTTCAGCTATTTGGTGAGAAACTTCTTCCAGCAGTTGAGTTCTTTGTCCTAACTTGAGCATCTCTTTTCTGAGATTATCCACTGCTTTGGTGATATATTCCTGAAGTAGCTTCTCAAATTTAGCCATTTTACTATTTACAATTTAGACTTCTAAATGTGGAAGAAAAGGGCTTGGATTATTTTCCTGTTCAGACACATCTGATTGATCAGTACCTAGGGGCTGTGTGGGCGGTTGCTTTGAATCAGAAGACTTAAATAGCTCTTCAATATTTTTGCATGGGACATTTTTCTTATGCTTTCCCATTTTTCAGAATGAATGTTATAGTTTGCCAGAATAAGTAGTATGTTGTGACGTTGTAAGACGTTGGCTTTGTTAATTAGTAGTTTTCTTATTAATTTTTTGCAGCATTCAGTAGCTTAGAGAGTGTTGTGCAGATTTTGGTTTTATTCCATTGTTACTGTGACTCAGAGTTTCTTCATCCTGAGGTGTTTAGATTAGCATATCTGTTAGAGTTTCCATGTGCATGGGAGAGATTTTATATTCTTAGTATTTCTCTGTTATGGAAACTCCTGTACAGATTAACTTTTCTTGTATATTGTTTAGCGTAAATAGCATACAGAAAGTTTCAACAGAAATCTCTTCTGCTAACAGAGTTAGTATCTTTAGTGAGTTGGGTCTTTTTATCACTATTGTAATCCATATACACGTATGTGCAATTCTATAATATTGATTGAGGTGGTACATCATAATCACCTTTTGGGCTTTCCAGGCCTAGATCGGGGTTTCCCGCCAGGAATCAAGCTAGGGTTCCACTCACCCAACGGATCTTGCGTGCCTTTTGTCTCTCACTTGATGATGTTGACGCCCGTCGTTGTGGGGTTTCACAAGAGGCAGCCTTTAGTCTCCGGGCATCCAGATTTCTGTCTCACCGTCTCACTGCCGATCCTCACCTCCCAGTTTCGGAAAGCTTGCGCTGCAAGGGATTTAGCCTGCTGAGCCTGGTTGGCTTGGAGGCCGATTTCCAGTTGCCGGGTTCCGGTCTTGCTGTAATTTCTGCGTTGGGGGGGGGTCGCAGGGAGCTGCCACTGTAGGAGGCCAGATGGAGTAGGCATCGACCACGTGGTGATTGAATTTGACTTGGTTCCTATTGAAATTGGGTTATTTGTGATCCTCAGCCGTTACTGGTTCAGGACATCAAGTTATGTTGCGGTTTTGTCCACGATCAAGGGGCAATTACCCCTTTTATGTGTGTTTTTGTAGCAGAGCTGCAGCTCAGCACGTCTGCACGCTTCGGCTGTTGGACACACCCATACGGTGGTACTTTAATGGATGTATAATTTCTTGCTTTCCTTCTTTTATCTCTAGTCTTCTTCTGTCCCATTGAGAACCCCATGTAGAACCTACAATCAAACTTTAGCAAATACAAGATATATCTTATTATATCTAAGTACATGCTGAACATTTATTCATATACAAGTGTAACTGGAAGCCAACAATTTGCTATCATCATAATACACATCAAAAACAAAGAGGAAGAGTGGTAAAGATAGATACGTGAGAAGACAGAAAGAAAAGCAAAGACGTGAAGAGGCAGGGAACTATTTTAACAACATGCATTGATTAAAGGAATTCTGTCACCCCAAACTTAAGTTGTTTCTTAAGTTATTATTAAAGAGAAAGAAAAACTTGATATATATTGTATTAGCCCTGTTTTTTAAAGTGAACAATTCCTGAGATATTTATTATTGTTTCAGCTGCATTGATATGAAAATGAGTGACTCCCAAGTACTTATTCATTGTTTTAATGTGCTAATTAACATCACAGTCTTGCTGTTTGTGGTGGGCAAAACAATGTCCTGACCTTATCAAGCACTCTGAGATGCAAATGAGCAAAGTGAGCTGCAAAATAGTATATGTGGGCTGCAGAAACAATGGCATATATCACAGGAATGACTTACTAAGTACATCGTGTAGCCATTTTTTTATGCCCTTTAAGATGACCAAACCTTGTTTTTATATCAGAATTGCAAATACTTTTTTACACATTATATTTTATTTAGCTTGAAAGGGAGTCATATAAAGTTTAGAAAACACATTAAAAGGTCAGAGGAAAGCTATCTGAGCCTTTAAATAGTAGAAGTGGGAGCCAAGTTTAATCACTATGTTCATACAAAGGATACATTACCTTTACAGTGCTTTTATTATCTTTTTTCAAGGATCATGCCAAGTCAATAGTTTTTAAACAATCCTGGCAGTACAGCAGCAAGCAGTCTCCATGTACAGCTTTCTTGTGTCCATTTATTATAATTTATATTTTCCATGTAATTGTTTTCTAAAGTGTACAACAGATTTACAATCACTTTCTCTGTCCTTTTCCTATTTTTCCAGACCTGTGGATCACCTAATACCCTCATCATACCTGACATCACCATTTAACCAAGACCTGTTGTGGATCACCTAATACCCTCCTCATGTCAGACACCACCATTTAACCAAGACCTGTTGTGGATAACCTAATACCCTTCTCATACCAGACACCGCCATTTAACCAAGACCTGTGGATCACCTAATACCCTCCTTATACCAGATACCACCATTTAACCAAGATATATTTCTACAAGCAACATGGATATTCTACTGTTCTTTTTCTGCAATTTACTTTGCCTGTTTAAAAACTATGGCCCCTATTCAATTGAGCAATTGTAAGTTACTGGAGCCCGTAATGTAGCCCGTAAACTAATTTGCTATTCAATTGGCGTCTTTTAGCTACCCGCAAACGATTTGCGAGCTACAGGCTGAAAATCCCTGCGGTTGTCAAAATCGGAACTCCAACCCATCTAAGCCTTTGATCTTTCAAGCCTGTAAATGTTACAATCGCAAATCGCTATTCAATTGCTACAATTCCTCAAGCCCGTAAATGTTTTCACACCCGTAAATGGCAAATAGATTGTAGCACTGTAAATGCAAATAAAAAATCAATACTGCACTTTAAAAGGCAGGGAAAGCAATGAAAGACATTAGAATTCATTGCACAACAATCTCAAGCTCGCAAATCTGCAATAAACAATAATTTTTTCACGTTTAATTTCTGTGATATATCAATCTCGGTAATCAAGTTAATACATATCAGGCCACCCACATGGACTAGAACATTTCCTTCATTCTATTATGTTGTACATTACTGGATTGCAAGTCTGTTCGCATATGGGACTTCTAACTGCTAATTGATTGTGGTTTAACTTTTGTTTGTACTGATTTCATGATGACGGTGTCATTTACTATTGGCTTTTTCTAAATCGGTAGTTACGGCCTTGCTTAATTGATCATATTCATGCTCTGAAATGCTACTTGCAGGTGCATGGTTTATGGTTTAGGCTCTCGGCCAGGTAGCTGCGGGCTTGATTAATTTAATCGCTCTGTAACTGTTTCAAATTTCAAGCCCGCAGACTTCCCATCAGGCTTGGCTGGTCTGGCACAGTGAGTCCTGAGGCAGGAGTGGAGACTGCCATATTGAGGAGAGTCTGTGTGATTGAGAGAGACAGACAGTTTACCAGTGTGGATCTCTGAGTCACGGTGAAAGGAAGATTATGCAAGATCTACAAAGACTCAGAGAGAAATGTGTTAAAGCTGCTGGACACAAGAGCCTGTGAGTGAAGGCTGGCTGGACTACTGCAAGTTTGCTACAGAGATTGATGAAGCTTGCAAACAGAGTGAAAAGTATTTGCAGACAGAGGATAACCGTTACCCATGAGGAACTACCAAAACAAGAGTGACAGGCACAGAATGAAAAGGTACTGAAGTATGTTCTATGTTAAACAACAGGGAAAAGTGTGAGAGTGTGGAATTCTTGAGCAGCATAGGTGCTGCAATATAAAAGGATCCCTGGGGGGAGTACTTGTAGCAAAGGGTGGTGTGGGAGACGGTAGGGAACCTAATCTGTATATACTCCATTTTTTATGCTACTCCATTTTGTACTAATGTGTGTACATGATTGTAACCCAACCTAAGTTCCTTTTTTTTGTGTAACCTCTGAGTCATACCTTACTCAGACTCTATACAACCTAAAGATATCCTTATATGGTAGTTCCTATACATACCCTGTTTGTATTCTGTATCAACCAATGAAAGAGTTACATGTATTATGGTGTAATGTTACACACCTACACTTTTAGGCTATAAAAGTGTCAACGAGCCACAATAAAGTCAGAGTTTTGGTTTCACAACACAACTGTCTCCATCTGTGTTACTTCCTGAAATCAAGCTCCCAGGCCTGCAGACACAAACCGAGCGAATATAGCCAGGGGCTTTAGAAGGACCAGGGGTCCAATACTTTCAGCTGGGGGCTCTGTCCGGGATCCGAAAGTCACTCCTGCGGACATCCATTCATTCGGTGAGTCGAAAAAATGCTATTTTTCTATATGGCCGAATGAAATGAGATGCCGGGGGACACTGACTAAGTTCGGATCCCATTGAACCGTATACGCTGACATATTCCGGGAATATAGTCAGGCGGAGTAAAATATTTCAGGGAAATATTTAGTCTCAGGGAGACTTAGAGAAGTTAATACGTAAATACGCTCGTTTTGTGTCTGAAAATACTTTTCTTTGCTTTCTTCCTATCGCATAGAAGTATAAGATTATTTGTTTGTATGATTCAATGAATCTGGTTGGTAAGTGAACAGATTCGAGTCATTTACTGAATGTCCTTTCTCTGATGAGATTGCAGAAATAGTCACACTGCATTCGAACCGCTCCGTATTGTCAGCACGGCTGAAATACACTTGTGACTCGTTCACGTTTTGGGAAAGCGCACACTGGGCGACCGGTGTGGCAGCTGAGCACTGTGAACATTCCATAACCTGATTACTATATGTGTATACAAGTTGTTTAAATTTTAAATATACAAAAAGACCCCTAGACCTACTTATTTTTCCCTGAGAGGAAAATAAATTAAATAGATATACATATTTGATAGTAACAGTTGATAGCAATATAACAGATGGGTCACGAAGGAAGTAAACCACCCCCACCTCCTGAGGTAGGAGAGACGTGTAAAGATTATGTAGCAAGAGTTAGTGGGACCAATTATTACCTAATTAACCCATGGATAGATAATTTAGCAGGGTGGACTGAAGGTATGAAAAGTTCTAGTCCTTTTCCTCGAGAGGGCGCCAATGACCCATTCCACATGGACATGGTGAAGGGACTATGCCTTTTAGACACAGCGGCATGGCCCTACTATGGTCCGGACCCACAGTGGGACCAAAATTATATGGAACAAGGTGGAATCAGTTGGCTTGAGTATGCCCCCTATTGGAAAGACACCCAAAATAAGAAGGACAAAAAGAACAAGAACAAGACTAAATTAGACCCCAAGAAATGCCACGACCTAGAATTAATAAGAACATCGTCCAAGTCCACTAACACACCAAAGGGCAATACTGCCCGACCCCCGCCACCATATAATCACATTTATCCCATGTTAAATAAAGAAGAGATAGATAGCTTAGCTATATTAGCCAACTTACCGAGCAATGACTCACAAAGCACGCAACCTGTAGTGCCCAATGCCCCTACACCCCCGTCTTCACCTGCGCAACAGTTACCCGCACTGGCCCCCGCCGGGGCCTCTCCTTCAATACCCATAGTGTCCCCACTCTACCTCCGTAGCGGGAGACAACGAGGTACCAATGACCTCGCACTTAACAGTGAAGAGACACTACACCTACCTTTTATGTCAGTGGGAAATTATCTTTTAAAGAAACCCATTGAGATAGAAGATATAAACAGAAGTGTAAAACACTGTCCCAAGCCCACCGTAGCCCCGCTAGGAATGGTCACCTACTTGAAAAGAGCTTGTAAGGGTAGAAATTACACTCAAGAAGACATGCGTCTTATAATAGACCAGATCATTGGTACAAACCATACCCGGTGGGATTGGACTAAAGTAGCCTCTATCAGCGTTATACAGATTATAAACCCCGCACCAGCCGCCGATGGAGCAGCATCCCCACCTCCTACAAACCCCACTGCAGCTGAATACACCCTAAATACACAAGCAGGTCAGGATACAATGTGGACAGAAATAGAAGCAGAAGTAATTAGAATTTTCAAACAAACCTCTTCACTGTCCACGGCACTAGCATGCAAACAAAAGAAAGATGAATCCATCCCCGATTATTGGAAAAGGTTCCATGACTGTTGGATTCAAGAGGCAGGGTTAAAAATATTGAATAATGATAGCCTATTCATATCTACTTTCCTCACCAACACCCTGCCACACCTTACTATCCCTATTAAGCAAATGGTATCATCATGGCGAAGCGACACAGTGGACATTTTTAAAACACACCTCATGCAAAAAGAAGCTGCAGGATGTTTTGACTTTAAAAAACCCGCCGTCAGTACACACAACTTCACTGATAAAGCCACCTCACCCCAATATGACAAAAGTACAGATAGAGGAAGAGGGAGAGGATATTCAAATAGAGGAGGACCCAGGAGAGGCACAGGTCAGAGAAATGCACCCAGGTACCCCCCGGGTACCTGCTATAACTGCGGTGACCAAAATCATTGGGCCAGGGACTGCCCTAACCCCCGTAAACCCCAGAACCCTCAATTTCCTAATCAAGCGCCATCACAGCCACAACAGCAGACCCCCCAAGCCACGCCCGCAGGTAATAGATTCCCCATTGATTGGTCCAACCAGCAGCAACAACGCTGATGCTGCCCGGAGGCTGATATCCTGACTTTTCCACAAATTACAGAAACGTGGAAGGAGTTACCCCTTGTGGATCTAATCATAGACCAAGATAAATTATCATTTATTATTGATTCAGGGGCAACCACTAGTGTAATATCACCTGTTAATTACTCTGGTAAAAAGGAAAAGTCATCGCCTTCTATGGGAATAAATGGGATATCAACCCCCACTTTTAAAACCACCCGTTTAAAGATTACTGACTGTACAGGGAAACTACTTTGTTTCCATGCCTTTAGCATCATACCAGGCTGCCCTGTAAATCTACTGGGCAGGGATCTATTTGAAAAGCTCAATTTGACCCTTACCGTGAACAAACATGGAGGGGGCCTAATTGTGGACTCACCCTTCTTTGACCTAAAACCCAATCAAAGTATAGGCCCTGATAACCTCGACCTTATCTATGTAAACCTACCTCTCGACCTACCAGAGCAGGTGTGGGCTGAGGGAAACCATGATACCGGTCTGATAGGCTGTACTCCGTATAGGGCCACCCTCAAACCCCTAGCCACTCCGGTCTACCAAAAACAATATCCTTTGTCACTAGAAAAGATAAAAGGAATAACCCCATTAGTAGAAGAGTTCCTCCAAGAAGGGGTACTGGAGTACTGTATCTCCCCGTACAACACACCCGTGAACCCTGTCAGGAAACCTAATGGCACTTACCGCTTTGTCCAAGATTTAAGAGCTATTAATAATCTTGTGACCCCGATAGCACCCATTGTCCCAGACATTAGCACCCTTTTGGCAACCATTCCACATGACGCCTCACATTTTTCAGTCATTGACTTAAAGAATGCTTTCTTTAGCATCCCTGTTGACAGAGAGACGAGACCCATTTTTGCATTTAGCCTTGACGGAAAACGGCAAATGACTTGGTCAAGATTGCCGCAAGGATATGTGGACTCCCCCGTGGTTTTTAGTATTGTACTACAGTCCACTTTAAGGCCATGGAACCCCCCCTGTGGTTCGGTAGTGCTGCAATATGTTGATGATCTGATGATCTGCAGCGAATCAGAGGAGGCCAGCCAGAAAGATTGTAGGTCATTATTACTATGGTTATTAGAATGTGGTTACAAAGTATCAAAGCAAAAGTTACAATGGTGTCTAAAGAAAGTAGAATACCTAGGCTTTGTCTTCTCAGAGGGAGAAAGGAGCTTGAGCAAATCACGAGTCGATGCCATTGTGGGCCTGGTCACCCCATGTACCAAGAAAGAAATGCTATCTTTCCTTGGGATGGTAAACTATTGTAGACAATGGATAAGCGATTGCTCATTCTATGACAATACTTTAAGACAAGCCACACTAAAGGATTCTCCTGAAGCTGTACACTGGTCAGATGATATGTTGAAAGCATTTAAGGCATTGAAATGTTCAATGATGACAAGTCCTGGCCTTGGCCTCCCTGATTATAATGTGATGTTCCATTTATATGCTAGAGACAATTGTAAAACCATGGCGGGCGTTCTCGGCCAGGAACACGGTGGGAAAATGCGACCTGTCGCCTTTTTTTCAAAAGTCATGCCTCTCCAAGTCCAGGGTTTTCCCTCTTGCCTTAGGGCACTGGCAACATGTGCCATGGTTGTTGAAATGGCTACCACTTTCACACTAGGACACCCAACTACCCTACACACTACACATGATGTACTAGCCATCCTAAAGGGCATTCACACACAGCACATGTCAGCCCAGAGGCAGAGTGGTTACGAGATCATCCTCTTAAGTAACCCACAGCTAAGAGTCCAATATAACTCCACAACTGCAGGTCCAGCAATGATTCTAAACGGCCTCCTAGGCTTAAAGTCACCAAATGACCACATACCTGAAGATCATGACTGTTTAGATTCCATAGAGGTAATGACATCTCCAAGGCTAGACATGCAAAAAGCCCCACTAGATGTAGGAGATGTGATTTTCATAGATGGCTCCTGCTCCCGTCCAAATGACAATACCTACCATGCAGGGTATGCGGTTGTAAAGCTACCCAATATAATCTTAGAAGCAAAGCCTATTGACTACCAATCAGCCCAAGCCGCCGAGTTAATAGCATTAACTAGAGCCTGTACAATATACGCCAATCAACCAGTAACCATTTACACTGATTCTAAATATGCCTATGGCGTAGTTTTTGACCACGGCGTCCTATGGTCAGTCAGAGGCTATGTGGGAGCAGACGGAAAACGTATATCCCACGCCCAACTGATTTCTCAATTGCTAAATGCAATAAAGCTTCCATCTGAATTGGCCATCATTCACTGCAGGGCCCACACACATGGCACAGATGACATATCAAAAGGGAACGCCCTAGCGGATGTGACAGCCAAATCCGCTGCTAAATCCACAACACCAACTTTCCTATCTATGACAACCCTACTACCTCTCCTCCCAGATGAGACACAGCTGCTAACTGATCTGCAGGCATCCGCTACAGAGGAGGAGCTTGCAGATTGGTGTTACCCAGTGTTGCAAAAGAGTCCTAAATCTGGACTAATTTGCAAAGAGGGGAAGCCCTGTATCCCACAGCATAGTGCACCAATCTACATCGCACACGTCCACTGTATAGGACACATAGGTTGGAAAGCCACATTACAACAGCTAAAGACAATGTTTTACATTACTAATGCAGAACCCATGGTAAAAAGTTTTGTACAAAGATGCATCACATGCATTAGAAACAACCCCAACAACCCACACAAGGTCAAACATGAGCACCTACCCTACCCAACAACACCATTCACACATCTGCAAATTGACTTCACCCATCTCCCAGTAACAAGTGGAGGTACACAACCAGTTTGTGTCATAATAGACGTCTTTAGTAGATGGCCAGAAGCATTCCCCACTAAAAGAGAAGATGCTAAAACAGTGGTAGGAATCCTAACCAGAGAGATAGTTCCCAGATGGGGAGTACCTCTACAAATTAACTCAGACCAAGGCCCCGCCTTCACATCCAAAATTTGTAAAGAATTAGCAAAAACATTGCAGATCGAGTGGAAGTTCCATATCCCATACCATCCCCAAAGTTCAGGAATTGTAGAAAGAATGAACAGGACAATTAAAGATAAAATCAGGAAGGCAACAGGAGGAACCTTTACCAATTGGAAAAGGTACTTGCCAGCCATTATGGCTGAAATTAGGATGACATCTAATAAGACTTTGGGGTATTCACCATTTGAAATCCTGTTTGGTAGACCCTTCCCCACGCCATGGGCAAGGAAAACATTCATGACCATGGACAATCTAGATAATGCAATATATAGCTGATCGAAACCTTGGTCAGCACTGAGGGAGATGTTACTCGCAAATGTCCTTTTTCTTCACAGGAAAACACCCATCCCTTCCAGGAAGGAGACGAAGTAGTGGTAAAACTACATCCTAAAGGAAAGAAACAACAGGATTTCACCTATGGACCTCCCACCACCATCGTTGCAGTAACCCGAACAGCAGTCCTAACGGAAAACAGTCCTACCTGGATCCACGCCACCCGAGTAAAGCTGGTAAAGAAAGGTCCAAGCCCAGAATCAAACCCGGACCAAGAGACAAGAGAGGTACTAACGGAGGCAAATTGCCTTGACCTCGAAGAGGAAGATCCAGAGGAAAGAGAGGTACTAACGAGGGCAACCTGAGTTGCCCTGACCTCGAACAGGACAAGCCAAGGAACGTAACCCTATAGGAAGATGACAAGTCTACTATCTCCAGATTCTAGGAGATCTTGGATATGTATAGGACTTATTGCTGCACCCGTATTTTGCATATTATGGATCACCTCTAACTATACTTACGACCCTGATGAGTTAGGGAGCTTGCAAACTATTTGTGGCAACAGTGCCTCTGCCACCAAACAATCCCCTAGGACTAGAAGGAACACTCCCCCTGCTAACCCTACACCACAACAAGTGGCTATCACACAGGACAAAGACCTGGTGACCACATTCTGGTATAACTCATCCAACACACATGTTGCCGCTTTCTCCTTTGACTATTGTAATATAGTCTCCTGTCCCCCAGTTCCCTGGCAATGTAACTTGTATCGTGACACGCCCAAGTCTCGTTCCACCTATATCTGTGTCACAGATGATTACTGGGGACAGAACTGCGACTATTGGGGATCTGTAGGGTGGAACACAGGGACAGATTGGGGGTATAAGCCACAGAGTGCCTTGAGTAAAAAGGACCACAATGGAAAATCCCTAATCAGCAGAATGACCTTATTAAAAACAGGCACATGCCTAAACAATGGAAAATCAGGCCAAAGTATGACATTTACCCTAACCATTGAAAACCCTAGACCCAGTGATGCTGGCACTTACATACTAGGGACCTGGGCAGCAGGTGGTGCAGGGGGAAGACAAGGAAGATTCCTACTAAAGGATATGTATCAATCTAATGATTGGTTCAAACTAAATGCCCCTGTTACAGCAGACAACCCTCTCAAACCCTCTCTCCACACATTCAAAAAAATGATAGCTATAGGAGACCCCACGTATGAGGACACCCTAGCTATAGAAACGGGTTTCTCTGATACCAATTACTGGCTAAAATGGATGAAATACAATGCTATATCCCTTAACCGAAGCAATTGCTATGTGTGTGGCAAAGCAAGGCCACACCTGGGTACTGCACCCCTTAATATCCCAGAGAATGTAGAAGATTGCTTTTTGAGTCTATTTACTGCCAATCCTGCCAATATCACAGGATGTAGTGAATGGATGCTAAAATACCCCATCCTATCAAAAAACCAGAATCCAGGAAGCCCTATCACTATTTACCCTGGCAATTACACTTGTTACATTTCTAACAATAGCGGAAGGGATTTAAAGAAATTCCCCCCAGGGTACTGTAGACAGAACCGAACAACCAATATTGCCAACCAAACTAAGTCCCTAGGTGACAACTACTGGATTTGTGGCGATATGAAAATTAGAACCAAGTTAGAGGGCTCATGGAAAGGAGAGTGCGCCCTAGCAAAGATTATTATGCCACTCCATATTGTAACAGAGGTAGATCCTCCCCTGGGCCATAACTCAAGCAATATACTCAGGAGAGCAAGGAGGGAAGCCCCAGGAGGAAGCTTCGACCCCCATGTCTACATAGATACAATAGGGGTACCAAGAGGGGTCCCAAATTAATTCAAAGCCAGAGACCAAGTAGCTGCAGGCTTTGAGTCCTTAATACCTATGATAACTATCAATAAAAATGTAGACTGGATAAATTACATCTATTACAACCAACAGAGATTTGTTAATGATACCAGAGACGCCCTGAAAGGAATAGCTGAACAACTAGAGCCAACTTCCCAAATGGTATTCCAGAACCGAATGGCCCTAGACATGGTATTAGCCGAGAAAGGAGGTACCTGTGTATACATAGGTAAAACAGAAGGTTGCTGTACTTGGATCCCTGATAATACCGGCCCAAATGGCAAAGTAACCTTGGCCATTAAGAGATTAGAGGATTTATCCGTAGAACTGAAGAAAAACTCTGGTATTGATAACCCCTGGGATCAATACTTTGGTTGGTTCACTTCCTGGAAACATGTTTTAGTTCAGTTCGCTATAATTATCTGTGTAATCCTACTTGTTGTTGGTATAGTAGTATGTTGTATTATACCTTGCTTTAAGAAACTGCTAAACAAAGGTATTGAAAATGTAACCATGCTGTCTCACTCAATCCCCGAATGCCAGGTGCCTCTAACACCTGACCCCGATGAATATACAGAATATGTTAAGAAACATAAACAAAAGAAAAGAAAGAACCTCATCATTTAAGAATGGGCGTGGCTTGGTCCCTTTAATTAACAGGGATACAAGGGTTTATCCGCCAGTCATGTTTTATATTCCAGGGAGGCTTTGCGCCCCTTGATGACATTCATAATGCTCATAAACCCAACTTCCAATGAGAATAATAATATAAAAAAATCATTTAGGTTTATATGATTTTAAGAGGGGATTGTGGGAGACGGTAGGGAACCTAATCTGTATATAATCCGTTTTTTATGCTACTCCATTTTGTACTAATGTGTGTACATGATTGTAACCCAACCTAAGTTCCTTTTTTTTGTGTAACCTCTGAGTCATACCTTACTCAGACTCTATACAACCTAAAGATATCCTTATATGGTAGTTCCTATACATACCCTGTTTGTATTCTGTATCAACCAATGAAAGAGTTACATGTATTATGGTGTAATGTTACACACCTACACTTTTAGGCTATAAAAGTGTCAACGAGCCACAATAAAGTCAGAGTTTTGGTTTCACAACACAACTGTCTCCATCTGTGTTACTTCCTGAAATCAAGCTCCCAGGCCTGCAGACACAAACCGAGCGAATATAGCCAGGGGCTATAGAAGGACCAGGGGTCCAATACTTTCAGGTGGGACAGTACTCCATGAGCTGCTATCGCTTCTTACAGGAGGAATGGTTCCTACATAATCAGACTGTAATTGCACACGTGTTTTCACCTGTGGCAGACAAGCTGCACAGGGTCAGAGAGGGTGTTCAACAGATATAGTCAGTATGTTTATGTAGATTTTTGTTTTCTTTATTTTGTTTGAAGTAATTTTTGTAAATGCCAAATATTGCAGTAAAGCTTCAAAACCACATGAAAGCCTCTTGATGAACAGTCTTGTACGGCTGTCCTTGTCACACTGGTTTCAGAAGTGGGATATAAAGTGTCTGTGTTTAAGAAGACAGCCCGCAACCCTGCAAAATGGAGGAGGCTATAAAGGCTGTACTGCAAGCCACAGCGGAACAGCATGCATTTATTAAGGAGCATGCAGAGAGAAATCAGTTAAGCACGGAAAGTCCAGCTACAGAAAGTGAGCGCTGAAAGTAACACTGTGGCTTCAATCTCAAGTGGAAGCATAAATTCAAATCGCTTCTTAAAGAAAATGACAAGAAAGGATGATTCTGTAACATACCTCCTGAATTTTGAGCGTATTGCCACTAGGGAAGGTTGGCCTTACAAGGAATGGACCATAGTCCTTGGTCCCTATCTATGTGGAGAAGCTCAGAGAATATATGGTGTTTTGCCTGAAGACAAGGCAACAAATTATTATATCCTGAAAGAAGAGATCCTTAACCGATTAGGGGTGAAAAGAGTACAGAGATTGCACTCCTGGGATTTTTTGGCAGTTTCCCTGTTAAGGGAAGGAAGACCGAACCTGGCAGAGAGAGTGCAAAAAGCCACCGAGTTCAGTGCTAAGAATGAGACTGCAGGATCCGTGAATGAGACTGCAGGAGCCGCGAATGAGATGGCAGAGAACGCAAATGAGAATGAAGGAGGGCCAACCGTGATTGCAGCGACAATTGAAGTGATGGCGCACGTAACTGCTGAGATGGCGCACAAGACTGTTAAGATGGCGCACAAAACTTCTGAGACGGTGCACGAGTTTGCTGAGATGAGAAAGGAGAATGCTGGTGTAGCTAAAGAACCTTTGGCCCTGGAGCAAATTGCTGATGATATAAAAGGAACGAAAGGTGTGAGCAAAGGTCAAGGAGAAAAAGACAAAGCGTTGTCACTGACTGAGTGCAAAACCAACCTCAGTAAGAAGCATGCTGATCAAGTAATTGGTGAAGATCTGAATCCAAACTGATGCAGAGACCTTATGGGAAGCGCAATGAAGATGCATCCATAAGAACCCGGGACAGACAAAGCCACCTGTCCTTGGTGAATACTCTTGAGGTGGAGAATACTAGAGAAAGATAGTGCCTGACACCGATCTCTGTTCCAGAGAAAGGAAAGATCAAATGGATGAATATAGCCAATGCGCTTACCCAGGAAGAATGTCCTAAACATGATGAAGAAACTGGAAACCGTACTAAAGTGAAAGATAACGAAGAAAAGAGTCTGGAGATTGAGATGGTGAAAGACGAACCACCATCCCTGAGAGGACACGAGAAGCAGAATATGGAGATTAAAAGTAAAGTATCCCGAGAGCGCTCTGTATCCGGTGGCAATAAAACAAAGTGCTATGGATAAGGAGAGGCAAGACGAAAAGCCAGTAAAGCAAGAAGTACAGATGAACTTTATTCCAGTGGACTGGAAAAGCCTGCAATGAAAGACAGGCAAGTTGCTACTAAAATGAAGGGTATCTGGATGATGCAAGATTATATTCCTGAATACAGAAGGAAGCCTGCTCTTGAGGACAGCGTGTCCTATAGGCAGAAAACACAGATGTATATTTGGGAGCAGACAAAGAGCCCTCCCATGCATAAGCTGAACAAGAAATATATGCGGGAGCTGCCTCACAATGGCAAACAGGAGAAGCAAGATTTCCTCCCTAATCGTTTACCTCAGAGGATGAGCGATATGTCTAATAGGGAGACACAAGAGAAGTTTGAGGAGCAAACAAAGACATTGCGAGACGTACAAAAGAGAATAGGCTGCTTGTTAAAGGAAGGGTGTCTCTACAGGTAGCAGGAAAAACGAACGAGGCACAGCCAAATAGATGATCTACTCTCTCAGCTACAAGAGACAGAGAGTAAAACAGCTCTGATAACAAAGAAGCTGCTGATACATAGTCCACAAGAGCAGAGGATCACCGATCAGTCTGACATGGAGATACAGTTGGCTCAGAGTGATGCATGTCCAGAAGAGATGAACACTGACCTTCAGGACCTGTGCACACAAGATGCTGCTTTGAATACAGAGCTATGTTCATAGGAAGCTTGTATGCAAATCACAGAGCAGGAGCATTTACAGGAGCAACAGGTAGAGGAAGAAAGAATGGCTGAACCACCAGAGGTATTCAGGGAGGACCTGATGACAAAATCCAAGAAGATTCCTCCATCTACAGTAAAATGCAGCAAGAGATCCAGTGCAAGCAGAGTGCACTTGATTTGCAACAAGCTAACAAGGATAAACTGTGGCTAAAGGAAGACAAGAGATGTCCGAAGCCTTAGAGGTAACGCACAAAGAAACGCTCAAAAAAGTTGAAGAGAAACAACTAAAAGATGGAGAAATATGGATTAAAACTGAGGATGCTAAAAATCACTAGTTCTTTTCAGAAACTCAAAAGTCAAAAGGCTACTAAGTTTGGTATTAGCCAATGTGTTGAGCATCAGCCTGAAGTTGCTGAACAGCTGGAGACATTCCAGCAAGGCCAAACTTCTGAGAGATCCTTACTAGCAGAGATAGTCACAGACCTTACACAATTGGAAGCACTGTGATCCCAAGGATGCCTGTTTGGAACAATGAGACAGTTGAGGTGCAGATGCAAGAGCTAGAAGCAGCCCTGAGAGAGGATATGCTTGTGGAGCTTGTTAAGGATACCAGAACAGAACAGAAACAAGATGGCAATATGAAGCTGATACCATTTGGTGAGAAATTTGTGGGTAACAACCTGAGAGCACAGCTTGGAAATATTATCAGTATGCAGCCATATCCTGATGAGAAGGATGGCAATCAAATCCACTTGCTACCCATAGAAGACACTGTGGAAGGAATCACCAGTGATCTATTTGAGGGTTATCTGAAGTCCTACTTCTTGAAAGCCTAAAGTCCAATCGGAAAAGGGGACATCTTCCTTGTACGGGCTGTTGAGTTCAAGGTGGTGGAGACGGACCCAAGCCCATACAGTATGGTTGCTCTAGCCCCTGTAATCCACTGTAAAGTAGAGCCTGTTAAATGTGAGGATGAAGAGAAGATGAATTTACAATTGGCCGTCCAATCACTGCAGTATGCCTCAATGCAGATGCCACGGAGGAGGAACGATGTGCATGACAGAGAGATTCTGTGGGCTGAGTAGTTATTCAGAGGGCGGAGGCTACTGAACAATGGATTGCTATGTTTCAAACTGGATCTATGGTGCCATCTACACCATGTGGTTGCCATGTGCAGCTTTTTCAGCCTCTCGGCACAAGTTGCTCAACACTGTGTTATTGAGCTGAGGAGGAGGGTGTGTGACGGCCTGCCCTCCAGTGGATGGTGCAAGACGCAAAGTATTGATGAATTCTCTCCAGGGAACATAGAGTTAACTCCCTGGAGCTGTACTAATTGAAGCTGTAGGTGTGATAAGCGTTTAAAGAAACGGAAAGGAGAAGGCTTCCCAACAGGCTTGGCTGGCCTGACACAGTGCGTTCTGAGGTAATGTTTGTAAATGACAAATATTGCAGTAAAACTTCAAAACCACATGAAAGCCTCCTGTGTATTGTTTCAGAAATACTACTGATGAACAGTCTTGTATGGCTGTCCTTGTCACAGCACTAACAACACTACACTACAGTACAGAACTTTTTTCTACTTTCTAAAAGACAGGGTGTCGTGAGCTCATCAACTCCAGAGCAAGCGTTGAGCCTAGCAAATTTTTCCTCTGTGAGACGCGCAGAGTTCTGAACAACATGAGAACTGGAGCAGACGAGAGCCGAAGTACCACTATGTACCTTATGTTATTTTAAGTGGACTCTCATGGTATAGTATGTTATAACCATGGACCCTATGGCACTTACTGGTTAATCAGAAATGTGGCAAAAGCCTTCTGAGTAGTTTAAGTAATTTTTTAGAGCAGCATAGCTTTTACTTTTGAAGGCCCTTTCAAAGAGCTAAAGACAGGATTTAAGAATCTACAATCCATATGAATTGGATGCTTATACAAGGCTGAAGATTTAGGACCAGGTGATCAAGGAGGTTAATGTATTAACTAACGCTTTTTTGTTGCAGGTTAAATTATATTTTTCCTGTAATTTAGCCCCTTGACCATAATAAGGCCCCATATGATTACCTGAGTTACCGAGACAAGGAGTCTAAGATGGATTTAACCATTACACAATCAGCAGCTCATGCATACAATGTTTATATTGGTACTAAAAGGACTAGCCACTTACATACTGTTTCTCTACAGCATTTCAACATTTTTACTATGTATTCTGTTCTTCCTCATCCGTCCTGTTTGAGGGGATTAACAAATTGGTTCAGATGTATGGGTAGGCTTGGTCCTGCTGACTTTTCAAGAAGAGCAAAGAGTAGATCTTGACAGACTGGTAGCAGTGGTGGGATTCCCTATCACGGCGAAGGATGGCTAAACTACGGGAGCAGACCAGGTGCATCAAAATTCCTAGTTTCAAGACCCCAACGGCCATGATACAAGAAATGTGAAGAAAGTGCAAAGAGAGCAAGCATTTTTATCTGTCAGAAGGTATTCTCCCATCCTCTGGGTGTCCAGGAGCTCCCGCTGTACATTTGGGGACAGTTGGACTATTGGGGGACCCTGGATTAACATGGAGTGGTATTGCCCTGTTGGCATGAGGTGGTTAATATTGCCTGTGATATGATTGTAACATATATGACTTATATATTATATACAGTATTATTATATATTATTATGTAATGTTAAGTATGAGAATCCCCATATTCTGTTTATTATCAGAATGAGATGTTTTTTCCCAAGGAATATAATAAAGCATATCGCCTTAATTCCTTTGGGGAATAGAGTTAGAGTTACTGGGTGACCTAAGTTGGCCAGCAGATTTACAATATTCCGCCCCTGGCCATTTAACTCCTTGACAGAAGGAACAGTAGTGACACTAGTTGTTAAAACAGAGCATCTCCTCAGACCTCTTGGCTTTAATTAATAATCCTGACATAACAGTAATTTGACCAGGTGGGAAGATTAATAAACCTCTTGTGATTGGTCCCATATGTTATAAATATACTGAATTGGGGTTCAATAAAGATTGTTGTTGTCAGTTCAACCGAGCATAATCAATGTTCATGCTTTACTCGTTATTCTTTATATTATTGCAATGGACTCTGTCTGAAACTCTGCCTCTAACTACTTGGGGTAATATTGCTGCTGACCTGTTTTCCTGTACTTTCCTGGGTATTCGTGGAGGTGATATGCTATGCTGGATTCATTCCTGCTAAACAGGGATATTCCAAAGAAACCTATGGGGTGAGATTGATCTAGGATCTTTCTGAGCCCCAACTGAAGTCATAGGCTCATAACACTGGGGATACCACCCCGTTGGAGGGACTGGCCGGTGACATCTCGGAGGACAAACTGGTGAGGTGATACAGGTGATTCTGCTTAAACAGTTCTACACCCTGCCTCCATGAAGGATGGATTTTGGATCAGTGCCTCACCACCAGCACGGATGCTGGTCCGCTAGCAGCCAGGTAGCAAACAGGTAGATAGAAATATCCCCAATCAATGTACCCTAGAAGCTCAACACAACAAGGGGGACACGTATGATCCATGCCTGCAGGACCAGCCTTCATCCCCTATTTCTCCTCAGGCTCGAGCACCTGGGAAGTAGGAGTAATTAAAGGACTTTAAGCTGACATACTATTGGGAAATGGCTTGAGTGTAGATACGTCAAAATTTCCCCCCTTGCGCATGCAGCTGCACAATTGGTGCATAACTAACAGGTTATGGGCCCAGACACTAAAAGAAAACCACAAGTAAGTGAGTGTTGCATCTATGATCTCAGTAACTACTGAGTAAAGAAACAAGAGCTGCATCCATTTTACTGAAAGATGTGAAGTTTGCAATAGCAAAGCTCAACAATACCAACTACCAGCTGTGGAAATACAAGCTGACAATAAAAGATGACTTATGGCAGATGATGGATACAAACAAAAAAGGGGCATGGCCTGCAGCTTTAGAGAGAGCTGAAGCTCTGCAGCAAATTAGTAAAAAAAAGGGCTATAAAGCACAAAGTTTTGAAGCCCCTACTTGCCCCAGGCATGCCCCCTCACACCTAGACTCTAGACATCGGGAGGAAGCTCTCCCCCAAGGATACAAAGGCCATCTGGGCCTGAGGCCTCCCTGCACCGACACTCTCCGGTGGCCGCCATCTTGGATCTTGGATACTGCAATCTCCACATCACCTGCCAAGCCGGGGAGCAGCGCGGCCACACCAGAACCCAGCAGGGGAGAGACGGTGCCCGAGAAGAACCGACGATGCGTCTTCCTGCCAGATCCAGAGCCCAGGAGCAGCGCAGTGAGAGAGGGTGAGGCAGGCAATGCAGGGAGATCAGAAGATCAGCTCAGAGAGCCAGGTCAGCAGGGGAAATAGCAGGGGACCCAGGGACAAATTCCCCTCTATCAAAAAGGCGAAAATGGGTGGTGGGTGCCAGAGGATAAGGGGGATCCTGTTCATGAGGTCCCTGATAACAACAGTCACAGCCACTACCCACCTACATCTCCCCAAAAAAGGCACAGCTAAACCTACATGAAGGGCCATCATCCATAAGGAGACCTGGAAGCCTCGCTGATACACTGGAGCTGCTAAATGAGAAATATTGTATAATAAAAGTGTACGCTTATCAAAGGCTACACAGGATCTATAGGCTGCTGTTCACCCAATCCTCATGACAAGGCCTGTTTTGTACATAACTGACACATTCTCAAGAGACTCAAATATTGACCATCAGTCTGCAATATGGACTCTTTGAACTCCCCCTATTATAGGTCGACTGCCATTACACAGTTGGAACAGGCATGGCCCTCTAAAGCCAACAGAAACTTTTATTTACAGTATTGAGCTTATCCAAGCTACTCAACGCTACCACCCAGTGGCCAATTAAGCCTGTGACAACAGAGGTTTCATAACCAAGCGCATCAGCAAACGCACTTTTTGAATACAGAATTGGGTAACCCCAGCTTTAAGTATCATTGACAGTGTTGTACTGCTGATTGAAGTAATTGCAAGCCCTAACAGCTTTGACACCATAACCAAGTATACTCTCCTCTCGATTATGATAACGTCTATTACTGACTAACCCATGTCTCTCTTTTTTACTTTTCTGCTGCATCACATTGAAATACAATACCTGGTCTTCATGAGCCGTACATAATTGATGCTCACTAGACCCCTTGCAACAAGAAATGAAATGGACTAACATACACAGCAAATCAGATCTTCTGAAACCCTATAGCTTTGCCCTGTGCCTTCAAAAGAGGAAACATCCAGACTATATCTACTATAATGGGTAAAAATAAAAAAGCTAATTCTGCCAGAAGCATACTGGTTCATTTCAAATATGCACATGAAACCCAAACTCCCTCTCGAGATCTAGCATCTGAAGTCTCAGACAGAGAAAGCTCCATCACAAATCAAAAAATGGGCGTCTCAGACAAATCTATGTCGAGGATTGAGGAGTTGTTAAAGGCCCAGCTGTCAAAGGCAGTAAACAACCTCAAAAAAGAAATTCATCATCTGGGACAATGCACGTACCTGCTGGAAACTTCCACAGATCAGTTAGTGGAGGCACAAATGAGAGACAGAGCTGATATTATGCAAAATACCATACACATCTCTGCCCTGGAGGAGAAATTGGAAGACATGGACAATAGAGCCCGCGACATAACGTAAGGATACGTGGTATCCCTAGGACCAATTTGGATCTCATGCCATATCTGTGGTCGGCCTTCAATACTCTCTTACCTACTCTCCAAGAAAGCAAAGTAGAGATAGAGAGAGTACATAGAGCCTTAGGGTTTTCCCTAGCACCGGAGGTCCCTAAAGATGTTATAGCACAACTGCTAAGACAAAGCACAAGAGACCAAATACTCATGGAAGTCAGCAAGTGCCTATCCATCAAAGGCCCAGATGGCTCTCCACTACAGCTATATGTCGACCTTGCACCATCTACCTTGGACAAAAGAAGGCAAATGAGACCAGCATTGCCTTTCCTCCAAAGTCACAATATCCAGTATAGATGGGGTTTCCCCTTTGTTCTTTTTCAAGCAAAAGACAAATCTTACTCTGCGAGATCCCTAGAAGAATGTCTTCAGCA
Source organism: Discoglossus pictus (assembly GCA_027410445.1). NCBI lineage: Eukaryota > Metazoa > Chordata > Amphibia > Anura > Alytidae > Discoglossus > Discoglossus pictus. The sequence goes on from CM050163.1 coordinate 204,375,813, forward strand.
TCTATAGAACCTGAACCTAACACCAGCAACTACTAATAAAGGTGGATCAAGGGACGTCCCAAGACACACGACCCTCCAAACAATAGACGGAAATACCTGGCCATAAATGCCAAAAGAGCAAGACAGGGGACCCTGTCTTGATCCCCCAGGACAAGTCTACATGAGACTTTACTAGATCTTTTTTTTTCTCCTTGTTAAAAACTGAATTGTTAGGATGTTTAGCTAGAAATGTTTATAAAAAGGTTTTCATTCTTTTCCTTCCTTAAATTGCCTTAGTGGGTCTACGTCCACGCAGTTTATATATAAAAACTTATTCTCCTAGAGCTTCTACAGGATAGGAGGGGCTTCCTATAGATTGTAATGGGATCTCCTAGAACAATCCATAGGTTAGTTAGGATTTCTATGTATAAGTTCATTCACTTGTTTGTTATGTTATCTGCTACAGATCAGTTATAGGGGTCGGGAGCAGGTGAAAGCGCATTTCAACCAGTTAACATACTTGCCCACCGCCCTAAAATGTTACCTATCTACTCACAGTACCTTCCTCCTATTAGGGATAGAATGGGGAGACGTCAGAGTTCCCCATTAGTGCAATCTAGTTTACTAAGGAGGAATTTTTGTACTCGCTTGCATTTGAGCAACTCACTGGTTTTTCGTTTGTTTTTTGTTTTTTTAATAGTTTTTATTGTGAAAAAAGAGAATACAAATAAACAAACAACACCAGTGTTATAAATGCACCATTAAGTTTTTTATAATATAACATAACATTTTGCTATTACTATATCCTTTTACTTAAATTCTTCCCTCTTTGTTTAGTTTTTCATTTTTCTTAATAATAAAAAAAATAAATATATGGTATAAACATTTTATACAGTAAATGAAAAATATTCCTTAATATCATATTTATATTTTTCTTCTGCTTTATATATGTCGGGTATTTTACATAGCAAATCCAAATATTAAGTGTAATATTGTAAACATTATTAGAGTCCATGAGGTTTTCTGCACATTCTATTTCGATGATTGTGTGGGATTTTCTTCTTCATTTACTTCTGATGTGGTGACTCTTGTGTTTTTTGAGTATGGCTTTTGATCCGTTTTGTATTGGGGAATTTTGATTTTGTCCCAGGTTGTTTGGACTTGGTAAGTTCCACAAATGGAGCATCGCTTCACCTTCCTCGAGAATATGGATTGTGTGATGTCTCCCTTCTTTTGATATGTTCGGTCTAAAAGGAAAACCCCAAGTATACTTGTAACCATGCTTTGTAATCACCCCTAAAAAGGGTTTCAGGAGTTTTCTTTTGTATAAGGTAGTGGGTGACAAGTCCGAGAAGACAGCTGGTTGACCTCCTTCAATTGCAGGAACACCATATCTTGTTGCTTTCATGAACAAGACTTTTGTAGAAATATAATGGAATCTGACGATCACATCTCTTGGTCTTTCATTGGGGGATTGTGGCGCTCTTAGGACTCTATGAATCCTGTCCATTCTTAGTTCTTCTTTACTTAGATCTGGTAAGAGCTTGGCACCTAAATCTTTCATATATAGATTTAGGTCTTGTACTGACTCTGATAAATTACGAATTTGTATATTCGGCATCCGAGATCTATTCTCTTGATCCTCTTGAATGATTTCCATTTGTTTTTGTTCATCTTTAAGTATAAGCTGCTCATTTTCAATTTCTTTGTGTGATTTAAGAAGGCTGTCATACTTGACCTCTAATTCGGAAACTTTAGAATTTAATGCTTTTATTTCTGCTTTTAGATCCACAGGGATTCTTTGTATTTTAGCTGTAATCTCTAATCTGAAAGAGGAGATTAATTATTTTAAATCTTGAATATCTGCTTTAGTACAGGGCGTGGAAATCTCTGTTAAACTTTTTGGTAACTGTTTATATGGAGTAGCAAGGTGTTGGGAAGAACGTCTCTTAAAAGCACCCGCCATGTTTTTTTTCATTTGCTTTAAGTAGTCTTCAATTAAAAAATTCTGAAAATGTTATACCTGCAGTTGGCAGCTTGATGGCAGTAGAGAGTACACAGAGAAGTAAACAAGGAGACTGTGATGAAAACAGTTTCTGTTTCAAAGTTGTATATAATTGTGTATTTATAAACTTATAAAGCAATCCTCACAATGCAGAAGTAGGCTGTATTAACTTTTCACAGTCTCCCACATAAAATTAATGTTATATCCTTATTATTTGAGAGATAAGCTGCTGGGTCTTTTACAAAATCAGCAATAATACAGTTTATTGTGTATACAATCCAGATATTCTTCAATGTGTTACATAGAAAAGATCTCCAGTAGTTTAAGACCTATAGATTAGAACTGTATAGGTTTGATCCAGTCAAGATCTGTTTTCACCAACCTTAAGTAAGATGTGTATCAGTGTTACAGAGTCCTTTGTTCTGTTTCAGCAGCAAATCTCACTGAAAAAAGTTGCCAAACTTGATTTTTAAACCAGCTGGGACCTCCTGTGCACAATCCTGGTCATATATATAAATTTGGTGATATATAAGTCACATTTATATATGATATTATCTGATTTTATAGCAGAGCTCATGGAAACACATCTTCTCTCCTTGAATTTCAGCTCCTCCCCCCGTTTTTCGTTTGCTTTTAAACTTGTTTTTTATTATTCCACTCTATGCTGATAGCATCTATCATCGGAATTGGCATCTTGCTTTCTCTCGAATTGCCCTCGTCCGGGGTCCCGAACCCCCCAAGCATCCATTCACACTCGGCACACTTCAGGTAAGCAATATCACAAGCCACCTACCCATATATACACAATGAGTACTTCTAGTTATAACTTTACTACACATTATGTGAAGGGCTTTAATTCGCCTTTCAAAAGACGCAAGGCTTTCCTAAAATACCAATCTCACCGCCCAGCAGTCCTATGCTCGGGATAGAATCCTCAAATACATGCATAAAAATTACCCAAATGTATATCCCACTGGCCAAAGTTCGAAAAAGGCAGGGACAGCTATATTGCTCCAAAAAGCTTTCCCCTTTGTACTAGAGAACAAGAAACTAGACCCTAAGGGCAATTTTATCCTATTAAAATTCTAAATATAAGAATCACCCTGATCTCCCTTTACTCCCCGACCACTGATCCCCACAACTGCCTTATCAAACTTTTAGGGTCAATTGGCTCGCAAGATTTAGGCATCATAATCATAGGAGGACACCTTAACTTAACATTGAACCCCAGGCTGGACAGATCTAGAGATTATAAAAATTGGGGATTTTCCAAAAAACGTTCAAATTTACTCCTTACTTCGGGGATCAGTTTTTGACTGATATATGGAGGGAATCCCACCCCAAAGATAGGGAATACACATTCTTCCCACATACCCATGGTACCTATTCCAGGACCGATACCTTCCTAACTAGCTCGTTCATAATAGACCAGACAGAGTTATCTGAAATATACCCATATACAGTGGATATAAAAAGTCTACACACCCCTGTTAAAATGTCAGGTTTCTGTGCTGTAAAAAAATGAGACAAAGATAAATCATTTCAGAACTTGTTCCACCTTTAATGTGACCTATAAACTGTACAACTCAATTGAAAAACAAACTGAAATCTTTTAGGTAGAGGGAAGAAAAAATATAAAATAATATGGTTGCATAAGTATGCACACCCTTAAACTAATACTTTGTTGGAGCACCTTTTGATTTTATTACAGCACTATGTCTTTTTGGGTATGAGTCTATCAGCATGGCACATTTTGACTTGGCAAGATTTGCCCACTCTTCTTTGCAAAAACACTCAAAATCTGTCAGATTGCGAGGGCAGCTCCTGTGCACAGCCCTCTTCAGATCACCCCACAGATTTTCAATCGCATTCAGGTCTGGGCTCTGGCTGGGCCATTCCAAAACTTTAATCTTCTTCTGGTGAAGCCATTCCTTCGTTGATTTGGATGTATGCTTTGGGTCGTTGTCATGCTGAAAGATGAAGTTCCTCTTCATGTTCAGCTTTCTAGCAGAAGCCTGAAGGTTTTGTGCCAATATTGACTGGTATTTGGAATTGTTCATAATTCCCTCTATCTTAACTAAGGCCCCAGTTCCAGCTGAAGAAAAACAGCCCCAAAGCATGATGTTGCCACCACCATGCTTCACTGTGGGTATGGTGTTCTTTTGGTGATGTGCAATGTTGTTTTTGTGCCAAATATCTTTTGGAATTATGGCCAAAAAGTTCAACCTTGGTTTCATCAGACCATAACACCTTTTCCCACATGCTTTTGGGAGACTTCAGATGTGTTTTTTCAAAATGTAGCCTGGTTTGGATGTTTTTCTTCGTAAGAAAAGGCTTTCGTCTTGCCACTCTACCCCATAGCATACCCCAGACATATGAAGAATACGGGAGATTGTTGTCACATGTACCACACAGCCAGTACTTGCCAGATATTCCTGCAGCTCCTTTAATGTTGATGTAGGCCTCTTGGTAGCCTCCCAGACCAGTTTTCTTCTCGTCTTTTCATCAATTTTGGAGGGAGCTCCAGTTCTTGGTAATGTCACTGTTGTGCCATATTTTCTCCACTTGATGATGACTGTCTTCACTGTGTTCTATAGTATATCTAAGGCATTGGAAATTCTTTTGTACCCTTCTCCTGACTGATACCTTTTAACAATTAGATCCCTCTGATGCTTTGGAAGCTTTCTGTGGACCATGGCTTTTGCTGTGGGATGCGACTAAGAAAATGTCAGGAAAGACCAACTAGAGGCACTTTAAATCATGGCAGGTGTATGCTGACTTCTATTTAACACGATTTGGAATGTGATTGCTTAATTTACAGTTATAAGAGGGTATGCAGACTTATGCAACCACATTAATTTTCTTTTTTTTACTTCCCTCCATCTAAAAGATTTCAGTTTGTTTTTCAATTGAGTTGTACAGTTTATAGGTCACATTAAAGGTGGAAAAAGTTCTGAAATGATTTATCTTTGTCTAATTTTTTTTGCAGCACAGAAACCTGACATTTTAACAGGGGTGTGTAGACATTTTATATCCACTGTACATGGAGGATGAATGACATGCTGCTAATGATTCAAACACTGCAAGAACAAATTGTTAAGAAGATTGAATTTCACTTTCAATCTAACTTAAATCAAGAAACAAGACTGGAATGGGTCTGGTTGGTTTACAAGGCCTACAATAGGGGCTCCTGCATAAAACTGGCTTCTAGATATAACAAAGACACCCCACTGATGCTGTAAGACAGCAAATTGACACAACCAGACTCAAACTAGAAATAGTTTTATCTGACAGGAAGGAGAAAGCACTTTGGTGGACTAACCACAAATTCTTTACTAAGGCCAATAAACCGGACTCCTTATTAGCTAAAAAACGTAAAAATAAACTTACCCAAGCTAAAATGAGTCAACTAAATTCTCCATCAGGTCAGATAGCTAACAGCCCTTCTAAAATCCAGGAGACTTTCCATGCATTTTACCAACAAATATATACTTCCACAAATCAGAATAATAAAACAGAGATACAATACTTTCTAAACTCCTGTGACCTTCCGTCCCTTGCTGATAGCGAATTAGCCATTCGGAACTCTAAAATCTCACTAGAAGAAGACACTGCAGCAATTAAGAATGCCAAGCCAGAAAATCCCAGGTCCTGATGGATTCTCCTCACTTTATTATGAAAAAATAATTGATTTGTTAGCTTCTCACCTAGTTAATTTATTTAATAGAATCCTGGACAGTCACCAAATGCCCCCTGAGCTTAATCAGACAGAATTAGTTTTTTCCCCCAAAGAAGGTAGGAACCCTGTGGAAACTAAAAAATATCGCCCCATATCACTCCTCAATAACGACATCAAACTACTAGCTCAAATCATGGCAAATAGAATGTCAAAACTCTTAACCCACCTGGTCCATAAAGACCAAGTAGGGTTTGTCCCTCAAAGGCAAGCAGGGGATAACGTAAGAAGAGTCTTAAATTTAATCCACATATCCAGGACAACCTCCACACCTATGTGCCTTCTTGCATTAGATGTTGAGAAGGCATTTGACACAGTGGAATGGCCATATCTCTACGCAGTACTAAAAGAGTTTGGGACAAAGGGCTTTCTCTAACTTAATTAAGACTTACTATTATCATCTAAAGGCTACCCTGGGGATGCCTGGGAAGGACAGGACCTCCATAAACATTCAGAATCACCAGACAGGGATGTCCCCTATCCCCCTACTATTTCCCCCAGCGGTAGAGTCTTTGTCAGAATCAATCAGGGCAAACCTAGATATTGAAGGCATGTCTGTCGGACAACATAGATACAAATGTTGCCTATTTGCTGATGACCTCCTCTGTACCCTTACTAAGAGCCACATTCAATTCCAAGCTCGCAACTCAATCGCAGATGGCCGTATGCCTGCGGATGTGTTGCAGGCTCCCGTTCGTCTCTGATTACAATGCTATTCAATTGGTCAAGCCCACAAGTTACTGGCCCAAAGCTGAAACTGTAAACCATGCACTGGTTCGTAACAGTTCAGGGTGGGAACATGATCAATTAAGTAAGCCCGTAACCTCCCATTCCGAATCAGCCAATAGAAAATGAGACCATCATTATTACGGCAGTAAAACATGGAGGTTACATGTCAATAAATTAGGTTCAGGGGTCCCACATGCGATCAGACGCGCAAACCCGCACAATAAAGAATTATGAAAATGAATGCCAATACTGCTCTCGTCCAAATGGGTGGCCTGATATGTATTAACTCATTGATATCCAAGATCGATTTAACCCAGAAATGAAACATAAAAATAAATGTTATACACGGCTAGTTTGCGGGCTTGAGACTGTTGTGCAATTAATTCTAATGAATGTCTATCATCGCTTTCCCTGTTATTTACAGTGCAGTATTGATTTTTTATTGCGGGTCCTCTCCAGCACTCGTAGGATTTTCTTCTTTTGCCATTTACAGGTGTGAAAACATTTGTGGGCTTGGGGAAATGAAGCAATTGTATAGCGATTTGTGATTTTTGTAACTCTTTAGAAAGTGAAAGAACAAAGTCTTCGGAAGGCTGTAAGTTACGGGTTTAACTATTGCAATTTTATCTAGGCTGTAACTTGTAACACGTTTGGAGCCCACAAAAAGACATTAATTGAATAGCTAACTTGCAACCTCACTTAAAAGCTACTGGATCGCCCGAAACCTCAATTGAATATGGCCCTAAGCCAGCCCACTTCATCCCAGCCTTAATGAACGTTCTAGAGTGTTTTGGACGGGTCTCATGATTAAAACTAAACCTGGACAAAACCGAAGCCCTCTCCACTGGCCTACACCCAGACGATAAAAAATTCATCCAGACCAAATATAACTTCTCTTGGCTTGAGTCTCACATAAAGTACCTGGGAATAAACATCACTCCTAACCCAGATAACCTATATAGCGCTAATTATAAACCACTGTTTTCCCAGTTTTTAAAAGACCTTCAGAATTGGTCAAAATTCCCCAAATCCTGGATAGGCAGAATCAATGCATTTAAAATGAACATGCTCCCGTAGCTCTAAGGACCTGTCTAGTCTTCAAATACAGATCTTCTAATTTATTTGGAGGCATGGAACGCTGAAAATAGCTAGTAAAACCCTAATGAAACATAAAAAGCGGGGAGGCCACTCATGCCCTAATCTCAACCGATACCTTAAAGCCGCGCATCTGGCCTTCATCCCACTAGCCCACTCAACATCTCACCAGCCGGCTTGGGTCTTTTTAGAGAATTATTTAATGCGCCGCTATACCTGGGACAACATAATCTGGCAAGATGTAGAAGAAAAACATATACACAAACTGACATTCTACTCCAAAACCCAGTCATGATACCAAAACACAGAGGCCTCTGAATTTCTTCACTTTATTTGGACAAGCGTGGATCAGCAACAGAATAGCATTCACAATGTCTGCTGTTGACAACAAATATTCACAAATCATAAACTTTTAAAGTAGTTCCGCATACAGAAAATAGTATGTTCCATCACACCTTCTTTTAGGCCAATAAAATATTTTTTATATTTGTAAGCCAATTAAAAGGCTGGTGCCATATACGATATCCTGCCCACATTCTCCTCTCTAACTCCACTTTTCCCCCAAGTCTAAATTCCACTACTTAAAAGTACTGGTGGAGGACTAGGGGCCTTGACAGAGTGGGGGCTGGCTTTCAGACTAAATTTTTTTTTCTTACGAACAGTTGAGAGATAATATTCTCTTAGAGGAACACCCACAAAGACCCTCACACTCACCTGCGAAAAGGTCCCACTCATGAAAGGAGCTTTGTATGGCACCTTTAGCACACCCCAGGTGTACATGAAAGAATGGGAGAAGGACCTTAACCAATGTTTAGACCTCGTTATATGGAAGGAGATATGGAATACAGCAGCAAAAGGGTCTCTTGATTATAGCTTCCTTGCAACCTCAATAAAAGTTTTACACAGGGCCTACATCAACCCGTGATAGGATCAGATTAGTGAGTAATCATGTATTCTGATGTGTGTATCAATTATATCTGAGTACCAAGATATAATGAGAGAAAATAATGCACAGAAGTCAGAGTGTCATCAGAATAATCTCTGAATTTATTTGGGCGGCAGAATCTTATATAGCATAAAACATGTCACAGCTAGTTGAAAATAGTGTTAAATACATATTTGCAAGCAAGTGTCTTTTTTCTTCCTGTCTAACTCAGCAAAACAATCCTTATCTAATCTTGGCTTCCTATAGAAACCTTGTCTCAGTAGTATCTGAAAGAAAGACAGGATATAGGAAACAGATGTTTTAAAGAACATTAACATAGACATTCTAGTAATATACAAGACAAGAAACAAGCTAATATACTTTTTATAATCATGATATTCTTAGCTAATTAATTTCTAAATGAAGAAATTAAAATACCTAACAATCCCTCCTCTTATAAATGTATTAAACAAAGGTCTTAAAGCAAGGTTCAGTTTAAATGGTAACATTGCCATTGACGGTCTGGCAGTGGAACAGGTTCCAAATAGATGATCTGTGAGGGCACAGTCCTATTCACAGGGCTCCCCTTGGTGAGATCAATAGTCTCTCTGGGCTCCTCTTTTTGCAGTACCTGAATATGCAAATATTCAATGTTGTTACCTCTGCCTGAGGTGTAGATTCCAAAAGTATGTCTCCCTTCATCACACTTTTGTATAGCTGATTTTGGCTGCAGGAGAATGGCTCCACACCCCGTGTCAGCTTTAAGCGTCTCTTTGTACTTTTGCACTTCATGTGATTAGGTGGGGAGTAACCCCAGTCAGCTCCTGTATTCCATAAGGCCAGTTTCCAGCTAGGACATCTCTCATTTCCATACGGAGAGGCTATACACAAGTATACTGGCGCTTTTCTCACCCCTCCACTATGTCTTCCTCCAGAAAGTCCACATCTTAGTACTTGACATAGGTCTATTTGGTTGGTTCCTATCTGCTCTTCCTTGAACACTAGGGTCACTTGGCCATCATGTCTCTTTTCATTCTGTGCATCCACATCTCTCTAATAGATTGCGTCTGGTTGCCTCTGGGTCTTGTTACTTCTTCCCATATGATTATGGGTGCTACTATGCAAAGAGTTATCAAGATGAGGCATGTCAGTGAGATTCTTAGGCCACACCAGTTAGGTCTTTTGAACAGGTGCCAGGACATTTTCTTGGGCCAGTTGAGTACCAAAACCCGCACCATTCGGTTCTTCACTGGGTTTGAGACGAGTTTCCCCCCCTTTGTAGCCCAGCCTGACTCGCAATGAGTCAGCTAGCAGGTTTTAGGAATCAACCGGCTCAAGCTCTGGCACTTTTACTCTCTTGCAGTGAGTCAGGTGTATCCAGGTGGCTTGTTCGGCAACTTTCAAGGCAGTGGGTGTTGACAGCAGAACTTGGTACGGTCCTTCCCACCTGGCCGATGCCCAATTTTTTCGCTTGATTACTTTAATTAGGACCCACTGGCCTGGTTGTACCAAGCAGGGTCCCTGCTGTTGCTGTGGATGAGAGAGAGATGGAGATAATATCTTTCTTACTTAACATTTTTCTCATATAGTCTGCTAAGTTTTCACTCATGTTCTCATCTTCTGAGATAAATGGTCTAAATTCTGGTAGTAGGAATGGTCTCCCATACAATATTTCAAACGGGGTTAACTTCTTCCTGCCTGGAAGCATGTGCATGTTTAGCATGACTAATGGTAAACAGTAAAGCCAATTTCTCCTGTTTCTGCCATCGTTTTCCTCAATTTATTTTTAATGGTATCATTAGTTCTCTCCACTAATCCAGCTGACTGTGGTTTTTCAACTCTATGTGTAATGCTTTACTCAAGTGGTCGATAATTTTGTTCACAAAATGTGTGCCGTTATCGCTATATATTTTCTCTGGTATACCAAACCTTATTTGTGTCACTAAGGTTTTAGCCACTGTGATTGCGTCAGGGTGTGCACATGGTTTCGTTTCCACCCACCTAGAGTATACATCAATTATCACTAGGCAATATTTCTTCCCTTCACACCTTGTTAGTTCAATGAAATCCATACATATTGTCTGGAAGGGGTATGTTGGTTCTGGGAATGTGCCTCTTATGGGGTGATAGTTACCCTGAGGGTTGTGTTGTGCACAAACAAGGCACCCTGCACAAAAATTTTAAAATAGGTGTTTAATCCATAGGCTGAAAATATTCTGCTGACCATGTCTACCATACTCCCTCTTGAGACATGACTAATGCCATGGCTCAACATAGCTGCATATCTGAATAGTGATTTTGGTAAAATTGGTTTCCCTTCTATACTCTCATAAATATTATCAGCATTCAGTTTACTCCCTTTCTTCAACCAGTATGTTTTTTCCTGTGAGGGTACGTCTGTCTGTATTTGCTGTTGAATACGCTTGTCAATTTGGTCTACGAGATACACAGATGTGTAGCTGTGTAAGAGAAAAATGTGTATGTTTACTTTGTCTCAGTTACTCAGTTCAGGCTTTTCCTATATATTTTGTACTCGGTGAGTACTGCACTCCGAGGTCATAGGGCAAGTACTCCCATTGTGTTTTATCTGTCTGAGCCTTTTCTACCATCCCTCCTACCTGTACCCACCTTCCACCAGCTGGCATAGCCAGTGATATGTGTGGCACTGTGTGTCCTGCATAGAGTAGCTGGTCTTGATCATTCAATTTTACTCCCACCCCTGTATACCCATTTTCTGTCCAGTATATGTAATCCAAGGTTATTCTGGTATTGGTGTGTTTGAAAAATGTTTTTCAGAGTCCACATCCCTCCCCGGTGTACTTTCAAATTTCATAGTGCAGTGTAATGACCCTGTGCTTTGTTTTACACTGGAAGATGGAGCTAGGTCATTAGCCATGGCTACCAAAGTGCTGGATACTTGTCCTGGCCCTTTCGACACCATGTCTAATGTGTAAAAGTAATGTGGTTCACCCATCCCCTGCACTACATTTACATCGACAGGTATGTCCCCCATGTATGCTTTCATGCCTTACTCTGTAGAAACCACTCTAATGTTGCATTTTAGCATCAGATCTCTACCCAAGAGATTTATCGGGCATCTAGGGGAGAGTATAAAAGGATGCTCAAATGTTTGGCCATTGAACAATCTCACTGTGCGTGGGCATGATATAGGTTCGCTATTTGTCTGTCTTGCTGCTGACCTAACCAGTATGTTTTGTGACGACGTGTAACTAGTCCATGTGCCATCATCGCTCAACACTGATCTACATGCTCCTGTATCGCATAAAAATGTTATCATTACCCCCTCTACATCTAGCTGCATGACTGGTTGTTCTTCTAAAGCCATTAAGTCTATACATGATTCTAAATTCAACACATCATTTATTTCTGGCAATTTTGCATCATTATTACCATACTCATACAATTCAGATTCATGCAATTCTTGTTCAGCAAACATTTGTAAAGGAGGGGCACAACCTGGTTCTAGTCATTTGTCAGTCTGGTGGTCATCGTCATCCGCTCCCTCTTCCTCCTGGTACTTTCTGTTTCTGCAGTGACGTGCTAAGTGGCCGGCCTTGCCACACACGTAACAATTTCCATAAAATTTTCCACTGCTTCCACCTCGACCTCGTCCACGTCCACCTCCTCTCCCTCCACGTTTTTGGTTATTTCCACCATCACCAGAAAAGAAAGCAAAAGTTATAGGTTGCGCTTTCCCATCAACAGAAGTCATCAAATACACCTCCTTTGGTTTACTATCTTGCTTTATCTGTTTCTTTTCATTTGCTCTCTTACACTGCTCTTCTGCATGTCTAGCATATTCTATGGTTTCCCTAAGGGGACATGTTTTGTAAGTAATTTGGTGTTCTATCACAAAGTCATTTATTTTTTTAGCTGCTGAGCATATGGTCCAGCATCATCATATGGGTTAGGTATGGCTACCCCGCTATGGCTGTCAAATACTACCCGCAACCTCCCCATATATTGTTCCACACTTTCATCATCTTTCTGTACACACTCATTTATCTTAGTCCAGTCTGCGTCTGTCAGCTATTCTGCCTATTAGAGTGTCTACTCGTTGGCGCAGTTCTTGTGATCCATATTGCAATGGCTCCCCCCTTGGGTCCAGTGGATTCCAGTCACCTTCACTAAGGATCCAATCTGACCCTAATATCTGCCTCAGACACCGTACAACCTCAACACCATTTAATTTAAAACTTTGCTGCAATCACTGGAACTTAAGTCTGAAAATTCCCATATTGTCATTTGGGTAGGGGACTCCTGCTACAGCTCTCCTCACATCTGCATCCGTCCATGCTCGGTATACTAGCATTGTGGATGCAACACATCTTCCCCATCTACAAGCTCCCCCCCCCCCCTAGGATTGGGAACCTCAATAAAGGGATATAATGGCACAAATGTTATTCCCTTACCTCCGTATTGATGATCTGGTGCCCGCCTGGTGCTGGCGGGCCGTCCTTCATAAGGTGGTGGTGTTGGAGGAGGTGGATTTGGAGCGATGGCGGCAAGCAGGTATTTGCGGGCATCATCAAATTCGTCCTCTACATCATCACTATAAGTGACCATATTCCCAGGAGTTGGAGGGGCGGTCAGTCGTGGAAGTTTTTTCTGTGTACACATAAACATATCCTCTTCCGAAGGAGAGAGGTGGTTAACATTACATGTCCCTCCCCCCGTAGGCACCGTCATTGTGATACACATTTGCCTTTTTGTTTTCATCTTCAACAATTTGTTATTTTTGGTATAGAAAATGTATTTACTTTTTAGTATTTTTATGTTGATTTCCTTAATTAAGTAACGTTGCGTTTACTTTTCCTTTCCTATACTTCTTTGTATATAGTAAAGCTCAATAAAGTTTGAACGTCTCCTATACCTTCCTTGTAATAAGGATTAATATTGCCAAGAAGTAGTGGATACAGGGCACTGATTCTAGCAGAGGTAGTATAGTAGATGCTGTGTATCCAGTGGGTGCGGTGAGCATTGTCATCACTTAAAAGGGGTTGTAATAACATGCCTTTGTCTCTCTTTACAGCAACCACACTTTCTCCCTTCTGCTATGTTCCCTCAAGGTTACAGACAGACATATTTTACATAAAAAACTAACACACACACACAGACAGAGAGAAAATTGGAGTAGGAAAGGGGAGTGGTCTGCTATGTGGGGTTTGGCCAGACCCTGCACATCTTCACATAATGCAGATCAGTCACCTCCCTGCCCAAAGGTCAAGCATCGAGTAAAGTTACAAAGACACAGAAACTTTATATATATACACAAATACACATAAGAAAACAATTCTAGAATACAGTGTTCACAATTCATGTGATTAGGTGGGGAGTAACCCCAGTCAGCTCCTGTATTCCATAAGGCCAGTTTCCAGCTAGGACATCTCTCATTTCCATACGGAGAGGCTATACACAAGTATACTGGTGCTTTTCTCACCCCTCCACTATGTCTTCCTCCAGAAAGTCCACATCTTAGTACTTGAAATAGGTCTATTTGGTTGGTTCCTATCTGCTCTTCCTTGAACACTAGGGTCACTTGGCCATCATGTCTCTTTTCATTCTGTGCATCCACATCTCTCTAATAGATTGCGTCTGGTTGCCTCTGGGTCTTGTTACTTCTTCCCATATGATTATGGGTGCTACTATGCAAAGAGTTATCAAGATGAGGCATGTCAGTGAGATTCTTAGGCCACACCAGTTAGGTCTTTTGAACAGGTGCCAGGACATTTTCTTGGGCCAGTTGAGAACCCCAAAACCCGCACCATTCGGTTCTTCACTGGGTTTGAGACGAGTTTCCCCCCCTTTGTAGCCCAGCCTGACTCGCAATGAGTCAGCTAGCAGGTTTTAGGAATCAACCGGCTCAAGCTCTGGCACTTTTACTCTCTTGCAGTGAGTCAGGTGTATCCAGGTGGCTTGTTCGGCAACTTTCAAGGCAGTGGGTGTTGACAGCAGAACTTGGTACGGTCCTTCCCACCTGGCCGATGCCCAATTTTTTCGCTTGATTACTTTAATTAGGACCCACTGGCCTGGTTGTACCAAGCAGGGTCCCTGCTGTTGCTGTGGATGAGAGAGAGATGGAGATAATATCTTTCTTACTTAACATTTTTCTCATATAGTCTGCTAAGTTTTCACTCATGTTCTCATCTTCTGAGATAAATGGTCTAAATTCTGGTAGTAGGAATGGTCTCCCATACAATATTTCAAACGGGGTTAACTTCTTCCTGCCTGGAAGCATGTGCATGTTTAGCATGACTAATGGTAAACAGTAAAGCCAATTTCTCCTGTTTCTGCCATCGTTTTCCTCAATTTATTTTTAATGGTATCATTAGTTCTCTCCACTAATCCAGCTGACTGTGGTTTTTCAACTCTATGTGTAATGCTTTACTCAAGTGGTCGATAATTTTGTTCACAAAATGTGTGCCGTTATCGCTATATATTTTCTCTGGTATACCAAACCTTATTTGTGTCACTAAGGTTTTAGCCACTGTGATTGCGTCAGGGTGTGCACATGGTTTCGTTTCCACCCACCTAGAGTATACATCAATTATCACTAGGCAATATTTCTTCCCTTCACACCTTGTTAGTTCAATGAAATCCATACATATTGTCTGGAAGGGGTATGTTGGTTCTGGGAATGTGCCTCTTATGGGGTGATAGTTACCCTGAGGGTTGTGTTGTGCACAAACAAGGCACCCTGCACAAAAATTTTAAAATAGGTGTTTAATCCATAGGCTGAAAATATTCTGCTGACCATGTCTACCATACTCCCTCTTGAGACATGACTAATGCCATGGCTCAACATAGCTGCATATCTGAATAGTGATTTTGGTAAAATTGGTTTCCCTTCTATACTCTCATAAATATTATCAGCATTCAGTTTACTCCCTTTCTTCAATCAGTATGTTTTTTCCTGTGAGGGTACGTCTGTCTGTATTTGCTGTTGAATACGCTTGTCAATTTGGTCTACGAGATACACAGATGTGTAGCTGTGTAAGAGAAAAATGTGTATGTTTACTTTGTCTCAGTTACTCAGTTCAGGCTTTTCCTATATATTTTGTACTCAGTGAGTACTGCACTCCGAGGTCATAGGGCAAGTACTCCCATTGTGTTTTATCTGTCTGAGCCTTTTCTACCATCCCTCCTACCTGTACCCACCTTCCACCAGCTGGCATAGCCAGTGATATGTGTGGCACTGTGTGTCCTGCATAGAGTAGCTGGTCTTGATCATTCAATTTTACTCCCACCCCTGTATACCCATTTTCTGTCCAGTATATGTAATCCAAGGTTATTCTGGTATTGGTGTGTTTGAAAAATGTTTTTCAGAGTCCACATCCCTCCCCGGTGTACTTTCAAATTTCATAGTGCAGTGTAATGACCCTGTGCTTTGTTTTACACTGGAAGATGGAGCTAGGTCATTAGCCATGGCTACCAAAGTGCTGGATACTTGTCCTGGCCCTTTCGACACCATGTCTAATGTGTAAAAGTAATGTGGTTCACCCATCCCCTGCACTACATTTACATCGACAGGTATGTCCCCCATGTATGCTTTCATGCCTTACTCTGTAGAAACCACTCTAATGTTGCATTTTAGCATCAGATCTCTACCCAAGAGATTTATCGGGCATCTAGGGGAGAGTATAAAAGGATGCTCAAATGTTTGGCCATTGAACAATCTCACTGTGAGTGGGCATGATATAGGTTCGCTATTTGTCTGTCTTGCTGCTGACCTAACCAGTATGTTTTGTGACGACGTGTAACTAGTCCATGTGCCATCATCGCTCAACACTGATCTACATGCTCCTGTATCGCATAAAAATGTTATCATTACCCCCTCTACATCTAGCTGCATGACTGGTTGTTCTTCTAAAGCCATTAAGTCTATACATGATTCTAAATTCAACACATCATTTATTTCTGGCAATTTTGCATCATTATTACCATACTCATACAATTCAGATTCATGCAATTCTTGTTCAGCAAACATTTGTAAAGGAGGGGCACAACCTGGTTCTAGTCATTTGTCAGTCTGGTGGTCATCGTCATCCGCTCCCTCTTCCTCCTGGTACTTTCTGTTTCTGCAGTGACGTGCTAAGTGGCCGGCCTTGCCACACACGTAACAATTTCCATAAAATTTTCCACTGCTTCCACCTCGACCTCGTCCACGTCCACCTCCTCTCCCTCCACGTTTTTGGTTATTTCCACCATCACCAGAAAAGAAAGCAAAAGTTATAGGTTGCGCTTTCCCATCAACAGAAGTCATCAAATACACCTCCTTTGGTTTACTATCTTGCTTTATCTGTTTCTTTTCATTTGCTCTCTTACACTGCTCTTCTGCATGTCTAGCATATTCTATGGTTTCCCTAAGGGGACATGTTTTGTAAGTAATTTGGTGTTCTATCACAAAGTCATTTATTTTTTTAGCTGCTGAGCATATGGTCCAGCATCATCATATGGGTTAGGTCTGGCTGCCCCGCTATGGCTGTCAAATACTACCCGCAACCTCCCCATATATTGTTCCACACTTTCATCATCTTTCTGTACACACTCATTTATCTTAGTCCAGTCTGCGTCTGTCAGCTATTCTGCCTATTAGAGTGTCTACTCGTTGGGTCAGTTCTTGTGATCCATATTGCAATGGCTCCCCCCTTGGGTCCAGTGGATTCCAGTCACCTTCACTAAGGATCCAATCGGACCCTAATATCTGCCTCAGACACCGTACAACCTCAACACCATTTAATTTAAAACTTTGCTGCAATCACTGGAACTTAAGTCTGAAAATTCCCATATTGTCATTTGGGTAGGGGACTCCTGCTACAGCTCTCCTCACATCTGCATCCGTCCATGCTCGGTATACTAGCATTGTGGATGCAACACATCTTCCCCATCTACAAGCTCCCCCCCCCCCTAGGATTGGGAACCTCAATAAAGGGATATAATGGCACAAATTGTTATTCCCTTACCTCCGTATTGATGATCTGGTGCCCGCCTGGTGCTGGCGGGCCGTCCTTCATAAGGTGGTGGTGTTGGAGGAGGTGGATTTGGAGCGATGGCGGCAAGCAGGTATTTGCGGGCATCATCAAATTCGTCCTCTACATCATCACTATAAGTGACCATATTCCCAGGAGTTGGAGGGGCGGTCAGTCGTGGAAGTTTTTTCTGTGTACACATAAACATATCCTCTTACGAAGGAGAGAGGTGGTTAACATTACATGTCCCTCCCCCCGTAGGCACCGTCATTGTGATACACATTTGCCTTTTTGTTTTCATCTTCAACAATTTGTTATTTTTGGTATAGAAAATGTATTTACTTTTTAGTATTTTTATGTTGATTTCCTTAATTAAGTAACGTTGCGTTTACTTTTCCTTTCCTATACTTCTTTGTATATAGTAAAGCTCAATAAAGTTTGAACGTCTCCTATACCTTCCTTGTAATAAGGATTAATATTGCCAAGAAGTAGTGGATACAGGGCACTGATTCTAGCAGAGGTAGTATAGTAGATGCTGTGTATCCAGTGGGTGCGGTGAGCATTGTCATCACTTAAAAGGGGTTGTAATAACATGCCTTTGTCTCTCTTTACAGCAACCACACTTTCTCCCTTCTGCTATGTTCCCTCAAGGTTACAGACAGACATATTTTACATAAAAAACTAACACACACACACAGACAGAGAGAAAATTGGAGTAGGAAAGGGGAGTGGTCTGCTATGTGGGGTTTGGCCAGACCCTGCACATCTTCACATAATGCAGATCAGTCACCTCCCTGCCCAAAGGTCAAGCATTGAGTAAAGTTACAAAGACACAGAAACTTTATATATATACACAAATACACATAAGAAAACAATTCTAGAATACAGTGTTCACAATTCCCACACATAAGTGTGTTTTTACCAGACATAAGTTACAGATGCACACCAGAAACCCTTTGCATATTAAACATTTCTGTAGAGATAACCTTGAAAACTGCAGGGTCTAGAAACCACACTCCTGGCAGTGCGATTTATGCCCTTGAGAGCCTATCCACCTATACATATACACATATATAGATATATATCTTGAACTCCTATAGTATCAATTAAAGTTAATAGATATACACAAAAAATAACATCACAGGTACATGGAAATATACATAGCATTACATATACATACAACAACCAACAGACCTTTTATACATTTTCCAGAAATAATCTGTATATCTCCCACACCTTGGACCATCCGCCTTCTCCACACCCGAGTGTGGAAACCTGGTTCACATAGAGAGAGAGTCGTTCACGCTACCTCTCGCACGCTACACCTCAAACACCACCACATATACTCGGCACATCAAGGACCCATAAAGCCCGTAGCTTCTGATGGGAAGTCTTGTTGTGCAGTTCCCTTTAGTGTAAACCTTGCCACCCAACCTTCAGGGCCGACAGGTAGACCACTCAAAGTCCAACTTCACCATATACCATGTGGTGCCTTTGTGGACGTATCCCTTACAAGTATAGCTCCCACCCAGGGCTTCATACACACAATCTTACAGAGTATTTTAGTAAGAAGTTATGAATACACAGAAACTGCAGACAAAATATTTCAACATTGTATAACCAAGTAAAGAATGAGAAAGATGGAAATTCAAGCAGTTAGATGCCTGTTGTGCTCAACTGCCACAAATTTTGGTTTGTGCGTCTTCCATAAACACAGGCAAGTCACAGGATTAGCCCTTCGGAGACTAGGTGGGTAATGCGTGACCACTCACTACCAAAAGTGGATAGTTTCAGGTAAGAATGTTGAGAACAACACAAAAGAATACATGTATATATATACATACACTCACAAGTACACAGAAATATACAGAATGTTTACAGGTATATACAATAACCAATAAATCTGTTATACGTGTTACACCCCTCACAAACATACATACACCCGGTACCGGTATTTAAATCATACAAAATGGTAACATGCACACACATACATATTTTCTTGCAAGAGCTCATTTGAAAGTCGGACTCATTTACCCCTTTTTCATGGTAAGTTTTCTCAATAACTTGACGTACGGAGAACTTATTTTATAGTCTTTTCCTCAGGATAATGACTCTTTTACCTCTCTGTGGGTAAGTGTCAACCCTTCTACCTATTACTAGGCTAGAAACCTAGTTGTACAACTCTTTTACCTAATATCACTGTTAGGCAAGGACCTGGGACATACACACACATGCAAAATGCAGCAGAAATTCATATACTCACTGTCAGTTCGTTGTAAGCTGTGCCTTGTCATCCCTCGGAAAAACACCTTGCCTCTGTGGTCCAACTGATCGTATATATCAGGCCTGAGGTCTTTCTCAAGGTAATGAAGTCCTCAGCGACTTACCCCCCCGTGCACGGTAAAAGGAGTTTTGCTTCGTCCGAGGAATGATAAGGGAAACAACCACCGCTCGAAGGACCAAAATGATAGGATCAGATTTGTGAGTAATCATGTATTCTGATGTGTGTATCAATTATATCTGAGTACCAAGATATAATGAGAGAAAATAATGCACAGAAGTCAGAGTGTCATCAGAATAATCTCTGAATTTATTTGGGCGGCAGAATCTTATATAGCATAAAACACGTCACAGCTAGTTGAAAATAGTGTTAAATACATATTTGCAAGCAAGTGTCTTTTTTCTTCCTGTCTAACTCAAAACAATCCTTATCTAATCTTGGCTTCCTATAGAAACCTTGTCTCAGTAGTATCTGAAAGAAAGACAGGATATAGGAAACAGATGTTTTAAAGAACATTAACGTAGACATTCTAGTAATATACAAGACAAGAAACAAGCTAATATACTTTTTATAATCATGATATTCTTAGCTAATTAATTTCTAAATGAAGAAATTAAAATACCTAACAACCCGGAACGCTTGTTCAAATGGAAACCTTCCTAGAGCCCTCAATGCTTTAGGAGATGTCCCTCAATAGGGTCATTCATACATATTTGGTGGGAATGCCCGAAGGCAAAGCACACAACTCTAGCCACTAATATATTTAATACTCAATTGACTCCAAGTATTAAAACATGTTTACTGGGAATTTCCCCTCCTTCCCTAGCTTCCCAACAAATTAAACTTTTGCAAATTATACTACTAGCAGCAAAACACCATATCGCTAAACAATGGAAATCCCAGTACCTAGAAATGGCGCAAACCAAACAAAAAGTAAATGACTTAATATTAAATGAGAGGCTAACACATATCTTATCAGACACAATTGCTTCCTTTTCACAAACTTGGGGACCTTCAT
Organism: Discoglossus pictus; assembly: GCA_027410445.1. Taxonomy (NCBI): domain Eukaryota; kingdom Metazoa; phylum Chordata; class Amphibia; order Anura; family Alytidae; genus Discoglossus; species Discoglossus pictus. The sequence goes on from CM050163.1 coordinate 204,396,571, forward strand.
TGAACTTTCAAGATAGCACTCGCCTGAGACAACCCCCCTACATGTAGAATAGATTGTGAGGCAGATCTTGGAGGGATTGGAGGGGGCCTGGGCCCTGGTAGGAGTTCGAGAGAAGCTCAGAAAAGGTATGCAGTCAATACCTTATTAAGATATTTTTAATCATACAAAGGGAAAGAGATGTCGAGATGCTACTTCCTATTTATCTAATACTTTTGTTTTCTTATTATTATAGTGATTTAATTTGTTTGTTCTTTTGAAAAGCTGTTTCTTCTTGTTATTTGTTTCTTTTCCTTAATATAATTTTTTCTGTTTTTCTTTCTCTCTTTAGTTTATTTTTCCATATACTAAAGGGTATATAGTAATGTAAATCATTATATTTCAACACACTCTTACCCTTTACAACTACCCTCAAAATTCTAATTTAGCTACATTGGAAAAGAATAGATCCTATATTTTTTAGAAAAGATAATGAGAATAAGGAAAATGGGAAACTGAGGGAGACGTAGAGTAAATGAGGAGTAAAGAAAGCTGGTAGCAACAAAATGAACAGAACAAAACTAGGAAGTTTATTATATTTTTGAACAAAGCTTTTTTTTTGTTTAAACCAAATACAGATTGTATATAGGCATATAGAATTAGAAATACATATGTTTGTTACTTGCTAAATGAAACTGAAATTTATATGTTTAATTTTGATATTGCACACTGTACTTTCTCTTTGCTCTCAATAAAACTTAAAATGCTAGAGATTGTGGAACAGCTATGTGCAATAGGCGAAGACATTAAATACAATCATGTAGTAGCATTATTACTATGCAGCCTTCCAGAGTCTTCCAGTGCCTTATAAATGAAGAAGAAAGGAAAACTTGTAATGAAGGGAATGTGACATAAGAGGTAGCTCTAAAGATGCATGAAGGCACAAGACCAGGGTATGTTTTCATTGCAAAAAGGCCGGTCACCTGAAAAACAACTGCTCAATCTGGAAAGCTGAGCAATGAAGGAAAGATCAACCCACGAGAGAAAGAGTTAAAATGACCACAAAAGAAACCGCACATACGTCATGGAGTGGTACCTTTAAAGTAACTCAGAATAGTATAATTCATGGATTGTGTATCAACTTAGGGGGAACAAGTCACATGACAAGTGATGAAACATTTTTTACAGAAATTGATTACAGTGCAAAAGACTTCCTAGCAAATTGGAAAAGTATCCCAGTGGAAGGTAACTGTCAAGGGTTATTATATATTGCATCACACCGTCAGGGGGTAAGCAAAGAATACTTGTAAAGATTGTTCTGTATGATCCATGCCTCGAAGGAAGCCTCCTATCAGTGAAACCCATGTTAAGAATGGACACAGAGTTCAATTCTGAGGCAATGAATGCACAATTCGAAACAGAAAACAAATCCTAGCAAAAGGAAGGTTGAATGAACACCTGTACAAACTCATCACTGCAAGTGAACAAGCCAAAGCAACAACTCATAATATACATGATGAGTGTATCCACCTGTGGCACAGAAGATTGGGGCATCAAAACCCAGAAGCCATAAAGGATTTTGCAAAGAGAGGTCTATCAGAAGGTATGACAATTTTGCCTTGCCACACGCTCATTAAATGCACGTGTTGTATCAAAGCAAAGGCCACATGTACACCACTTCCACAGGCCAGTCAAAGAAAGACCACCCATGGAACTCATACACAGTGACATGCGTGGACCAATGAAAACCCCCACACCCAGCAGGAACAGATACTGTTTTTACTGACCTTCATTGATGATTATTCCAGATACACAACTTCATATGTACTGAAGGACAAAAGCGAGACATCAGACAGACTATGGCCAGCAACAAATTTCAGAGGAAAACAGGAATAATACGCACTGACAATGGAGGGGAATATATGGGAAAGGAAGTGGAATGATACCTAAAGAAACAAGGTATTATACACAAAAACAACTGTACCATACACTCCCAAACAAAATGGCATCTCAGAAAAACGCACTCTCACAAAATGGCCAGATGCATGCTTTCAGATACTAACTTACCTAACAAGTACTGGGGAGAAGCAATAATGATTGCAACATAACTACAGAACAGACTACCATAAAAAAAACATTGAAAGTACCCCATACCAAATGTGGAATGGATCAAAACCCAGTATAGGACATATCAGAGTGTTTGGCTGTAAAGCATATGCCCATGTCCCAAGCGAGAAACATTCCAAGTTGGAGAACAAAGCCATAGTAGGGATTCTGGTGGGCTACAGCGAACAAAGTAAAGGATATAGAATCCTTCACCCAAAGACCAACAAGGTCACAATAAGTCGCAGTGTTTATTTTGATGAAAGCTAAGAATCAGAAAAATCAATCCTCAAAAGCTGTGAAGTGAATTTGCCCACTAAATCAGCAATAGACACTGACCAAGAAGCTTCCCTGGTGGCCCATTGGTTAGGATGCAGGTGCTTTCACCACATCATCCTGGGTTTGAATCCAGCCAGGAAACCAAGAGGTCACACTGGTCAGTACTAGGATGGGAGATCACATGGGAATACCAGGAGATGTATGTTGTTGCCCACTGGAGAAGGAACTGGCAACCCACTCCAGTATTTCTGCCATGAAAACCAAGTGGATCAGCATGGTGTATTGTCCATGAGGTCACAGAGAGTCAGATACAACCAGAGCGATGCCATTTACAAAGTGAAGCTGCACAAGAGTCAGAATAAGAAATGAAACTGACAATAGACAAACCTACCAAAGAACCAATCCACTCGGGTGACAAAAGGAATACCACCCTGCAGGTTATCATACACCGCTAAGACATATGAAATCCAGGCACCAACATAATGGGAAGACATATAAAAATTGTCAAAAAGGGATGCATACAATTGGCACAATCAGAAAGGGTAAATCCCAGAACCAAGCACATTGATGTAAAACATCCTCTGCTCGGGGACACGCAAGAGCAAGGAGTTATTGACATTTAGTATTGTCCATCAGAAGAGACGACTGCAGACGCACTCACCAAACCGTTGTCAAAGTAGCGTTATTGTTTACTGCAAAAGAAGCTGAATGTCACGTAATTATGCACAAGCCATTGAGAAGGGGTGTTGGGAAATACAACAGTATGTACTGCAAAATATATGTATACACTCTGCTCTTGAGCTGTAGATGGCACTGTGCAGTTTAGAGTACTATTTATATATGTATTTGAACTTGTTGGTACTCACAGGAAGGAAGTTCTTTGTTTTCTTCACTTGGTTTTTGTCTCTCTTCCTTTTTACCTTTCACCCTGCTGGCTGCTGTTTTAAGTAACTGATATGTTATAAATGTTTGCTGTTTATCAAAACAAGTAAAGCATAATATGGTTCTTCACTATCTACCAGTGTCTCTTTTTGATGCATAACTAACAATACCTGTGATATGTGAGAATGAATCACCAAGGGAAGGGAACTTAAGCCCCACTTCAGCCCTTACCCATAATTGACACCCCTTTCCAGTGAGTGGCTATTTATAGTTTGAGTCCCTTAGCTCACTCTAGACGTACAGGCAAATAGTATATTCTTATGGTTGATTATGCTACCCAGTACCCTAAAGCCTTAGGCAAAATTACTGTGGCTGATGCCCTGATTAATATTTTCATCAGGGTAAGGTTCCCAAGAGAATTTCTGTCTGATTGGTGCACTTATTTCCTGGCAGATCTGACCCAGAAATTGTGGCAACTGTGTAGCATTCAGCACTTGTGTTCCTCCCCTTACCATCCCCAAACAAATGGTCTTATGTGAAAGATTTAATGGGACTCTCAAAAGAATGCTTCAAGCTTTTGTGGAGTAGTAACGAGAATGGGAAAAATTGTTATCCCATCTTCTTTTTGCCTATAGAGAGATACTTCAGGAGTCCACTGGGCTCTCCCCCTTTGAACTCCTGTACGGTAGAAAAGTAAGAGGTCCATTAAATGTTATAAAAGAGCCTTGCGAGGGGGAATATGAACACAACGAAATGCCTGTTGCCCTTTATGTATTAGCTGTTCGGAGAGGTTAGCCACACTTGCTGTGGTTGATCTTGATCATTTGCAGATGGCCCAGAGTAAACAGAAGCAAAGGTATGACCTGGGTACCCAGAGCTGGGAATTAATACAGGGACAGCTAGTACACATACTTGTCCCTCACCCTCATAACAGGCTGTGTCAGCATCTAGGAAATGTCCCTACAAGGTAGTTAGGAAGATAAGAGATGCTACCTACAGGATGGAAATACTATTGATCCCAACACACATATACATAGGAAAGCTCACATAAATAGATTCAAAATGTATCAGAACAGAGAGGCTTCTGTTATGTACTGTTTGTATAGTTACAGGCAGTGATACAGAGGAAGGGCTACTTGAAACCCACAACCTTTCCAGCCAGGTTGAATTCTTTGTACATCCACAAATTTAATGAGCAATCAACAGGGTCAGCTGCCCAAAATTGTTCACTAATCTGCTGAACGGCTCCACTCTGGGTCACACATGATATATTAACTGCTGTCTGCCCTCCCCTAAAGCATCCCTACTATAGAGTTCCCGATCCAGTCAGGGACCAAATTTGTAAGGAGTTGAACAAAATGTTCCAGTAAATAGTTATTGAGCCATTCCGTAGTCCTTGGCCATGCAGTGTAGTACTTGTTCCTAAAAAAAAGGTTCCACTCAGTTCAGTGTGGACTACCAAAACTTTAATAAAAAACTAAAACAGGTGCTTAGGATGGATGAATTATTAGATAATTAAAAGCAGCTACTTATCTGACTACCCTCGATCTCTCTAAGGGCTATAGGCAGATTCCCCTGGTGGAGTCTTTCAGCTATACCAGTTTACAGTAATGCCCTTTGCGTTGAATAATGCTACTTCTATGTTTTAGAGATTGGTAGATCGGATATTGCCTAAGTGCCACACTTCTGCCAGGCTAATTTCGGTGATATAGCTATATTTAGCTCATCGTGGGAGGAGCATTTACAGCTCATCTGTACCATACTAACTAAGATTCAGGAGGCAGGGCTAACCATACTACCTGACAAATGTCACTGGGCCAAGGTTGAGATGCAGTAATTAGGACACTGGGTGGAAAGTGGGAGAATTAGGCCTGAGTCAGCTAATATTCAGGGGATAGCTGTCTGGCCCACCCTGGAAATGTGAAAACAGGTAATGGCTTTTTTGGGCACTACAGAATATTATCGCACATTTCTCCCATATTATAGTGCCATTGCCAAACCACTGATCGATCTAATGTGGAAGATGTCCTGCATCGTGGATTGGATCCCAGCATGTGACAGAGCTTTTAAACAACTCCACTCTGACCTGTTCCCCGGTCCTAGCTACCCCGGACTATCAACAGCGCTTCATTGACAATGATTTCCACACTTATTAATTGTGTACAGTACTTAGCCAGGTTGATTAGTATATAATTTTAATTGGTCTTTTTTTCTTTATTTCTACATTTGTACATGTTAATTATTTTGATATACTATCAATAAAGGTTATATATATATATTTTTATAATCTTTTATTTAAGTTTTATCAAAATTGTCCAAATAGAGATATCATTCCATTTTCATTTAATACAAACATTTTATCACACCATATATTCCTCATAATAATTCTAAAATTTCTACCCTCCAAGAGGTTATAGGTTTATTAAATGGTAATATATCCAAAAGACACTAAAAAAAAATAAGAAGAAAATAAGGAAAAAAAAGTGTTGGAAAAAAACAAAAAAAACAACACATTTTCCGGGAATTCGACTCAAGGTTTGTGTGTGGAGGGAACAAAAGGATCCCTTTACTTTCTGTTATGTTTTTATATGTTCCACAAAGACCGTCTTAGTTTATTTTTAAATTGTTTATCTCTATTGTAACTAATGAAATCCATTACTATTTGAGCATTTCTATCAACTCCTCCTTTTATCAATCGTTTCGCTACCATCAAGATATTAACTATCATGTGAATCTTAGTCTTTGAGATATTTTACTGAAAAAAGTGAAATAGAATATTTTCTTGTGACAATTCTAACTTTAGGTTATATTTTATTTAATACTCTAGTTGGTCATCTTTTTGATTCTACTAATTCTCTATACTATGGATGCTATACAGTGAGAAAGTCTATGACCAGACATGTCTTTCTTTTTTTCTCCCCTTTTTTTTGTAACAATATATATTTACACTGCTGGCCATAACTCTAGTTCCTTTGACATATATATTATCTACCTAAGAGTTTATTTAATCTACTCTTATGTATCGTTTTTGTGATTGTTGGAACTATTATCTCCCTCTAGTAGTATTACCATACCTCCTTTCTTTATTCAGTATATCTTTGTGTCACATAAAGATGTCCATCACTCTCAACCAATAGTTTTAGTCACTGAATTAAAGTCAGACTGAATACTTAATACAGGTCAGAAGTTTTATTGAACACCAAATCACAAGCAACATGCCAGAAAGGTGTTAAAACATGATTAGTGATTTATATAGAGTTACTCAACAAATTACAATCAAGTACTTATACATGCAGTAAGAAGATATTTATATCTGTCCATAATATTATGGTGGTAGTGTATAAATGAAGTGAAGGTTGTGTATCAGCAGTACATGATACATTTATAGTGTAAAGAAATAAACATAAATTAACACAACCACTTTAGTCCAGAGCTTCTGCAGCAATGTATTATAGGTAGGAACAGTTTTATCATCTTGTTTAGTCAGGCATGTTGATTTAATTATCCCATTCTGTATGTAAAACAATGACATATTAAAGGACTACTACCATATGTAACAAACAAACAATATTAGCAGCTGTGTGAACTGAGTTTTTAAAGACTCCTTTTTAGTATACAAGATTACACATTGTCTTTGTTTCATTTCCTCCTGATGGCAAGTGGATGGGGAGGAAAGATGAAGGAGAGGGCAAGTAGATTTGTTAAATAACTGGATCTCATTAAAATTTAGACCAATCCCATTTCCCTTCATATGCCCAGTTTTCAAATATAGTTGTTGTCATTATTATACAGTGGTCCTTTAATGCAATCATTATGTGTGCTTTATATGTGACATATTTTGTAACTTTCTGGGATTTTCCCCTATAATTCCTTGTTATTCTTTCCTCAGAATTACTTTATTTACAATTACATTATATGCTGTAATTGTGTTTAATAATGATATTTTAGTAGATATTCCAAAACTATGAAATTAATTCTTTGTAGTTGTCTCATAAAACTTTTTAAAAATATTTTTTTTTTTGTATTATTATGATCCTAAATTTAATCTGATTATATCTGCAGATAGTACTATAGATGATTGTAGTACAGTATTGATCTTGGTCAAATAATAGAGCAGAGGACAGGAAAGGTGTAAAGGTAACTGTGGAAACACTGAGAGATGGCCACACTTAGACCAGGACAGATTGAGACGGCTGTGCTGTCTCTTCTGAGCTCTGCTCAGATGTGTTTGGAGTTGCAGGGGTCAGTTTAACTTCTTGTACCAGAATGTTAACTTCTTGTACCAGACTCTGTGAGGAGGGTTGTACTTGGTTCTCTTCAGAACTGGAGGGGCTGCTGTCCTGGTGGCTGCTAGTGCTCTCTGAGGTTGCACTACTCTCCTGAAATGCAAAAAACATGAAAAAATATTTTACAAATATGACTTAATAGTGTTTGTATACTGAATCAACAACATTGATGTGATGGAGAAGGGAAATGTCAGGAGGATTTGTAAGATATATTGATCTAACTGACCGTGAAACCAACCTTCTCCTTCCTTTCATGCCCAGTCTTTTTTCAATTAATTGGGGTGCCTAATGATTGGACAAACCCAGATTATTTCCACAACTTTTAAGTAGGTTGTTGGGTTATCATCTGTAATATACTGAATCCGACTAGTGATTACATTATCATATAGACCTTTATCATATCCAGAGCCCATTGAGTTATGAATCTGTTTTTCATTTTCTTACCTGTTCAGATGATACATCACGTTTCCTGCGTCCAACTACATTTGTGGCTTGTGTTTCATTGGATGGAGGAGAATTAGTGGCAGCAACAACTTCCTCTGATGATGATGGGGATGAGTCAGAAGTGGATTTGGTGTCACTTTCGCTAGAAGATGATGATTTCTGAAATAACCAATAGATAATCAATTATAACACTTCATATGATTATATTTGAGGTTGAAAAACACTTAAAGGACCACTGTGGTCAATCTGTCCTAAAACCCTGCTAATGGGTAAATAAAAACATTTAAAAAATCAGTTGATCCCCCCCAAAATGTAGGGGTCGTAGATCAGTATTGTGATACCTGTGATATGTGTCAGAGAATTCATCACAGAGGGAAGGGAACTTGAGCCCCTCTTCAGATCTTACCCATAATTGACACCCCTTTCCAGTGAGTGGCTATTGATAGTTTAGGTCCCTAGCTCACTCTAGACATACAGGCAAACAGTATATCCTTACTGTGGTTTATTATGCTACCCGGTACCCTGAAGCCTTAGGCAACATTACTGCCACTACTATGACTGATGCCCTGATTAATATTTTTATTAGGGTAGGATTATCAAGATAATTTCTGTCTGATTGGTGCACTTATTCACTGGCAGATCTGACCCAGAAATTGTGGCAACTGTGTAGCATTCAGCACTTGTGTTCCTCCCCGTACCATCCCCAAACTAATGGTCTTATGTGAAAGATTTAATGGGACTCTCAAAAGAATGCTTCAAGCTTTTGTGGAGTAGTAACGAGAATGGGATCCCATCTTCTTTTTGCCTATAGAGAGGTACCTCAGGAGTCCACTGGGTTCTCCCCCTTTGAACTCCTGTACGGTACAAAAGTGAGAGGTCCCTTAAATGTTATTAGAGAGCCTTGCGAGGGGGAATATGAACACAACGAAATACCTGTTGCCCCTTATGTATTAGTCGTTCGGAGAGGTTAGCCACACTTGCTGTGGTTGATCTTGATCATTTGCAGATGGCCCAGAGTAAACAGAAGCAAAGGTATGACCTGGGTACCCAGAGCTGGGAATTAATACAGGGACAGCTAGTACTCATACCCTCACCCTCATAACTGGCTGTGTCAGCATCTAGGGAAGGTCCCTACAAGGTATTTAGGAAGATAGGAGATGCTACCTACAGGATGGAAACACTGTAGATCCCAACAGACATATACATAGGACAGCACACATAAATAGATGCACAATTTATCAGAACAGAGACGCTACTGTTATGTCCTTTTGTATTGCTACAAATAGCAATACAGAGGAAGGGTTACTTGAAGCCCCCAACCCCTCCAGCCAAGTTGAATTCTTTGTACATCTACAATGAGACCTTTCTCATATCCAGAGCCCATTGAGTTGTGAATCTGTTATTCATTTATTACCTGTTCAGCGAATACTTCACGTTTTCTGCGTCCCACTACATTTCTCGCTTGTGTTTCATTGGATGGAGGAGAATTAGTGGCAGTAACAACTTCCTCTGATGATGATGATGATGATGATGAGGATGAGTCAGATTTGGATTTGGTGTCACTTTCACTAGAAGATGATGATTTCTGAAATAAACAATAGATAATCAATTATAACACTTCATATGGATACATATGATGTTGAAAAACACTTAAAGGACCACTGTGGTCAATCTGTCCTAAAAACCTAATGGGCGAATAAAAAATAAACTTATTATTCAAAGTTCCCTCCCACCTCAGGAAGTTCATTAACAGAAAACTAAATTATACATTCAACAGCAGCATAACTGCATATAAAAGATAATAAAATGAAAGGCTTTATAGAAGTATAATAATTAAAACGAGTATATATTAAATGCATGACTACAATGGCTCATTAATTGACCTAGCCTAAAATACATATTCTTTTGTAATAAGCATATTGCTAGCACTAATCCATTACACAATCTTTATTGTGATGAATCAGAGGTTCACATATGGAAAGATTACAAAAATATGAAGCAAAATCAATAAGGTGAATATACCAAGAGATGTGCAGTTACTAAATTTTGGAATTGATAAGTGCAAATAACACATTACAGTAGGTAGAATAAAATCATCAGGTAAACCTTAGTATTTTTTCAGCTGATCCACCAAGGCCCTATGCAATTTAAAAGCTGTGCTGGAAAAGCATTTGTATTAAAACATTGCCTTAAAATATGTATAGTAGTATGTCCATTGGCATTCACTGAGCAGAGTGGTAATGATATGTTAATATTAGGGAGAACCTATTTTTACAAAATTAGCTCCTCGGTCGCACAAGTTGAAAACAACATGGTAGGGCTATAAATTATTAACCCTCCAATTGTCATCCTTATATATCTGAAGACACATACTAATTCAACCAGGGATCCCATTGTGACCTCCAAAAGGACTGAAGGACCCCACACCCTCAGACATTAAAGTCACTCATAAGGAACTTTAATACATATCCAGGACCCAAATATCCTCCACTAGCTCAGCAGTGCCTGCATGATGTCTGTACATTATTTTCCAAAGAAAGATTTAGAGCAGTTTTCTTGTGGAACCACTGGCCACAACATTCGAACCCAAGGGTTCCACAGAACATGGTTTGGAAAATACTATTTTTGTCAAGTAATTTCTAAGTTTTAGTCTTCCATACTATTGAATACATTTTAACATATTGCTCTCACCAAACATTTTCCCATTTCTTCTTTACTCAAGAAAGAGAGCTGCATCTCTCAAAAGCTCAACATGTTTCCAATAAAAAAGGGTATCAGTGTTTACTGCAATACTCTTTTTAATTAATTTGGACAATCACATATACTGTGAATTTTATTCTCTCGTGCTCTCTCACTTTCTTTCTTTTTTTCTTTCTCCATCTGTCTCTCTCCACACTCTTATTTGTATAATAAAAAGCAGAAAAGGAAAACCTAACCTAAAAGGGACACTGTCACCCCAACAACAAGTTGGTTTTACCTTGGAGAGAATTACATATCTACACATTGTACAATCCATTTCTCTACTGCAAACAATTATTGTAATATGCAGCATTTTATGTGTGACTTCTTTATACTGATGTGCAACTCAGTATGCTAATTTGTAGCTCAGAGTAGATGACCAGGATGGAAGAGGGGATTTAACTGCATGATAACCTTAGTGCGACATTTTTTTGCCAATACAGAGACAAACAATTATCCCATGAAAACAACAAATTAGCATTCAGGAGCATCTCATTTGTATTAGAGCAGAAACAATGCTGATTATCTTGGCATTAGCTTGAAAAAACATTTGGAGGGATAGAGTCTCTTTAACAGTTTTGAAAAACATTTCATGCAGGTATAGATATATACAGATGGAATATAAATAGATAAATATATACTCACTGGGAATGCACAGGCCAGGCCAATAAGGCAAACAAGCAGCACAAGAAATTTCATTTTGGTATAAGTACCTGTAAAAATATTTAAATTTTAGCGATTCTTAGAGAAATCATTTTTCCATCTAAACAGATAAACTATTAATGCCATCTAGGGAGCAGAGTATATGGGATAGATTACCTTAAACTACCTCGGAATGGGCTGAGGGTCCTGTAGGGTTCTTGGAGCTTGAGTCCAATATTCACGGCAGTGAATCGTTTGATAAGTGGGAGATCTGTTCCTACTGGGGAAGGCTCACGAATGCAGAATTTAAACTGTGTCCCCAGACACCACCACCCAATCACCCTAAGCCTTGGGTTGTGACACGTTGAGGTTTCTCCCCACCTGATCTATCCACACTCACCCACACTTCCCTTTGGTTTTGTGGCTTTTCTGTAAACAAAATGTTTGGCTCTTCTGTTTAAGTATCTCTGATGAAATAAAGCATAATTAACTAGTTTCATGTGGGTGCTTGCACTTTAGCAATATGTTGAAAATTTAACAGGGATTTAATTATGTTTTCTCTAGAGATTATTCTGAATTGACATGAGCTGAGTAATTCTGGCGAAAATAGGAACATCCAAAATATGGTTTTGTTAGGATGGTTGAGTAATATAAACAGCGTAATATGTTACATTGATGAAAACAATACTTAACTAATCACTAAAATGAATGGGCTTGGCAATAATTTGTATGGGCTCAGCAAAAGTTTCAGAACATTATTCCACTTGAGAAATAACAGTCTCCTTATATGATAGATTAACTGCTGAACATCTTTACAACGGCTACATTATTGCTTGGAATGCCAACTTGTAAGTCTAGCCAAGTGCAAAAATTGCCATTATTCATCACCGGTGGATTTCACCCAGGAACATATTATATAGAAGAATGTGCACAATATCTTGTTGCTCACCTTTCCATACCTCACCCATACCTTCTAGACAGTATTCATATTGGGTGCTTTAGAGAAAGCACGTTGTATGCTTCATTTCTTTTGTAATTTGGTAAAATTGTTCTTGACTTGTATCTACCCTGTTTAGTGCTATGGAAAATGTTGGCGCATTACAAATAAAGGTTAATAATAAATAATAATGTACTGTAAGTAATCACCTTACAAGGTATATGAAGATGCATGTTGCAGTTAACCAACCATGGCTTATATGGATGCCCACTACTTTAATATGGAAGTGGAAAATATGGGTTTTCAATAGCTCCTATAGAGGATTCCAGAAGTAGTCTATTCTTTGTATAGACTGCAAAGCACCAAGCTATACAAACCATTTTAGAAAACTTAGTGTAAGAATGTTTATGCCCATAATTGGTATGGGAAGTATTTTCATGTTGTAAATGTACCATGATGACAAAAAAACCCTATCAAACATGAAAAAATAAATATGTGCTATTGATTACATGATCACCTCTAATTTTGTAATCATTCAGTGTGAAAAAAACAAGGATATTTCAAAACTTAAGAAATGGATAAAGAATTAAATGACTCAGCCAATTGGCATTGTGTCTACCCTTCTTCCTGCCACAAAGCCTGTGTTTAATTTGCACCACCCCATCGGTTATACTCACCTCACACCTATTACTCCATCTTCCAACACTATATCACAGTTATTACAAGTTTCTGGTTTTTAGAATTTAAGAATTGCAAAAAACAAATATCCTATTCATAATTCACCTTGGAATAATGTTTGACCCACTTATTCCCTCTGATCCTTGTGTAGCTTCGGGGTCTCCCCGATCCATATTGGTTGACTTCTAACTGAAATTATAAATTCCCCAAATTATGTACTGGATTTCGATACGTATAATGCTGGTATTAAGTAAATAACGTATAATAATTATAATGATAACATGCACTTTAGGATCTTTAATGTAGAGCAGAGATATCATGAAAACAAATTGTCATTGACAAAACCCTAACGTTCCTCCAGGTAGGATCATTTTTTCAAGAAAGTTGCTACTCTGGTTACTGGATGAGCTATTGAGGAAGCATTGCGTTATCTACATGTTAGATTTTGTTATACATTAAACTCCAGAGTAAAACACAATTTTAAATATTAAATTAGAAGAAAAGAGTCTGTATTGCAAACAAAGTTATATATCTCTCCTAATTGATCCTAGTTGATGGATATTAAAAAGAATATGCAGTTTTGAGAAAAAATGGAATGCATTCTCCTCCCTGCCCATATACAGCTATGGATTAAATATAAAAACAATGCATTCCTGTAAGTGAATTTGTGTTGCTTCAAGGAATGTCAATGATGATCCCACTGGCGTTCTTATTATAAAGTCCTTCACCAATGACAATGAGCCTCATTCAATTCAGAGACCGCAAGCTAAGGGATGTAGGCCATGTGTCTGCGGGACTCCTGCGTGCCCGCAGTGTCCACAACTTATGGTGCTATTCAATGAGGGAAGACCGCAAGTTAGGGGGCGATAGCGAAATTCGGAAACCATGCTATCGTATGTAGCATTTCGGGGGCCTGAACATTATTAATTAAGCAACTCCTGAGTTAAAATCAGCCAATAGAAATGGAGCCTGTCAACATTACATCAGTGAAACATGCAGCCCTATTAAATTCCCCTAACATGTCAAACCCTAACCTGTAAAGTAGCCGGCAAGAGTTAGAGCTATTAAATCAGACCCATAAAGCAAGCCGTGCACGACTTGCGGCTTAAGTCAATTTTGCTATAAAATTGCGAACAGTGTTCAAGCCCGTAACTAGTGCCCAGCTCGAATTTAATAGCTTTGTAACTCTGCCAAATTTCAAGCCCGCAGCCGTTGCAGGTCTCACGTTGCACTTAAAGGCTGATGAAGGTGACATGTCAATCAAATAGCAAATCACTAAGTATTAAATATGAATGAAGACAATGTAATAGTACATGTGGGTGGCCTGATATATATTAACTCATTGTTTCTCGAGATTGATCTAACCCCGAAAATTACACATGGAAATATTACATTTTATATTCCATATTTATGGGCTTGTTGTGCAATTAAGTCTAATGCCTTCCATCACTTTCCCAGTATTTTGAAATACAGTATTTATTTTTTATTTGGATTTAAAGTGCTCCGGACATGTCTTTAAACCCTTTTTCGAGTCCTCCTTGGAACCCCTAACTGTGGAGCGATTTTTGCCATTTGCAGGCTTGGCGGGGTTGGTTACGAGGGGGGACTTAGAGCAATTGAATATCGATTTGCGATTTTAATGATTGGAACTCATTAAAAGCATGGACGGGCATTAATTTGCGATGGTAACCATCAAAATTAATTGGAGGTTGTAGCCCGTAACTCGATTGGAGCCCGCAAAAAGACACCAATTGAATAGAAAAACTAGTTACAGATCTCCAGAAGCTTCAATTGAATGAGGCTCAATATCTTGTAAATCACTTTTTACTTGTGAGAGCATATGGCTATTACATTTTGTATTTTGTTCTTCAAAGAATACAGCAGGCATATCCTTAAAAAGACCAATGTTTAAAATTGTATTTGGAGCGAACCCTTGGTGGGCACATTTGCATGTCCCTGCCCAGGTTCCCACAATGCAGTGCAATAACTGCATTTCTCAGAATTCTGACCAGGAATTGTGATATGATTTGTTTACATACTAGGAGATACATTTTGTCTAGGGGGGTTAATGATCCTTAAGCCAAAGAGATCATTGTGAAGAGATTAATGTGAAGAGATTAATGTGAAGATCCAGATATGAAAAATGTATTTTATTGTTTTTTTAGTGGTTCTTATGATTGTTTTCCCAGTATTGATTACATTCAGGGCTTAGAATCTAAAATTGATTTGGATAAAAAATGTTATGCTGTCTTGGATACTGATATTGAAGGAATGTTCAAATAAATTAGTTTGAATTCTTCTAAATGATCAGAATTTAACAGGAAACAAACAAAATGAAAAATGAACTGTAGTCTATAGCAGGTCACCCTGGGCAGTAATAGCTCCTACTCCTAGACACTTCACCTTTACAATAAGTGGCAAGGAAGTAATGAATATTTTTTAGAAACAAGGGCCAAATGTTAATGACAGAAATAAATATAGGTCTGCAAACTGAGAAAATAAAAAAGATTTCCATAATAATGTGTCACAACAATTCACACTGATAAACACTCTTCACAAAGACCTCAAGCTGTGAACAAACAGTGAGAACAATGAGGCCCTTATTTGAGAGACAGCCGTGTTGAAAATCTCTAGACCCACCCTAACAACAAACAAGTACTCATCATTGACCAATCCTTCCCCACACTAGAGGGTGTAGGCGAGGAAAAGACAACAGACAATATCCACTAGAAAAAAGGCAATAAATATTATTTTCAATATTTCAGAAATGGACTGTACTGTTGAATAAGTGGCACTCTTGGCAAAGCAAAAATAAAAGCAGTATTAGGATAAAGTAGTATTGGGATATAGTATAACCAACTGGACAGAGATGTAGTCCTAACAAAGTTGTGCTGAAAATGTCCAATTTTATATTTCTACCTAGAATAAGTGAGCTAATGCTGTTTGGTGTATGGTAATGAACTAAATAATACATTAATAAATTAATATACTTTACCTATTTGAAAGTAATAAATGCAGGAAGCATTGTGCTGAAGAGCTGACAATCCGTTTTCATGTTGCTGCAGCATACAATGTGTGTTGTCACTGTTGTGGAGCTGCTGTGTAAGTGTCAGCAATGTGTGCAGTTTGTAGTGTATATAGTGTGTGTGCTCGAGGAAAATCTGTTAGGGTAGCTGTGTACTTCCGGATTGTGTAAGTTAG
This sequence comes from Discoglossus pictus, assembly GCA_027410445.1. NCBI lineage: Eukaryota > Metazoa > Chordata > Amphibia > Anura > Alytidae > Discoglossus > Discoglossus pictus. Next base: position 204,412,738 of record CM050163.1, read on the forward strand.
TGTTGTAAAATTGCGCCTAATGTGTGGTACGCGGCTGTTGGTGATTTAGCGTCCTTATTCTTGGACCTCGTCCGGCTTTTTCGGAAAATCCGTATGTGTTTGGTGGTGTTTTGCGTCTTTAGGGTCCTTTAGCCTCGTTTTCGTTTTTTTCGGCGGCCATTTTTTCTCTCGCTTAGGTGATTTTCAGGTCTCTAAACTCTGGAATTTGGACTTAAATGGAGGTGTAACTTCACTTGCAGAGGTCCTGGGTGCCCCCCTCTTGCTGTGGGTAAGCTTTTTATGTGTTTGTTGTGTGTATTTATTGTATTTTGAATGTTTTGAGGTTCGCGCGGGTCGGCCGTTAAAGTCGTATTTTGTAAGGTCGTATTGTTTTTTTTCCCTGCGTCTCGTATTTGTGTGTCGTAAGTCTGTAAATGTTGCGAGGGCTGCAGAGTTAGCAACAACTTTTGACAACCCATAGTTATGACAACTATATATGTGATTAGTCATTAGTTTACAGAAATCTTCCTATTCTCAAGTACACTGAAGAAATCCTCATTGGCACTGGACGTGCTTTCATGTCATCTCTGCTAAGTTTAGGGTAGTGCTCAAGACCAAATATCTGTAACAATATTGATCAAACAAACGCGTGCAGAGCAGATCTTGTGGTGTAGTACTTGCATTGTAAGGATGCCAAATTCACACGCACACTGCCCCTATAAGACAGTGGTGGAGCTAGTGAATGAAGGTCCCCAGTGCAAAATAAACAATTGGAGCCACCCCTCAGCACACAAGGGGGGGGGGGGGAGGTGAGAAGCATGGGGTGTTTATCAAATATAGGAAGAGGAGAGGGAAGGAAGAAGAGATAAATTGAAGCATGAGTTAGACAGTGAAGGAAGAGAGAGGAAGATGAGAAAGAGAAGAGGAAAGGGAATAGAGAGGAGGGGAAGACGAAAGGAGAAAGAGGAGAAGGGGAAAAGGAGGTAGAGACGGTAGGAGAGAAGTGAAAAGCATGGAAGGGAGACAGAAATAGAGAAAGAAAAGGGGGTGAGAAATCAGGGAGACAGAGAGGGAAGAAAAATAGGGAATGGGAGATGGAATGGGAAGAGGGGAAGAAAAAAGGCAGAGAAGAGATGAGTGGTAAAGAAGAGAGAGAGGATAGATGGAAGGAAGAGGAAGAGGAGAGGGAGGGTTATGAGATGGAGTGAGAGAAAAGGTGGGGAAGAAATGTGGAAAAGGAGAGTGAATCGGGTGTAAGGAGAGGGAAAGAGAAAGTCAAAAGAGCATAGTGGGAGAAAATGGGGTGAGTGGAATAGAGAGAAGGGAAGGGAGAAAAGAGAAAGGACGAGATAAAGTAGTCGGGAGAAGGGGGTTACAGAGGAATAGAGACAAAAAGGTGAGAGAAAAGGGAGAAAAGAGGGGAGATAGAGAGGAGGGTAGAGAGAGAAGGAGGAAATATAGAATAGGGAGAAAGAAGAGGGAGATAAAAGGAGGTGAAAGCAAGAGGAGAAAGAGGGGAAAAGAGTGGCAATTCATTGAAAAGAAAGGAGGGGAACATAAGAAAAAGAGAGAAAAAAGGAGAAGTGATTGGGGAGAGATGAGTGGGGGAAAAGGAAGGAAGGAGACACGAGGGAGAGAAAAGAGGGTGAAGGAGAAGCAAGGGAATAGAACGGAAGGGGGAGAGAAGATGGGAGTAAGAGAAAGGGGGAGAAGAATGGGAAGAGAACAGAAAAAAGGGGAGAGTGAAGAATGGGAAAAAGGGAGCAAGAGGGAGAGGAGGAGGAATGAAGGAGAGGAGGAAAACTAAAGATGAGAGCGAGAAAGGGGAAGGAAGGAGGAAGAGGGGCATCAGAGGTATCGGTCAAATGGGGGTCAGAGAGGGTCATGGGGGTCTCTTAAAACAGGGTGCACCAGTTGTATTGGTGGTAGCTCTGCCCTTGCTCTGAAATACCGAAGGAAGTACCCTTGAAGGTCGTAACATGTAGAGTGCAAATGTGTGATTGTATTTATTTAGTACTTTAGATTATGGCAAGGAGTATGGATGAGAACACTCACACATAACTGATAACAAGGTGTGATATCCCATGAGGAAGATTCTGTGGTGTGTTATTTACATACATTGTATGTCTTATATTAGATTTGTGATACATTTAACATAAGTTATATTTGTGAATAATATAGGATCTGCTCTGTGCTTGTTTGTTTGATCAGATTGTTAGCATAGGGTCTCAAATTCAAGTTCAGTTAAACATGCTATTAAGTGGATAGAAGTGTATGTATGGGTAAAGTGTGACATAAAGTGTGAGTGTGTATTTTCAACCGGCATGGAGATTTAGGTTCCCCTGTGCTGAGAGAATAGCTTTCCCATTGGCTGTAAGTGCAAGTGTGGAAGAGAAGTTGTACATCTTGCTTGTTTGAATGTGACTGTGAGAACAGGCTGACGTGTAGTATCTTCTTAGCATGATAACCAAAATTGTAGAAATCCCAAAAGTAAAAATAAATATAACAAATTGGCCCAATCCAAATATAAAAGAATCAAAACCAACTATCAATTATTTGTCTCGGAAGTAGATTATGATATCTAGCGGAAGCGGAGACAAATGTAGTATATTACACAGCGACCACAGCAAACATTTTTTATTACAAATGGCGAGTTTGTAAAATTTAAAGGAAGGGATTCTAAATTAAAAGAACATTTTATGTTCTTTATTTAGAACATCTCAAAATAGCAATCTTTAATTTCCTATTTCAATTACACAATAATCCAACTTGGCCCGCAGAGGGTCACATAATTAGTGGGATAGGCTTATTTGGATATAATGTCTTGGCTTATACCAACTTTTTGTATCCAATTATTTCACATGTGCCTCTTCAATCTAAAATTATTTTATGAACAATATATCCACATGTTTAGACACCAGTTACTATTTACATAACCATGTAAATAGTTACTGGTTTCTAACATGTTACCAGGAATATTAGGCGGATATCTTACTATTACAGATTTGCAGAAAACAATATTTTTGATTTTATTTATATGGATTGTATGTGACAATGTCATTGTTAATAGATTAATATATTTATTTAACATAGCTTGTGGACTAATAACCCTTTATGGCATTAATAATTTCTACAGAGGTGCTAAAATGGATACATTATTATATGACATGGGTTTTAATTAGTATTTTTAAACTGATGTATGTTAATGGATTCATTGAAGATTTTAACAGCCAGCAAGTTTGGTTAAAACATTGTTAGAAATATATTTTCACATATAAATCAGTATGTGAAAAATTAAGAAGAATATGAAATAGAATAATATATTATTGAACTATATATTGATTTTCATTAGAAAAACTGGCATTTCTCTTATGTGTGTGTGTGTGTGCAGGGGCGTAGGAATTGGGGGGGGGGGGACAAATCCCCTCGATTAAATCAATAGGTACCAAAAATAATAATAATATAATATTTTAGTAGAGGAATTTGCATCAGAAATGAGGTACTAATTCCATTAAATAGATCCCTCTCCTAGATTTCGGCGTCCAGCTCTGAAGACTGTATATTCAGCAGAATATTAACAGATTAGAAACAATTCAAAGAAGTGAAACTGAAATGGCTCCTGGTCTCAAAGACACAATTTACAGGGAAATGCTTCATGACTTGAATATGTATAGACTAGCACAGAACGGAGAGGGGAGATATGATAAAAATCTTCAAATATGTCACAGAATTAAATAAAGATTAAGAGGTAAACATCTTTGAGAAATGGAAGGATTCTTGGTAGTGACTTGCAAATAGAGCATACCACTTGCTTAGGACATACGACCATGGAATCTATATAGGACTATGCTCCTGTCTCAGACTATTTTCAGAACATAGCCTTGGGTTGAAATACAGCACAGAATACCCATTTTTTTACACATAATTCCTTAGTGAACAGCATTTCCACTGCTGGGTAGTGACATGCAAATAAGACTCAAAACATGCCTCTAGCCCACTTTACATGGAATTATATAGGACTATGTTTCATTCTCAGTACAGAATAAAAGTCTGTAGTGCTTCCTCACACCCCAAGATTATTCTCTGGCCCAGATTATCAATTGCAGGCATTAGCCTACAGGCGTATCTCTAACAGGGGCGCCTCATTATGGCCCCTAACAAACAATTTGTTATTATCCTCACTTAAACCCTTCAGCGCGGGGCTCTCCAATATCATGTGGAAAGTGTGGAGGAAGGAGGAGGCGCGCAGGAAGGGACAAGCTACTGCCTGCCTGCAGCAACAGGGAGGAGGTCCGGGGAGACAGAGAGGACGTCAACTCTCAGTGAGGGTATGAGATGGCAAAACAGGAATCAGCAGGTGGGAAGTTATAAAATGTTGCCAATAACTTTAACCTGGATCCAAAAATCTTTATTTTCATATAATTTCTCTACCAATGTCAGTTTGTGTGTGTATGTATGTGTGTGGGTATGTATGTGTGTGTGTTTTTTTTAAAATGCTTTATATATCTGCGTGTGTATATGTAATACATATACTGTATGTATGTGAGTGTATATATGTACTGTATATGCGTGTGTGTGTGTATATATATATATGTATCTCTCTCTCTCTCTTTATATATATATATATATATATATATATATATATATATATTTAAACACACACTAATTTATCATTTATATATACACTTGTACACATGGCCTGATTATCCAAGCCCGTAGCTGTTACCAACGCTAAAGAAGCAAAATCCATATTCAATTGCAACAATTCAACAAGCCCGCAATTGTTTTCAAACCCTTAAATGGAAAATGTATCAAAAAATTCTACTAGTACTAGATAAGACCCTATCTAGGAAGTGGGTTAAACGCATGTTCGTAACACTGTAGAAGCAAATATAAACACACTACTATACTTTAAAATAAATACTGGAAAAGCAATAAAAAAGGCATTATAAATAGTTGCAGAACAGTCTCAAGCTTGCAAACCTGCAGTAAAAAAATGTTTTTAAAGTTTTATTTCCGTGTTATATTGATCCCAGCAATCAAGGAGTTAATACATATTAGGCTACCCACATGAATTGTTTATTAATTTGTGTTAATTTCTTCATTTCTGGATTGCGAGTCCGATTGCGCTAGTTAATTGTAGTCTAAACTCCATGTTTTACAGACATCATGATGATGGTCTCATTTGCTATTGGCTCTGTCTAAATTGTAACTTGTGGGCTTGCTTACTTGATCATGTAATGCTACATATGGATTCATGGTTTGATCCCTAACTGTAACAGATTTCAAACTCGCAGGCATACTGGTTGTATAAAAGGTAATTACGGGCTTGGAATTAAATGGGGGGCAATTGACGGGAGGAGGGACGCTTTCTTAAAGGGACAGAAATTCTGTGGAAATTGGCCTACAGAAAACATTTCTCCATAAAATCTGTGCGAAGACTAATAAGTCTAGGTCTACAGAAAGAAGACGAAGAAACCTTTGAAGACTTAATGTCATTGTTCAACGAACACATCTCAGAAGGATCAGCTGATCTAAAAGCCATGAAAAGAAAAAATCCAAGCAGATTTATACCTGAACTAAGCCAATTTGCCAACTTGAAAGACTTTGTAGACCGAGTTGAGATGGACCTAAGAAGATTGTTTGACTCCACTCAGTCTAGTATCAAGCAAACTAAGCAAAATCTGAACAAACTAGAGAGCATTAAAGGAACCTTAGGAAGCTTCAGTCATAATAAAGCCGGCAGATAAAGGCGGAAACATTGTATTGCAAGATGAACACAGCTATGTATCTATGTGTGAGAAGTTGGTGTCTGATAAACACACTTACATTATACTAAGAAAAAATCCATTATTGGGTTTCAGCAAAGAGCTGGAAGAAATTCTCAAAAGAGCAAGAGATATTAAACTAATTGATCAGGATACATATGAGTATCTCCGCCCCAAGTTTCCTACGATTGCTACATTTTATGCCTTGCCTAAGGTACACAAAAAAGTAAAACAAGTACAAGGTCGTCCAATCGTGTCAGGAAATAACAACATAACAGAAAATATAAGCATCTATGTAGATAACCACATTAAAGAAATTGTGGAAACTCTACCTGTTTATCTAAAGATACTCTGGACATCCTGAGACATCTAGATGGGATACACGTCCCTCATGGAGCGCTACTAGCAACCAATGATGTAGAGAATCTATATAGTAGCATCCCACATAATTTGGGTTTAGAGTCACCCTTTTCCTTACAAAAAAGGATAATACCGGTACTAAATTAAATTAATTCATTCTCGAACTATTGAGATTCATTCTCACAAAGAATTTATTTCTCTTCAATAAGATATGGTACCAACAGGTACAAGGTACGGCCATGGGCACGGCTTGTGCCCCATGTTATGCCAATTTATATCTTGGATTATGGGAAAGGACAAGAGTCTTTTCGGAAGCAATTAACTCTTCTTTTGACAGTATCATCTTATGGAAACGATACATTGATGACGTAATAGTCATTTGGGGAGGTACTCTACAAGAATACACTTTTATATGGCCGCACAGAAATGGAAAAAGATTCTTTGGATGAGCAAAAAGATAAATCCATACGATGTATAATGACATATGGCAATGACTGGAAACAGATAAAAAAGAACACTGGCATATCTTATTGGATGATCTTGATTTTCGAAGTTACCTCTCTCAAGAGCCAAAAATTACATACAGGAAAACTAAGAGCATAGTAAAAGAGGAAGATAAGATAAAGACTACCTGGCTTGAAACCACAAGAGGCCTATTTAGATGTGGAGCATGTAAGGCCTGTCCATATGTACAGCCGGGACAATACTTCACACGTCCAATTACACTCAACAAATATCCTATGAGAAACTTCATCAACTGTAAAAGCAAACATGTGATTTATATTCTTGTTTGCCCGTGCCCAAAGTTATATGTAGGTAAAACGATAAGGCAATTACGCCGTCGTATACTTGAACATACCTACACTGTAAAAAATCAAATGGACACTCCCGTTTCAAGACATTTTCACATGGTACATGCAGATAAACTTTCAACAATGAAATTCTATGTGATTGACCACCTCTGCAGAAAACCAAGAGGACGAGATTTAAACAAACAACTCTTACAACTTGAAAGTAAATGGATCTGTACTTTAAATTCCCAATACCAAATGGTATAAATGAGGGCTTCTCATACTCAGCATTTCTCTAATCTACCCTTATATTATACTATATTACATTATATTATACTACACTACAGTAATAACATGTATACCTCAACTTTTCACTATATACTAGTTTAATATCCAAGATAATCAAAATCAAAGAGAACAATTCAAAATACACAGATTTACATTGTATGATGTACACCAAACTTACTACTTACTCACTTCTTATGAGCTGCTATTTATCCTTCTTAGTTATTTTAAATATTTATTTTCTATAAAAAATATCTTCTTTTACACTTTAGAACTTTAACAAGTTCCTTCACTCAATACTTCAATATTCTTTTCACACATATAACACTTTATAGATTAATATTTATTTATATACAATCAATTAGGTATTGCCCTTATTATGTAGAACAACCCCCTATCACTATATTAGATATTAACTACAAGTTTAGAATAAGAGTTTATCAATAATCACCCCACACAACACATTGAAAATTGTCAACCACACTGATGACTAATAAAATTCATCTCTTCACATACAATCCTCACCCCACATGTACTATTAAAACATTACGTTTTTTGTTATCATTTATTAATATAATCCACATGGCCTTTTCATCTCCCCTTTTTTAATACACTTCTTCTCTCAAGTTTCATGAGATATCCAATAATTATATTCATATTTACATTTATTTTAGTTCACTCCAACGCTATAAATATGCTGAGAGAGTATTTCCAAATTTAAATCTATATAGCTACACACTTTTCTCTTTATAAGGTCAAGAAAGTATGTCCTATGCCTGTTATCTAGCATTAGAATTAATAATACATATAATGCTATCATGCATACACATATCCAAGTTCAGGGCATCCTATTTTCTATACATAACCAGTTGTCCATTCTGTTTGTAAATAAAGTTGTTTTTTTTTTATTCAGAAGACGCGATGATGTCACACGCTAAGACGCATCACGTGACACACGTGACGCGCATACCAGGAAGAGAGACCCGGAAGTGCCAAGGCCTTAAATAGGCCATAACTTCTTCATTCCCTAGCCCATGAGGAAGCCCTATACAGGGGCGAAACAGACCGTCGGGAGTAGGGGAAGGATGGTGCATCTAATCTAAGCATATGTGAGCTGTATCAGCAGAGATTCTCTCTCTATACAAAACGCAAGTACTTAGGCATATTGCATGCCAGCAAGGGATATAAGTGATGCTCTGTGTCTCTGTTTCTGTGCACTTAAATAGTAAAACCAAACATTGGGTTATGGTTTAATGATGCTAAAAGTGCCATACATGTATTTTGCAGATAAATAAATATATATATAATTTTTTTCTCCCTTGTATATATTCCAGTACAGCGTATCTATATGCACCATTCCTTTCCCTGTTTTTGTTTCTTTATGTTTTTAACTATTTTTGCATTTAGTGCACTATTTTTATAATAAGTGTGTTACATTCCTATATACTATAATAAAATTGATCTATTGCATACCTATGATTAGCAAATATTTTGCATATGAGTAATGAATAAAATGTATCAAAGATACTACTGATACTACTACCATATAAATAATAGGTCTAACCTTTTCAATTTATTATATTTATCCGTCAAGTCAAATTTGTCACCATTTATATCCCAGAATATTGTGGGACAGTGACACTTTTTGACATTTATTGAAAATAGTTTTAGGAATGACACACTTTCTCTTTTTAATATATTATCAGCGCTTTTTTCCTGGATTTTACTTGATTTCCCTAATTTCCCTATTAAAACTTTACCCATTTACATTATTTAGTGTTAACCACTAGGACATTATTTAGGTTGTTACTTTATACTGAAATTGGCCTACAGCATCATTTAGATCTCAATAAAATATGTGGAAATAACAAAGTTACCTTGTTTTGGAGAATTTCATCTTTACATTGCTTCCAGTCCCCTCTCCTCACTGCTATGTTGGGGGGGGGGGGGTGCATAGATTATCAGATCGGATATGTATTTTCTGTCCGTCTGTACTTACAGTGAATTAACACAGTTACATCTCAGACCATAGCAAACCATTGTACTACAATATAATGTATGGTAGACAGATAGCTAGATCTGTCAGCCTATACACAAAACATTGTGTTATTTCAGAAATACTTGGCATTTAGTGATCCTAATTAAAAAGTGCATTTTTTTTAAAGACCTCAGCATTTATATGGATTTGTCTTCTCAGCTGATTTAAACACATTTCTTTTCTTTGAATGATAAACTCCCAACTGTCCCATCTTGTTGTTCTACAAAAATTCAGTTTCACCATCAATTACCTGTGAAGCTCCCCAATGGTTTTAAATTTATAGGGCTATGTAGCACATACAAACATTTTATTTTCAATAAACTTTACGTGCTCTTCCTTATTATCTGCATCAAAAGTTGAGGTGTAGGACACAGGCAGGAATATATGCAATAAGGTGAATCTGTTAGTCTCTATGCAGGACACAACATGCTTTAAGGCATAGCAAGGAAATCATTTCTGCCTCCTTCAAGAAGTCTATGAGTATGTTGATGACTTGTAACTGAGCTGTCAACCATAATCAGCTCCATATCTCATCCTATCAGACTCTAGGGAACAAGAGGCTAAGACAACCTCCAGATGTGATATCACCACTGTTTTGAACATGCTTAAGAGTATAAATGACAGAGCTGTTAGTCACAGACAGCTCTATAGACTTCTTTGCAATGCATGGTGCACAGCCTATTGGCTACAACGCCTACACACTCCTGCTCATTACCAATGCAGGACACTGAAGGATGGCCATAAGGAGCACCAGAAGTCCATATAAACACACATATATATGTGGGTGAAAAGGTTATGATTTAGAAATAAATGTAAGTGCATTTTTACTTTATTTTCACTGCTCTATTTGTTTCTGATTAGCAGTTTGGATGACTTCAGTGGCCCTTTAACTTAATGACAAATAAATATATTTTTGTCGCTATAGCTGTTCTTACAGCCTCAAATCTAATAATGTATGAATTGTCCCATGTCGTTGAATTAAAAGCAGACTAAAAAACAAACAAATTATATTTGAAGTTTTATTAAACACTGAATAAAAACAACTTAGAGATACATATCAGAAAAATGTAATAAATGGTGAAAAATATTGATCTATTTTTATACAGTAACTTACAATCAAGTATTAGTACATGCAGTAAAAAGACAAAATATATCACATATTGCATACATGTCCCTATTGTTATATAGTAGTCTAAAAGTGAAATGAAAGTTCTGAACCAGCAGCAGAATAACAATAAAACTATTAGAAAATGAAATTCCTTAGACATAAATTAACTTAGTCATTCAATGGTTCTAAGATAAGTACAATGAAGTATTATGGGTAGAGAAAGTTATTTTGTTGTATTCAGGTTGGGGGGCTCAGATTCATACAGGCTGATAATTGAATTTTAACATCAATGGATAAATATGAATTTGCATTTTAGAAACTTTTGGTCAGATGAGAATATGCCTAATGTTCTCCTCCAGGGCCCGTAGAAAGGCCATGGTTTAGATTTAACATTTTGTGAATACAGGTGAGGTAATTAGAGGCCCCACAATCTTTTGAATACTTGGCCTATCTGGGGGAGAAGACTGGGAATCACTAATCATGTAAAAGTTCTGCAACAGCATACAATGATGAGCAAATACAGGACATCAAGAAGGTCTTATCTGCCACTAATATCTGCATTCCTGATTCATTTGGTGATGTCTACATATTCTAATGTAGGAATTATTCAGAAAAGTGATTGCAGAGCAGTATTCATTCTCACAAAAAAAGAGCAGAGGATAGTACAGGTTAATAGGAACTATAAAAACACTGAAAGATGGTCACTCTTAGGCCTGGACAACTGGTGTCTGTGTTGTTGACTCCTCGGAGCTTTCCTCGGATGTGTCTGGAGTTGCAGTGGTCTGTTGAATACCTTGCAGCAGAGCCTGCTGGTTATTGCTTTCATGGCTCTCTTCTGAGCTCTCTGAGGATTGGCTGCTGTCCTGGTGGATACTGGTGCTCTCAGTGGTTGCGCTACTGTCCTGGAACACAAAAATAAAGACAGAAAATCAATATTTTGATGGTCATTTAGTTTTTATTCCCAAATCTTTAAAAGGGCCACTGTAATTGTTGTATTTAAATGGTGAGTTTCACCTAAACAAAATTCGCTCTTATATGAGTTCACTAAATATATATAATATTATAATTGTTAAAGATTTAGCACTTTACTGCTACAAGACCTCCGTATGTTAGATGATATGAAGTGCTGAAGAATACAGAAAATGAATGACAGAACTCAGCTGCAATTTGATTGTCTTCTTCTGCTCTAGAGTCAATCAGCTCCCAAAGCTCAGTGTCAGTGCAAAAAAAATGTTAAAATGGCAGCTCCCACTCTAGTTCCATAATTGGATCTGGTTAGATTATGAATTTGGCATTAGCTTTTTTACCTGTCCAGTAGTTGCCACTTCACGCCTGCGGCGCACATTATCCCCTCTTCCTCCGGTGGAGGGCTCATCAGCCTCAGGGGTTGAATCATCTTGAGGGACCTCAGTGGAAGGGGCAGGAGTAGATTCCTCTGAGGATGATGATGCAGATGAGTCCGATTCAGATGTGGTTTTGCTGTTACTTTCACTGGAAGATGATTTCTGAAAGAAAGAGTTAAATAAGCACATATAACATGTTTATATATGTATATAGATAAATAGCAACACAGAAATTTGAACAGTTCATTATACTGAAAAATTAAAAAGGATTTTGTCAATTGATATGGTCTCACCCCCAAATCACAGAGGTAGTCAATATCAATGTCTTCAAGTGCGAAGCACAAGCCATAATTTCAGGATTTCCCTACATGACCAGAGGTGAGGCAATCATCATTTTAATTGAGCCACCAGTGCACATGCTTATAAATCCTAAATTCCTGGGCCCTCATTCAATTGTGATTTGGCTAATTGAATAGGGCTCTAAATAAGCACATAGCATATTTATTTTAAATAAGTTTTTAGTTAGTGAAAAACTTGCTTTTGGATAGATGTTTACTAACTAAAAACTTCTTTAAAAAAAATATGCTATGTGCTTATTTAGAGCCCTATTCAATTGGCCAAATCATAATTGAATGAGGGCCCTGGTCTGTGTTCAGCACTCCAGGACAAGCACTGCATATCTCTATGCTAAGGATGTAAACTGTATGTTAAGTATGTTACACTTTCATGTGAAAGGAACCCAATTATCGCCAGGTAATATGGTGTTAGACATTTGTAAGAGAGTGACACTTCTCTCGAAGTAGCAGCCCATGAAACATGCATTCAAGAGATTCAGTAATTATGTATAGGGGGGCCAGGATTTCAATAAGTGGTGAATCTACTGCTGGTGCAGCAGGTGCAAAGCACTTGGCCCCTGATATCAGCAACATCCTTGTATAATGGAGGACTCTTAGGGCCTCATTCAATTGTGATTTGGCCAATTGAATAGGGCTCTATATAAGCACATAGCATTTTTTTTCCAGAAGTTTTTAGTTAGTGAACATCTATCCAAAAGCAAGGTCTTCACGAACTAAAAACTTCTGTAAATAACATATGCTATGTGCTTAAATAGAGCCCTTTTAAATTTACCGAATCGCAATTTAATAAGGCTGCTAGTTTTCTCATTGATTCAGACAAAGGTATTGTTTTTAACCTTACACATAATTAGCTGTTTTGTGACCATAATAAATACAGCCCTGCAATGTCCATTAGACATATATATGAATAATGTACATAATGCAATTTTATATAATACATTTAAATATTTTAAATACTATATAGATTGTGTACAACATTAGTGAGGGTTTATACTAAAAGCATGCTTTAAGAATATCACATGAAACACATTTTCCAAATAAATAGTAAATCATTTAATTTAGTTTCATGTTAGATCACAAAACATCACTCATTCAGTATTTATGAAGTTATTGTTATGGCAGTGTGTTAATGTTATGGCTTTCTCTAAGCAACTTTATTAAGTGTAACACTAACACTGAGTGACTAGTCTGTCCAGGCTAGGAAATAATGCACACACAGTGATACAAATAAACGATCAAGCATATAATATATGTTTATGATATTAAGCTTTCCTATTAATATATTTCCATTCCTTATGGAACAACATGGACAGCCATTTGTGTTCAAAAAACCAATAAGGGATATTCACTAAAAAATACATTAATATTATCATAAATACAAAAATATAAGTCTGGTACTGATTTCCTATATCCTTAAAATATATGTTCCCTCGAAAAATAGTCCATAACAGTGCTAAATATGGCATTGGTTGCCTTGGGAACATAATGTTATTTTTCTTTCAAATTTGAATTGGATATATGTCAAGGAAAATAAAATCTAGTTGCTGCCATAACTAACATTTTCTTAGTTTCCATAATGTTTCTCCTCTTGTGCCAAAACCAAGGTTTTCAAGTGATATATCATAATAATAATTTAATCATTTCATAATCTAGATTAACTGCTATTTTTTTGTGCAAACTTTTGTATTCTTAATTTTAAAAGTGTTATCATTTTTAGTTGAAAGATCTCACTTTGTGTAACGGAACAAAATATGTTTTTCCATACATTTAAAATACATTGTTTTAAACATCGCAAAGGTTATTTTTTTTTCTTTGCATGAAAAATATAATGCAAAACCTATTTGTCATTTAAACTAACAGGAAATGCCCAGCTCATACTTTAGTCTGTAGATCTCATTGGGTGACATGTGCCCAGTAGCAGTTAAAAGTCTAACCATTCTTTATTAATTACCCTCTTTCTGATGCCACAAAGAAAAAAATGGAGTCCCTTTAAAGGGAGTTTTCAATAAAATAAACAGCCAACAGAATATTAATACTCCTTAGCTAGATTACAGTCTGAAGCAGAAATTTCTAAATTCAATCTATACATTCTTCTTTTAACTAACAACAATATAAACAGAAATAAAGATTTGACAGCAGATAAGAACTAACGAGCACATCTAGTCATTCCACTTAACCTAAACATTTTGGTTTGATTTATTAATTAATTCTCTGGATGCCCATATGTCCTGCATGCAAAGTACTAATTCCATATTGGCAATAAGTTTTCTATATCTCCTTCAATTAAATATTAGACTTCAAATATACACTGTATATATTATGCATTACATGCTCATTATTTCTGTCTACGGTATACGTAAACATTTTTTTAACTTTATGTATATATAATGATATACAAACAAACAATCTGCTGTAGTACAATACAGACCTATTATGCTTATTACTAATACATTGTAAATGGATACTCACTGGGAATGCACAGGCCAGGCCAATAAGGCAAACAAGCAGCAATGCAAATTTCATGTTTGTATTAGTACCTGTAAATAAAGTGTACATATGAGTAATTGGTACAGGGAATATATATATTTTCAATTAAAGAAAAATAGTGGAATTCAGTAAGAGAGCAAGATGCACCGAATACATTACCTTGACTTGCCTTGGAATATGATGAGAGTTCAGGAGGATTCTTGGATCTTGAGCCCAATCTTCGCAGCAGTGCCTTGTGTGACTCCAGGGAGGTTTGTGTTTGGTGAAAGGCTCAGACTACCCGAATTTAAACTGTGCCCCAGTCATCAGCACCCAATCACCCTGGACCTTGGGTTATGACACACTGAGGTTTCTGACCACCTGACCTGCCCACACTCACCCACACTTCCCTTTGGTTTCTGTGGCTTTTCTGTCAACAAAATGCTGGGTTCCTTAGGGCAAGTATCGCTGAAGACATACAGTGTGATTAACTAGTTTCATTTGATTGCTTGCTATTTAGCAATATGTGGGACATTTGAACAGGGATTTAATTATGTTTTCTCTGGATATTACATTGTTGTGAACAAGGCAAGTGTCTGTTCAAAGCATGTGGAAGTAGGATGGTTATGTAGTGAGTAATTCAGGTGAATGTAGGTGCATGCAGAGTGAGAGATAACTAAACAGTTTAATATTTAAGCTAAAAGTACACAACTAATTTAATGCAAAACTATCTCTATAAAAGTGGACATTTCATAAATGAGAATAATATATTTTTAGATCACTAAAAAGAACACGGTACTAATCATCTTTAAAGGGACACTGAACTCATAATATGCTTTCTGCACCATCAGATAGAGGTTGGACGAGCATGCTTAACATTTTTTTTACTTTTTTGTAATTGACCAAGAACTGGTTTTGATTGTATTTTTTAGTTATTTCCCCCAAAAAACATTTTAGTTTATCCCACAAAAAACTGCATAGAGTGTTAGCTTTATTGATTTCTATACGCTCTGTTTATCTGTATGATAAACATGGTGCAATTTATGGTTTATCAGTTAAAAAACATTCACGTTAATACTCAAGTCTGTGAGTTTGAATCCTGCTACTTTTTTACATTAATATTTATTTGTATTTACTTATAATAGAAACCTTCAAATATCTTAAAGGATTTCATAAAGTTCAAGGACACATCTTCCAGAAAAAAGTGGATTGCAGGAACCAGAGGTAACAATTTACGAAAGAGTAGCAGATATGTGGAACAGCCTTCCAGCCCTACAGTTAAGGAATTTAGACATACTTGGAATAAACATAAGACTATGCTGAGAATTAAGAAAGCCATACTTTTATGTAATTCTTTGGCAGCCTAGATGGGCCATTTTGGTTCAATTCTGTTTCTTTGTTTTAAAGCATTACCCATATTACCCATACCGACCCTTTAAATTATCGACTATAATAATTAGCAAATGTGAGAAACGCTATGTGTACTGCATAGGCGTTAATCACATGCTGATTGCCAACGCACTGGGAAGAATTGCACATGCGCTGCACAGCTGCGAGGGAGGAAGAGAGGGAGGGGGGCAGAGGAAGGGAGAGGGAGGGGAACAGAGTGGTGGAGGAAGAGAGAGAGGGAGGTGGACAGACGGAGGAGGCAAAGAGAGAGAGAGGAGGCAGAAAGTGAGGGAGGGAGAGAGAAAGGGGAGGGAGGGGGAGAAAGTGGAAGATAGCGAGGGAGGCAGAAAGAGAAGGAGGGAAGGAGGCAGATAGAGTGGGAGGGAGAGAGAGAAAGGGAGGGAGAGGGAGGGAGGCAGGCAGGCAGAGAGAGAGGGAGGAGGAGAGAGAAGGAGGGGGAGAAAGGGAGGAGAAGGGAAATACAGGTCACGGAGAAAGAGGGAGGCAGAGAGAATGGTAGAGAGGGGGGAGAAAGAGGGGGAGGAAGATAGAGGGGGAGAGAGACAGAGAGCACACAAAGTGCAGAGAGAGGAGGGGGGAGAGAGAGGAGAGGGAGAGAAAAAAGGGGGAGAGAGAGACAGAGGGCACAGAGAGAGACAGAAAGCACACACACACACCTGGCACATTGAGAGAGAGACTGGGCAATGAGAGAGAGACAGCGCACAGAGAGAGAGAGACAGTGCACAGAAAGAGAAGGAGGCAGACAGAGAGGGAGGGAGAGAGAAAGGGAGAGTGGGAGAGCGAGGCATAGAGGGAGGCAGGCAGGCAGAGAGAGAGGGAGGGAGAGAGTGAGGGAGAGAGGAATGGAGAGAAGAGGAGGAGAGAGAGGGAGGAGGAGAAAGAGAGGGCAAGGGAAAGATGGGTCAGGGAGAGAGAGAGGGAAAGAGAAAGGGAGAGAGAGGGGGAAGAGAGAAAGAGAGGGAGATAGAGAAAGGGAGAGGGAGAGACAGGGGGAGGGAGAGAGACAGAGAGCACACAGAGAGCAGAGAGGAGGGGGGAGCGGGGTAGGGAGAGAGAGAATGAGAAGGAGGGAGAGAGAGAAAGGGAGAGAGAGAGGAGAGGAAGAGAGAAGGGGAGAGAGACAGAGGGTGCAGAGAGAGACAGAGGGCACAGAGAGAGACAGATAGTGCACACACACAGAGGGCACATTGAGAGAGAGTGGGCGCACTGAGAGAGAGACGGTGCACAGAGAGACAAAGAGGACACACAGAGATAGCATGGAGAGAGACAGCACAGACAATTGAATATAACATGACACCATCATTTATGACAGGCAAGTTACTAGTAAATATATATTGTATATATAAAAATGGTATTTTAAAAGGGAACCGATAGGAAAACAACCTACAACTATACAACATTTCATTGTTAGTTATTTTCTACCACTAGGCTATGCCTCTACATCCTTTGCAATGCGTGACATAGAACTACATAGCCAATATTGAACTAATACTAGAATGCTAACATTTCCTTAATCAGACTGCACAGCTGGTATTGGTTAGCTCTACCAGCCATTGTAGCCAAGAATCACTAACTTCAAAATCTCATAGCTTAATGGATTTAGCAGCAATTTTAAAAAAGAAAACACCTTTTGCACAAGCTTTTTTCATCCCTCTGTCTGATGGTGTGAGGCATACATGGTTACTTTATTGTCCCCTTAATAACTCTTGAAACAGGCACAATTTGCTCTGCAATTTAATGATATAGCATACTGGATTAATGAGGCCGATTGGAGCAAACAACTTTAAAAAAAATATGTATCACCTACAAACCAACATGGTGCAGTTCCAAGGAAAATAAAACATTGTGTGTAAAAAATATAAAAGATCCCACCGCAATAATGAAGAATTTTGGAATTCTACCATAGCATAAAATGTGTTCTTTTTTTACCAGGGCTTCTTCTCAGTTTCCCCCAAGTGGAATAATGTCATGGCGCAATGATATGGGTATCAGTGCCAAGAGATGCTTTTTTATGTGAAATTGACCAAGCTACAGTTAAGTGAGGGACTGCCTTTTTTGCCTGTAGCATTTAATTATACTGGATTTCTCTTTTAGCCTATTAAAGGAATATTTCACTTAAACTTATACTTTCTTAAAGAGCACTCTTAGAGAAGATTAACTATCTGTGTGAGTAAGTTATGGAATTTGCATATTTTGACAGTTACTCCTCAGTGTCTGTGGAGAGTAGAAGTTCCATTTCTGCCACTGCCACTTAGAATGCTGAGCCAACTGGGTCAGAAGCCAATAAAGCCACCCCTGTAGTTTAAGTTGTGACAGCTTCATTCTTTTGTGTTCATCTGCAGCTACATATAGAGGTTTTGGCAGAAATTACTGAAAACGTCTTTTTTTGGGTAAACACCCTAATTTAGACTTTTGGATAAAAATTAACTTTTACTGAAAAAATAAAACTCTATTTTTTCTTAAATACAAAGGAATTGAATATCATAACAAGTAGACAACATTTTAATACACCAAATTACTTTAATTGTGAATAATAATATTAGAAATACTTAAAGGTATATTGAAGGTTCCCTGTTTTAAATATTATAAACTAAATAAAGAGATATTATTTATTATCACAAGAAGTTGATACAACTTATATTTAGAGCCATATCAAGTCAGTAAAACCAACAGCTAGTGTGATCTAATAGATTGTTACTATATAATCTATATGCATAATTGCAAATTAAAAATGGCTACAAATTGCAATATCACAATTTAAAAACAAAAATGCACTGACTAGCTAATTTCCTTGTTATTTTGCTATAATGTACTGAAGACAACATAATATAAATTGCATCATTGATTATATAACCACATTATAGCAGTTTTTTTTACAGTTTGCAACATATATGTTTGGTTCCTTATCCTGTTAAATGATTTGTTCACATTCTGAGTAAAATTATAAGCAACAATTTACAACTGAGTGTTGCCATTAACACTAATGGATATATCACTTGATCAATGTTTACTCATCTCCAGCTCTCACAAACTTACTGCTTAAGTAATTCTAATATTAAATATTATTAAAATCAAATTTCTTTTAATAATGTAGAAAAAGGATTTTATTTTTGTCAATAAAAGTCATTTTTTATCCAAAACCCCCCCAAAATGTGTTCTTTTTTTACTTAACTTAGGTCTCCATGCTATATCTCAGATTACTACATGTTTAATGCCAAAGTAAAGCCTCCTAGCTATAAATCACACATCCCTGCAACAAGAGACGAATATTACAGCAAACTTTTCCATTGATTTTTGCACTGATAATAGATTACTAATTAGTCCATTAGACTTTTACACCAAAACCCTATGCTAATAAGACTTTAGGGATCACTCGCAATTCAGGGCAGTGCAAAAAAATGAAGAAAATATTACGGGTATCAAAAAACACTTGCAAATGGTTTTAAAACCATTGCTGAGTCCTAAAGCTGCAGTTAAAGAGACAGTAAAGCACCAAAAAGCAATGAAAAATTATGAATTTCAACATTATTTAACACTTTACAGTCCAATATAAACATCTGCGTAATTAAAAAATATGATATTGTATTATTATGTCTGTTTCATTATACAACATCAAGGGTAACACACAAGCCAGTACTCAAGGGGTTAATACATATCAGGAAACCACATTGCCTAGGAACAAATGCTCTAATGCACAGTCTATATAGTTATGTATAATACATAAACATAAAATAAACACATTTATATATATTAAATCTATAAATACAGTTGTTACATCTATTTAATATAAAAATATAAATAAAAAATACATATTTAAATATATATATATTCATATTTATTTATATAAATATAATGATTCCTTGAAACGGTTACAGTATTTCTTCTCGCTCATTATAATAATCATGACATTCTCATTTTCTATTGGTTCCTAGATCCGTTTCTCATCCGTAAAGCTTGATTTGGGTACTTCCTACACTGAAATCTCTTGCGGAAAACAGGAATTACAGATGTGGGATGTAATATTGTGAAAAGATTAACATGGGGAAAAAAGCACCCACAGACAATTTACAGGTATACCACAAATTACACAGTTTGATTAGCATGGGGGCCTCAGTTTGCAGCCATTTCAGTTAATTTTAAATGATTATTAATACATAAGGATATTATTATTTTACTTTGGCTATAAGTTTTTAAAGTAATAAAGTGTTGTAACTTTGAGAATACAATTTGTGCACCAAATAAAATTTAAAGGCTGGCAATGCTATATGCCACACAATGCAAGGACCTTCCCTCTCTAACTTGAGGGCCTCGCGATGAGCGCCTTTGGCACTCATTGCAAGCCTCTCCCATAGTCTAATTTGCATGCTTTTCTCATTGCTCATTGTGAGCCTCTCCCCACTCTCTGATCCCTGTGTCTGTTTCCCCCCCTCCCTGCTCTATCCCCCCCCTTATTTCCCTTCCCACATGTCTCTTTCTCCCCCTCTCTCAACCCTGTGTCTCTTTATCTATCCTTTTTAAGTCTTGCGTGCCTCATGCTGAGCGCCGTTGCTTTTATTTTCAAAGTTTTGCATTTCTCATGAGTGCTACGTGCTTCGGCCTCGTTTGATCCTTTTTGAAAGCATTTAAATTTTTTCGGCCGCCATTTTTCCCCTCAATCTTCGAAAAATGGCAATTAAGCCTCAAATTAGCTCCCAACCTCACTCACAGGCTCCCCCCTGAGCTGTGTGTGAGGTTTTTATTTACCTTTTTTAATTTTTTGTCTTTTTTTAGCGGTCTGTCGAGTTAGCCGCTTGAGAAAATATTGCGTGTCTCGCAATCAGCGTCAAAGTCCTACGGCTTTTGTAGCTAATTGGGGGAATCGCCATGGGTGTCTTCAATATCTTTCCATCCTTTATCAGTGGAGTGTCCTCTGGCAAATAACATGTATGACGGGACAGAGGACCCTTAGAGGAACTCTGAAAGGGCACTATTGCGAGGGCTGCAATGAGCGCCTTTGGCGCTCATTGCAGCAATGTAGTGCGTGCCTAGCGATGAGCGCCTATGCCACTCATCGTGAGCCCTGCAATGAGCATCTTTGGTGCTCCTTGCAGAGAATTTGTGCGGGCCTTGAGATGAGCCAAGAAGGTACTCATTGCAAGACCCGGCTCTCATTGCGCATGCGCAAGCACATAGCTTTTAACATGGCGTGACCGACAATTTGTAATTACCACAACTACTGTATATATGTGATGGTATGTATCCAATAAGTTGCCTTTTAAATTAAATGTGTTCCCATTTAGTAGGCACCAGTAGTGCTCTAATTTGAGCTTCATTCAGCACATAGCTCCTGTTTATTTTACATCATGTGATAGTGACTAAACAGTGATGGAAACATTCTGCAGGTATTTGCCTTTTGGACATTTGTGGCATTGGTAAAAAGCATTGTGAGAAACTGCACATATCCTTATATATTAAGAAATATCTTTAAGAAGACTACTTTGGACACTTATGGGGTACACTTATGAAACAAGGTAAAGCATATTCTATAACAAATTCTTTGTGCAGTGTCTTCTTATTTCACCTGAACACAAGTTGCTCTTATATGAAAGAGCACATTTTTACATAGATAATTAAACTTCTCCTAAGAAATTACTATTTAAAGGACTGCTGTAATACATTTAAAAGTAAAGCTCATATGTGTGTTTGTTAGGCATTGTCTATTACAAACATTATGTAATTTAAAATAAATATAAGTTAATATTTTTTCTCTTAAAATAGAGCTACTTTTCTCTTGGGGACTGGGGCTATCATGGAGCCTGGAATCATGCTGGGCTATAATGCCACTGCTCACACCCATGACATAATTTGCTCTGCCCCCACTGTCTACACAGAGGTAAAAGCTCTATTGTAACACCCTTGAAACTGATCTATATGCCCCACCCCTTTACTAAGCATGCTCAGTCTGAACTATGCAGACTTATTTTACTCAGCTTCCAGGCAGAGCTGGCCACACCCCCTGATACACACAGGGAGGTGGATATAAACATCCCTGCTTAACGGAAAATGTACATGTTGAAGTGATTACTTTTTGCCTGTGTTTAAGTGTAATACATTGGTAGTATCTGCCTGGCAGGGGTCTAATCTGTCCCCCTGTCCAGATGTCTCAACAGAGAAATGCTTCTGGCTATTGCATGGAAGGCTCGGGGCCAGAAATCAAGGGGTTTAATCTAACCCTTCTTTGAAGACACCGCTTTAAAACAGTAATTAGTTTCTAGGCCCAAATCAGGCCTTCTTAGGCAGTGGATAGTCATTATTTATTGGCACGCCAGTGGCATAGAATGACTGAATGATGACTTTTTGAATATAATCAGCGGCATAGATATTCAGAAAAATGTATACATTTTCAATGTGAATATCAGGATACGTTCAGTAGGATGAGAAATGTTTGTATTACATTTTGGTTGCACAGTTTAGTGATCAAATAAAATAAAAAATAATTTAACTTCCATGCCTAATAATCCTATAAGAATCCTATAAGAAAGGGCTAAGGAAAAAAAAAATAAAAAAAAATAATAGCATAAAAAAATATATTTACACAAATAATAATACATTCCAATTGTGGAAATGAAACAGCATGGTCAGTAATGGTAAACATTAGTGCTAAAATAAAACACTCAAGATGAAGCATACAGTATATTGTATGGTGTCTCATGTTACCAAAGAAACATGCATCAAATAAAAGTTCAAAAAAATACATAAAAGTCCAGGTGAGTTCATAACTTATGTGCCAGAATCAGATGTCCCACTAGGCAGAATAGGCAGCTGCTTATGACTGCTTGTTTTTGCAATGAAAATATCTTAAAAGACTCTCTTAGTGGCTCACACATTGCTAAATCCTGGCAGTACTAAAATGGTGGAGGCTTAAAATTAAAGTTTCCATCTGACTGGTAGAATTGTGCTGCCAGTTTATGCACTTTCTTTCTTCTCCAGCATGCTAGGATGTGTAGTCTTGTCAATATAACTGATATAATTTACAGGCAAAAGAAACATAGGCTGCAGAATTCCAATGGAAGCACCCTGAATTTAGTCCCTCTGTCTTCTGGGAAGGGTCACTTACTTGAGATTTTACATTTTACATCAGGCTACATGTGAAGAGCAAAAATTAAACATTTTCAGCACATAATCTCAACAAATAAAATGTTTCCATTGCACTTTTGGTTTCTATGTGGCAACTTGCAAATTGGTATATAACTACTGTATATACCTGTATGTATACATGCACATTATCTATATGTAAACATCCAATTTCTTAGCCGTATTTTACTTAAAACTCTAATTTAGCATTTTATATGAACTTTAATATTGATACACATATTTGTGTTTATGTGAGAACCTAGGGTTCCTTGCCTATGGACCCCTTAGATATGAATGTGGTGATGTCTAGTGGTTCACTGTCTTGACATATACTAATAGAATTTTTCTAAACGGATAATAAAAATTTGTGACTGTGATAGCTTGCTAATACTGTTATACAACTGATGATATTGTTTCTTAAATCGCTAGTGCCTATGTTTATTTTTGTTGTAAACTGTTAATCAAAATCCAAATTTAATTTTTTTCTCTTTTGCATTAAATATAGATTTTTATGACAAGAGCCATGTAGTGGCAATAAACTAGATTACACAAGGGTACCGCTAAGCACAGGCACATTGTTGAAACAGCCACTTTCAGCAGGGGGAAATAATAATTTCATAATTCAAGTTAGATTTTAATTTCAGATACAACCGAAGGAAGTGTTTAGACATCAACATTATCTGCAACTTTTCTTAGCACATAATCTTGTTTGTTATAGTTTGTTATAGTTATTAAGAATTATTCATATTAATAGCAAAAATAATAAAAAATGAATCTGTGTTTCTAACATACATATTTTTAATTATACTTAATATCACACCTACAGTCTTGGTGTACCCTGGAAATATTCTCTGACTCTATAGTGCTGGACTTGGACATGGCTGTGTATACTGTACTGTGGTATATAGCAACTTGAATATGTGAATATGTACACCATGCTTGTGCAACTCCACCGATCCAGGGCTAGAGCCTGACCAGAATTTTAGGATATTAAAATGACTGACCCCACCTGCCCACAAATTAGATATCCTGAAAATCAAGCATGAAAGCTCAACGACTGGAGCTGGACTACAATGATATCAACTCTCTATAATAACATTTTGCATGTATTTAGGAAACAGTACCCCTTCTGGATCGCTACCTTGTCTTGGTAAAAGGGGCTTGTATATCTTAATGATACTGTAAGCTATACCATGTAGGGTCACACAAGATGGGCAGGTCATAGCAGAGAGGTCAGAGAAATTGAGAATGACTGGAGAAGATACTGGCAAACCACACCAGTATCCTTGTCAAGAAAATCATATAGATGAGCACAACCAGAAATACAGACAGATATGCCTAGCAAGCTGTGCCCATATGGACTCGACTAAAGGACTGAACAACAACTTGTTAGAAAGTACTTGATGATGCTTATATTCTGCTACAATCCCACTTTTAATAGGCCTTAATGTACTACTTTATCTCATTTCCAATAGCAACACTCACACAGTGTGATTTGACTTATTCCTTTAATGTAAGGGGGATATGTTATAAAAAGAAGAGCTAGCTGATTTTCCTATCACATTAAGTATAGGAAAAAGTGACTCTATTCCAGTCACTGTGTTACTAATTTACTGGTGGCTCGGATAATTAGTCATTTCATCACAGGGGAATTTAACAAAATGATGGATTTGTGATTAACTGGGAGCAGATGCCTGTTATGCATATCCAATAACATAGTTGTGCAATACGGAGTTAAAAAAAAATAAGTAAAAATGCAATTACCTATAAATGTCTTAAAGTCAAATCTTAAAGTGCCACTGTGGTCCTATGCGTATAATATGATCTCTTGAAAAACTAGACAGCCATTAATTTTTTAGATGGAACTGTGTGGCACGTCACTATTTATGTTTCTACTGATCCACTTCTACAAGTGCTTAGAAACCATGAATCTAGAAACTTTTTCAGCTGATTCTATTGAGACTGGAAATTATCAGTGCCAGTGCGGAGCTAGTGAATG
Source organism: Discoglossus pictus (assembly GCA_027410445.1). NCBI lineage: Eukaryota > Metazoa > Chordata > Amphibia > Anura > Alytidae > Discoglossus > Discoglossus pictus. The sequence goes on from CM050163.1 coordinate 204,437,754, forward strand.
GAGGGCCCGAGTGCAAAAAAATAAATTTGGGCCCCCCTAGGTGGCAGTGGTCCAAATATTTTTTTTAGACCGGGCCCTCCGTGCCCCACTCTGGTGCCAACAATAAACTTATATATATATTTATATATATATATATACATATATATATATATATATATATATATATATATACACACACACATTTTTTTGTGTGTAACCCCCCCACACTCCCATCTCTCTCACGTCTCCTCCATCTCTCTCCACCATCTTCTTCTCTCCCCCTCTCTCCTTTAACCCATCTCTCTTTCTCTCTCCTGCTCTCATTCATCCCTATCTCTCTCTCCTTCTCCTCCCTTCCCCTCTTCTTTTCTACCCATCTTTCTCCTTCTCTCCCCCCTCTTTCGCTTCCCTCAACTTCTCTCTCCCCCTTTCTCCCCTTCTCTCTCCCCCTCTTTCCTTCTCTCTGCCCTCTTCTTCTCTCTCCCCTCTCCTTCTCTCTTGTTATCCCCCTCTCCTCTCCTCTCCCCCTCTCATTCTCTCTCATGCTCCCCCTACTCTCTCCTTCTCTCCCCCTCCTTCCATCTCTCTCCCCTCTCCTCCCCCTCCCCTTCTCCCCCTCCCCTTTCCTTCTCTCCCCCCTCTTTCTTCTCTCCCCCCTCTTTCTTCTCTCCCCCCTCTTTCTTCTCTCCCCCTCTTTCCTTCTCTCTCCCTCTTTCCTTCTCTCCTCCCTCTCCTTCTCTCCCCCCCTCTCCTTCACTCTTATTCTCCCCCTCCCCCCCTTTCCTTCTCTCCCCCTCCCCTCTCCTTCTCTCTCATACTCTTTTCTTCTATCCCCCTTTCCTTCTCTCTCCCCCTCTTCTTCTCTCTTATTCCCCCCTCCCCTCTCCCTCTCTTTCCTTCTCTCCCCTCCCCTCTCCTTCATTCTCCTCCTCTTTCCTTCCCTCTCCCTCTTTCCTTCAGTCTCCCCTCTCCTTCTCCCTTTCTCCTATCCTTCTCTCTCCCCTCTTCCTTTCTCTACTCTTGTTTCCTACTGTCCCACTATCCTTCTCTCTCCCCCTTTCCTTCTCTCCCCCCTCTCCTCTCTATCCCTCTTTCCTTCCCTCCCCCTCTTTCCTTCTCTATCCCCCTCTTTCCTTCTATCCCCATCTTTCCTTCTCTCCTCCCTCTCCTTCTCTCTCCCCCTCTTCGTCTCAACCTCCCCTCTCCCCCCTTTCCTTCTCTCCCACTCTCATTCTCCCCCTCCCCTCTCCTTCACTCTCCTCCTCTTTCCTTCCCTCCACCTCTTTCCTTCAGTCTCCCCTCTCCTTCTTCCCCTCTCCTCTCCTTCTCTCTCCCCTCTTTCTTTCTCTACTCTTGTTTCCTAGTGTCCCACTATCCTTCTCTCTCCCCCTCTTTCCTTCTCACCCCCTCTCCTCCACCTCTCCTTTTCTCTATCCCTCTTTCCTTCCCTTCCCTATTTCCTTCTCTCCCCCCTCTCCTTCTCTCTCCTCCTTTCCTTCCCTCCCCCTCTTTCCTTCTCTCTCCCCTCTCCTTCTCCCCCTCTTCTCTCATTCTCTCTCCCCTCTTTCCTTCTCTACTCTTGTTTCCTACTGTCCCACTATCCTTCTCTCTCCCCTTTCCTTCTCACCCCCTCTCCTCCCCCTCTCCTTTTCTCTATCCCTCTTTCTTTCCCTCCCCTTTCCTTCTCTCCCCCCTCTCCTTCTCTCTCCTCCTCTTTCCTTCCCTCCCCTCTTTCCTTCTCTCTCCCCTCTCCTTCTCCCCTCTTCTCTCATTCTCTCTCCCCTCTCCTTCTCCCCTCTTCTCTCATTCTCTCTCCCCTCTTTCCTTCTCTCTCCCCTCTCCCCTTCCCATCTTCTCTCATTCTCTCTCCCCTCTTTCCTTCTCTACTCTAGTTTCCTACTGTCCCACTATCCTTCTCTCTCCCCCTCTTTCCTTCTCCCCCCCTCTCCTCCCCCCTCTCATTTTCTCTATCCCTCTTTCCTTCCCTCCCCTCTTTCCTTCTCTCCCCCCTCTCCTTCTCTCTCCTCCGTTTTCCTTCCGTCCCCCTCTTTCCTTCTCTCTCCCCTCTCCTCTCCCCCTCTTCTCTCATTCTCTCTCCCCTCTTTCCTTCTCTACTCTTGCTTCCTACTGTCCCACTTTCCTTCTCTCTCCCCCTCTTTCCTTCTCTCCCCCTCTCCTTCTCTCTATCCCTCTTTCCTTATCTCCCCTCTTTCCTTCTCTATCACCCTCTTTCATCCTCTCCCCTCTCCTTCTCTCTATTCATCTTTCCTTCTCTCCCCCTCTTTCCTTCTCTCTCCCCCTCCCCTTTCATTCTCTCTCCCCTCTTTCCTTCTCTCACCCTCTCCTTCTATCTTCTTTCATCCTCTCTCCCCCTCTCCTTCTCTCCCCTCTCTTTCTCTCTCCCCCTCTTTTCTTTTCTCCCCCTCTCCTTCTCTCTCATTCTCCCCTCTCCTTTCTATCACTCTTTACTTCTCTCTCCCCTCTCTCATATCTATCACTTATCTGTTTCTTGCATGCTCCAGTCCGCACCTGCAACTAAACCTCCCTCGGAGCCTGGCTCCTCCCCCAGGGGTCCTGTTTGCTCTGTGGAAGACAGGCAGGAGGCCCCCAGGATGGGGGAGGAGATTGAGGGGACCTAGTGCTGCGGGGATATGGCCGGGAGGCAGTCAAAGGCTGACGTGTACCCCTATACTACAGAAGATAAAGGGCCTCAGTGCATAGCACCATCTGCACTGGCGGTAGCTCCGCCCGTGTGTCAAAGGTATTAATAAACACATTTTTTTTATTTTTTTTTATTGACTTTTTTGAAGAACCACACTTAACATGCAACATGTTTTTTAGAATTTAAAACATATATTACAGTCTCTAATTTACTGTTCTTTATATGCAATTATGCCATTGTGGAATTCACCATTTTGGCATCATTAGATCAACTTCCTGAGGTGACGCTAGACAGTCTGCACAAGAGGTGGCAGTTACACCTGCCAGTGATCTCAGCAGGGTTAAAGGTAAGCACATTAGTTTACAAGGACACATCCACCCGAGAATTGAACCATGCAATGAAAAACAATTACATATAAAAGTTACAAAAGAAACTTTGTGTCCATTAGATATGAAGCTACATTGTAATGGTTCTGATGGACTGTAATGTGCTTCACCTCCCAGAGCTAACTGTAAGTTAAAGTGCCGGTTACCTCACTATAAGACCTCTTAATGGTGTGAAAGAGCAAAAGATTGTAAATAATATGTTAAAATGTTCTATTACTTTTTTTTTTTATTACACTAATATCAACAGCTAAAAATCTAAGGTCTTAGGCCTGTTTAAACACAATCCTAACTCTACCATGAATAACAACATCTGCCAACACCCAGGCTTACAGCACAAAGGTTTATAGTTTTTCACTGAACATGTTAACCCACAACTGTACTCTTTAGCTGATCTCAGCAGTAATTTATCTGCACAAATGAATTTGTGAAGGGTTTAATATATTTTCTGCTTCTGCTCTCTGCACTGAGCTTTTGCTGTGTGTCTACCTGAGGGAATGTCAGAGTCTCATGTAAACAGACATTTCATTTGTGATTTTTTTTCTGTGAAAAAAGGCACCTATTTCCTTAATTCAAAATTATTGTTCTTAGCAGAACTGTACAGTGGAGTGCTCCAAGTCGTGCTGAATTAACTGTCAGTTTAAGAGTCACCAAGACAAGAAGTAAGCACCCCATTAGTGACCCAATGTGTTTTATAAAAGAGAAAACTGAGCTGTGTAAAAAAGGGAACTGTCTCATGTCAGAAGAGATGTTTGTCACTCTCTTTCTCTAAATCAGTGACAACTCAGTATTATGAGGGCCATCAACAGGCCAGGGTTCCTGGATTTCTCTGTTGCATATTCTCTCTGCTTTAGCACAGCAGAGTTACTTATTTGCATTCATTCAGATTATTTATTGGGAAGTGTTTTTTGATTCACTTGTTTAATATACCACCCATATAACAGGGACTAAATTGAAATTTTTATGAGATGTTTTATGAACTTCATCCTAATATTAAAATCACTATTTTCCATGAAGGTTTCATAATGTTTGTGTCTTTTTTGTAACCTGTTAAATGTATGTACAGACGGTTTTTAATGTTCTTTAGAAATAACTATTAAACAAAAATGACTTTTAGATTGCATTGTGCAATTCCAGGGTGCTTTAAATGATTCTAACAACAGACCTTAGTAATAAAGTCATCAGACCACCAGAACGTGGTTTCACATATTGTTTCCACAGTGTAATCGGAAAATAAATATTTTATCTGCTGGAAGAAAGTGACGTGTCACATGTCATCCTTAAAAGGTTAATAATTTCCGGGATAAAGCTATTTTGAAGACTTACAATGTGAGTGCTGAGTGTTCTTCCTGTGTTAATCTGTTACACAAAGTACCACAATATTGGAATTTTAGTTACACTCATGAAAGTCAACACAGATAATTATCAGTTTTGCATAAACCATATGTGGCAAAGATCCGCTTTGCTCATAGCACAGAGTAAACATTTAATATGACAGATTGCAATTGCATCTTTTTAGGAAAGTTGTTTACAGGATATGTAAATATGCTGTCACAGGATGTAGATGTACGTTTAAGGGATGCAGTTTTATTGAAACATTTTTGCACCGGGGCCAGTCAGCCATTTAATTAGATGTCAGACGAATAAAAATATTCCTGGGCAAGTGTGTAGTTGTAATTTTGGAGAGCAAACCGTAAACTGTGGTCTTGCTATTTATGTTGAACAGGATAACACGAGGACAGGAAGAAGATGAGGGGCACAAGTTCCTAAAAGGATGATGAATACACATCTTAACCCTTACAGGCACTTGCACTGTATAATCCACTGATTCAAAGCAGTAAGAGTGGGAATCATTTGCACTGTAAAGAGCATAGATTTAAAAAAAATGATTTTTCATTTTTTAATATAAAGTATAATACAATAAACATTTTTCTTCATTAATACAAAAGGTATGTATCATCTATTTTTTATAAAATAGTTTTAACTAAAAGGTAGAGTAGAAAAGGGGAGGGAGAGGGGATTAAAAAGGGTGCACAAAAAGAAATCATATAATATCCAAATGCTACAGACATAGGGCCATATTCTATTATCATATGATCTGACAATATTTAAGCAAGCCCGTAATTTACTTCTTAGACACAGCCAATAGTAAATGAGACCGTCATCATGACATCAGTAAAACATGGAAGTTAGATGTAATGTGCAATTGGAGGCTAAGAATTAATTAGTCACAATATATAATATTTGCTGATCGGGCTTGAGATTTAGTCCATTTGGGTTCCATTATTTGCATAGAATAGAATGTGTAACTTTAATTATTCTTAGAGCTTGTAATATTCGAGCTGTGCTAAAACCAATGGAGTTCTCAGGCCAGTTTTGCAAGTTTGGTTGGCCCGCAGTAATTGTGTGCAGGGAACTCGTAATCGGATTGCGAGTAGCTAATAAAATATGTGGCAATATTAAGAATGATTTTAAGTGTGCATTAATTTACTAATTGGGCTAAAGAAAAAGGCCCAACACATTTTTTATCACTATATACAACATTATAGCACTTTATTATTATTAGTATCTTTATTTGTAACAAGCCAACATATTCTATAGTGCTATACAGGGGTTAAATACACGGCAAAAACAAAATTAACACCTTACAAAGAATGTAGGGCCATGTTTTTGAGCTTAGAATCATATGTACATAGTGCTTGCTTTCAAAGCACTGACACAAGATTGAAAACTCACAAATTTAAAGGGTTTGGGTGTGATACAAGAGGGTGATAGATGCAAGATGGCAGTGTGAAAGCAATTTGTTCAGTTAAGTGGAGGTGTCTGTGTGTTGTACTGTAGATTGTGGGTGTAAGGGTTATTAAGATGTGGAGTGTGCATTTGTACATATTAAGGCTGAAGGTGATAAGATGTTCTAAACAGGTGTGAGGTTTTGAGGCAGGAAGATAGTCTAGTGGAGAGAGGCTAGGAGTTCCAGATAGTAGGGGCAGCACGAGAAAAGTCTTAAAAGCGGGAGTGAGAGGAAGTTATGAGAGAGGAGGAAAGAAGGTTGTTAGCAGAACAAAGGGGGCAGTTGGGAGAGTATTTTGAAACAAGAGCAGAAATATAAGGGGTTGTAGTGTTGTTGAGGGCTTTATAAGTTCGAGTCATGATTTTATTTATTTATAAATTAGATTCTGGAGGCTATGGGAAGTTAGTGGAGTGACTGACAAAGAGGTGCTGCAGACACTGAGCGTTAAGTATGGGGATGCATACGAGAGATGGGGAGGCCAGCAAGGAGTGAATTGCAGTAGTCTAGTCGAGATATGATGAGAGAGTGTATTAGAATTTTAGCTGTGTCTTCTGTAAGATAGTGATGAATTTGAGAGATGTTTTTAGGTAAAGCTGGCAATATTTTGTTATTGATTGTATGTGAGGAATAAAAGAGAGGGCGTGATCCAGTAGAACCCCAAGAAAATGATGGCATTGTCAACAGTAAGAGATATTTGAGGAGTGAAAATCAAACTAGAATTGCATCACAATATAAATTGATGGCCCAATCATTTTAATTGCATAGTATACTTAGATATTTCTCTTAAGATACATTACGTGAGATCACAGACTCAAAAAGTTATTCTATTTATCCCATCTCTTTGAGGATGAACCTAAATTACCCAGAACCTTTGCACCTTGGGGCACATCCAATTGTGGTAGTATGTATCCATTTGTGCACACCATCTCCAGCATATTTGATTTAGGATTTAACCTATTCTGTATAATTTTTCTAAGTTCATGTACCTGAATAATGATTAATAACCCTGCTCCTTATAGTCCATACAAATGGACAGCTTGTTATGTATTTCTAAGATATCATCCAATTTTTCTTTCCAACTTTAGATTTTAATAGCAATAACAATGCGTATGCACATCTATTCTAAACATTCAGTCTACCTAAAAGATCTTAGGTTTGTTCAATCATAGGAACATTTTTAACACTATTCTAGACTATCAACTAATAAGTCAAAGATGACATGATGAGTTGTTAAACATAGATTTGACGGCAGATAATAATCAAAAAGACCCATATTGTCTGCCCATTCTATCTACCTGAAAGTGGGTGGCCTTATGATAATCCCAGACATGCTTACATACCTTAACTATGCAGATATGAACCCGCATTTCCAGAATCGAGATGCACAGACATGGCACTCAACAGACATAAAGTATATATTTATTCATCTCTAATGAGGCATATAACATAATTTCGGACTACCAAAACACATTACAACCTACCCAATAATCATCTTCTACTTTATCTTCAAACCTGGGACAACCAAAATAGTGAACTCCAAACTCTAGAACAAATGTGATATCCATTTTGGAATGCTACAAAAAAAAAAAAAAACTCTCCCATGGGAATTAAACAACTAAAAGCTATAGTATTATTTGAGAGAAGGAATTAGCAGTTAAGACAGAGCGGAAAAGTGGGAGAGAAATTTGAGAAAGCCCAAAGCCCAACGAGTGCTGGAAAGGACTCACAGGGGGGGTAAAGTCCAATATGTGGCACTTTAACTGCAAATAAAAACACACTACTGTACTAATATTAAAAGGGAAAGTGGGTCTTAGAATTAATAGCACAACATTCTCAAGCCCGCAAATCGGCCCAGAAAAATACTTCATTTCATGTATAATTTTTGTGTTATATCAATCCTGGCAATCAATGTGATAATACATATACTGTAACTCGCATGTGATAGAATATCATATTTACAGCTTTATTAATATTGTATTATAAATGGAATGTGGGTCCGATCGTAAATCGTAATTGAACCCCGTAAGACTTTGGAATCCAACCTCCATTTTTCTGTGATGCAATTGTGATGATCTCTGTTTCCATTGGCTCCATATAAACCCGTAACTACGGGTTTGACTAATTGATTACGTTCAAGCCGCAAATCCGACGTCCAATAAATGTTTTACAGGTTTGCGTCTCCTACTCATAGCTCGCAGCCTCTCTAATTTAATAGCGCAGCCATTCTAATTTAATAGCACAGTAACTTGGCCAAATTTAAAGCCCACAGCCGTTGCAAGCTTCATGTTGGAGTTATTGGCTTCGAATTTAATAGGGCTAATGGGGTTGCTGGGGCTAAATGGGGCAGCTGGGGGTGGCATGGAGCTGCTGGGGGGGAGCTGATTGGAGCTGCTAGGGGATTGGGGGCTGCTGCTGGGGCCAAATGGTGCTGCTGGTGGTGAATGGGGCTGCTGGGTCTAAATGGGGCTGCTGGGGTAGAATGGAGCTGCTGGGGGGGGGGGGCTTCATGGGGCTGCTGGGGGTTATGGGGCTGCTGGGGGTTTGGGGACTGCTGCTGGGGGTGAATGGTGCTACCGGGGGGGGGGGGGGGGCTGAATGGTGGATGAGGCTAGCTAGTTTAAATATATATATATATATATATATATATATATATATATATATATATATACATATATACTAGTTACTGGGGGGGGGAAATATATATATATAATTTTATATGTAATATAATACATGAATACATGTATAATAGAGGCCAGAATTTTTTTTTTGTTCAATGGAAACGGTCCTCAGTGCCAAAAAGGTTGGGGACCACTGCTCTAAACAACATAAACACAATAAATATTAGCTAAATTTCCTACCACTACCCCATCTCTATGTATACAGTATATATATATAGCCTCTTCCACCAACTCTTTGAGGTATTAGTAAGTCCTTCAGGGAATTTAGGGTTGGGGAAAAGTGGTGTTAAAGGGGATAATATGGGCATGATGTCAAACGTGGTACAGACCCAGTTGCAGCAATATAGGGAGAGTTTTTTTTTATTGTGCTGGACAGTGTTTTTAAGGCCTTATGAGGATTGGCTTGCCAGATAATATTGTCCCAAGTGTAGGGGCAGATTAAATAATTTTCTATAAAAACCCACGCAGGCTGCTGGGATGCCGAATGAGTTAGCGGGATGAAGGCCAAATGGCTTTGAGGTATAGTTTGAGATTAGGCAGAAATATGCAAAATTTAAGGATTTTCAGCCACTACTAACAGATGACACATAATTAAAACATATATTCTCCAAACCTCCCATTCTTGCAGTTAGACAGCCGCCGCCTTTAAGACAAACATTGATAAACAGAAGATCGGCAAATCAACAGCATAATAGAGAAAATTGCACAAAAACTTGCAATTAAACTTGCCGCAAAATATGTCAACATATCTGTAGAGAGGACACAGCCACACATAACAACAAGAGCTATAACATTAGAGGGTCATATTCATGTACATCATCCAATGTAGTATACATTATACAATGTACTGTATGTGAAAGGGGATGTTACATTGGGGAAACCAGTCAAAGATTACACTTGAGGATGAATCCACACAGGCTTTCCATCAAAAAGCACAATGAAGACAGGAACTTTTCCCCTGGTTGGGTACCATTTCACCCAGAAGAATCACTCCATCCAAAAACTGAATATCAAAATACTCAGAGGAAATTTCAAAAATATCCAAAAGCAGAAAATGTATGAATTGAAAATCACTACATTTTTTTATACAAAGGATACTGAGCTTAATTTAGCATTTATGTCCCACTATCAACATGTTTTATGATTCAGACATATGCCACATGCGCCAACCGTGCCCCCCCCCCCCGTTCAAATGTTTTTTTAATCAACAAATTGTGGGGACATTAATGCCTCTAAATTATGCCTCTGCTGTGTTTTTATCTAAAACCTGATCTACAGACTCACATACTGACCTGTCAGGTCATTGTTTACAATGCTGATCTGTGTCCCTCTAATCTCTGCCCAGCAAAATTATTTTTCCCTTTTTTTTTTCTGTCCACTTTTTTACCTCTCTGTATAATTTTTATCAGTATTGCTTTTGACTTGAAAGCTTGTCGCTATAATTATGAATACGTTTGTCCAATTAAAAGGTATCAGTATATACTGCAATACTGACAGCATGGACAGCAGCTAGATGGCTCGGAAGTGAGTCAATAAGATGCTGTAAGGTTGGCAAGGGTATCTGGAGCCATGCAGACTGCAGTGCATCCAACAGCTGCTGAAGAGTGCGTGGTGGAGGATCCATATGGTGAACATGGCGATCAAGGTAGTCCCACGAGGGCTCAGTGGGGTTCAAGTCCAGGGAATTTGCAGGCCAGGGAAGTACTTGGAAGCCTTTGTCATGCTCCTCCAACCACTCCTGGACAATTCTGACTGTATGACATGTTGCATTGTCCTGCAGGAAGATCCCATCCACTCTAGGGAAGACAGTCAACATGTATTAGTGTACTTGATCTGCAAGGATGGATAGATAATCCAATCGGTTGAGAGTGCCTTCCAGAGGTATGAGTGGACCCAGACAATGCCAAGAAAACATTCCCCAGACATAACGCTGCCACTATCAGCTTGAGTTCTTCCTACAATGCTTTGTGCTTGGAGGTTCACGTCTGACAGGCCAATGGCCGTCCAGTCGATGGAGCAGAAAACATGACTCAACAAAGAAGACAACCCTTTTCCAATCAGAAGAGGTCCAATTTCGGTACTGTAGTTCAAATTGAAGCGGTTTCTGACGATGAACCCTTGTCAGCATGGGTGCAGTAAACAGCTGTTTGCTTTAGACCTCTTTGTGCAACAGGATTTGCTGTACTGCCATTTTAGACACACCTCTAGTAGTCTGCTGGTTCATTTGGATGGTGAGTTGCTCAACTGTAGCGTCTCGGTGTCACACACCTTTGCAGTTGATGTTGACCTCTGACATCAATGGCTCCACAGTTTCCACACTGTTTATATATGGTTCTCAGTGATGCGGAGAGCCTAAACCTTTAAACACACCATTGCCATTAGTTACAGTTATACATAGATTATAGAAGAACTTATAACCAGTTAAACTATACACTATTCTAATCAGTGAAAAGCTAAATTAAACTACAGTAAGTCACATGACATATCTCCCTGTTAAAGGGCCGTTTACCTCACTATAAGTGCTCTTCATGGTGTGAACAAGCACAAGATTGTATGTTAAAATGATCTATTGTTTTTTTTTATTACACTAATAACGGCTAAAAAATCTAAAGTCTTAGGTCTGTTTACAAACATACTCCTGACTTCCATCATTAATAATATATGAAGACACTGAGCAGTAAAGGCTCTGTGAGCACACATATTTAAAGTTTTCCCCTGAACTCAGGAACACAGCAGGAGATTGTAACCCACAACTCTCGTATTTAGTGGATTCCCACATTCATTTCTCTGCACAGATGAATTTGTGAAGGGTAAACTTTTTTGCTTATGCTCACTGCACAGGAGCTGTTGCTGTGAGTCTTTCTGGGGGCTTCCAGCCTCACATAAACATATATTTCATTTTTTAGTTTCCCTGTGAAAATGCATGTATTTAAAAAAAATTACAAGTATCTCAAAATTTTTTAGGAGAACTTTACAGTGATGTGCTCCAAATTGTATTGCATTAACTGGCCCTTTAATCATGTTTTGGATCTCACAGTTGGTGCCCATGAGCACCAGAGGGACACCTGTCAGTCCAAGTTGTCAAAGATATGGGAAAAAGGTTGATATTCACATAGTGTATGTGTATCATTTTCACATAAGTTCTATTAATATCAGTGGCGGAGCAACAGTCAGTGTAAGTGGTGCAAATCACAGGGGACCTGCCTATAGGGGCCCCAGTGGCCACCATGGCTCATGCTCCCCACCCAGGTTTATGTCTCCTTGGTCCCCCTCAACCTAACACACACCAGGATCCCCTCTCTCACCCTGATCTGTGAGACTTATTTCTGTACTGCTTCAGCACCTCCCCTGCCGGCACTTCTATTTCCTGAGGCAGAAAATCATGTGATGTAATTTACGATTCCTGCCTCAAAAAATGAACTCTCCTGCAGGGTAGGTGCTGAAGCAGCACTGAAAGGAAGTCCCACAGATCAGGATGAGCCAGGATGGCCACTAGGACATGAACCTGGGTGGGGGGCAATGTGTATATATATAGTATAGTGCCTTGCAAAAGTATTCACCCCCCTTGGCATTTTTCGTGTTTTGTTGCCTCACAACCTGGAATTAACATGGATTTGCATCATTTAATTTACAGAACATGCCCACAACTTTTGAAGATGATTTTTTTTATTTTTTTATTGTGAAGCAAACAACAAATAGGACAAAATAACATAAAATGTCAATGTGCATAACTATTCACACCCCTAAAGTCAATACTTTGTAGAGCCACCTTAAGGGCAATCAGAGCTCCAAGTTGCTTTGGATAAGTCTCTATGAGCTGGCCACATCTTACCACTGGGATTTTTGTCCATTCATCCTTGCAAAACTGCTCCAGCTCCTTCAAGTTGGATAGTTTGAGCTTGTGAACAGCAATCTTTAAGTCTGACCACAGATTTTCTATTGGATTGAGGTCTGGGCTTTGACTAGGCCTTTCCAACATATTTACATGTTTCCCCTTAAAACACTCAAGTGTTGCTTTAGCAGTGTGTTTGGGGTCCTGCTGGAAGGTGAATCTCCATCCTAGCCTCAAATCAGGCCGGGGTGGTACAGGTTGTGCTCAAGAATATCCCTGTATTTAGCACCATCCATCTTTCCCTCAACTATGACCAGTTTCCCAGTCCCAGGTGCTGAAAAACATCCCCACAGCATGATGCTGCCACCACCATGTTTTACTGTGGGGATGGTGTTCTTTGGGTGATGTGATGTGGTAGGTTTGCGCCAGACATAGCGTTTTCTTTGATGCCCGAAAAGTTCAATTTTAGTCTCATCAGACCAGAGCACCTTCCTCCATACATTTTGGGAGTCTCCCACATGCCTTTTTGCAAACTCAAAATGTGCCATTTTGTTTTTTGCTTAAAGTAATGCCTTACTTCTGGCCATAAAGCCCAACTCTATGGAGCGTACAGCTTATTGTCGTCCTATGTACAGATACTCTTGTCTCTGCTGTGGAACTTTGCAGCTCCTCCAGGGTTACCTTAGGTCTCTGTGCTGCCTCTCTAATTAATGCCCTCTTTGCCCGGTCCGTGAGGTTTGGTGGGCGGCCTTCTCTTGGAAGGTTTGCTGTTGTGCCATGTTCTTTCCATTTGGTTATGATAGATTTGATGGTGCTCCTGGGGATCATCAAATATTTTGATATTTTTTTATAACCTAACCCTGACTTGTACTTCTCAACAACATTGTGCCTTACTTGTTTGGATAGTTCCTTGGTCTTCATGGCAGTGTTTGGTTAGTGGTGCCTCTTGCTTAGGTGTTGCACCCTCTGGGGCCTTTCAATAAAGTTGTGTATATGTTATGACAGATCATGTGACACTTAGATTTCCCACAGGTGGACATAATTTCACTAATTATGTGACTTCTGAAGGTAATTGGTTGCACCAGAGCTTTTTATGGGCTTCATAACAAAGGGGGTGAATACATACGCACATGCCAATTTTCTGTTTTCAATTTCTAAAAAATAGTTGTATGTATATATTTTTCTCATTTCACTTCAGCAACTTAGACTATTGTGTTCTGATCCATCACATAAAATTCAGATTAACAAAACATTGAACTTAAGGCTGTAATGTAACAAAATAGGTAAAAAGTCAAGGGGGGGTGAATACTTTTGCAAGGCACTATATATATATATATATATATATATATATATATATATATATATAAATATATATATATATGCAATTATATATATCAAGTATAATAGTTGACAACTTGGGCATGTGCAATGTGCAGCGTGAGGGGAGGGAGAGGGGGGAAAGAAAGAGAGACGCAGGGTACACAGAGAGATCACATATATAGTTGTGAGCATAGGAGTTGTTGCTACTGCTTGCGGGCTCGCAAAGCCGAAGGCGCTCCTTCCCTGCAACTGCGACCCTTGGAAAATGTACGAGGGGCACAGTTGCTGGCAAGGAGCGCCAAAGGCGCTCCTTGCCAGCAAATGCGACCCTCGCAAATTTGACGTTGTAACGCAAACAAAATACGAGACACGTTACAACCCATTACGAACTCGCAAAAAACGTCCGCAACACACGCACATCAAAAAATCAAAAATTAAACAAATACACACAACAAATACATAAAAAGCTTACCTACATCAAGAGGAAGCATCCAGGACCTCGAAAACTAAACTTACACCTCAATTTAACTGAAATTAAAGCAGGTTAGACACTAAAAAATTATCTAAGCGAGAGAAAAAATGGCCGCTGAAAAAAACGAAAACGAGGCTACAGCAGTCTAAAGACGCAAAACACCACCAAACACCTATGTATTTGCCGAAAACCACCAACGAGATTACACAACAAGGACGCAACCCGCGCAACCCCCAAAAACATTACAAACACAACAAATACAAACAACAAACACATAAAAAGGTTACTCACAGCAGGGGGGACACCAAGGACCTCTGCAAGTGAAGTTACACCTCCATTTAAGCACAAATTTCGGAGTTTAGAGACCCGAAAATCACCTAAGCGAGAGAAAAAATGGCTGCTGAACAAAACGAAAACGAGGCTAAAGGTCCCTAAACACGCAAAACACTACCATAAACACGCAAAACACCACCAAAAACCTACGGATATTCCGAAAAAGCTCACCAAACAGCTACGGATATTCCGAAAAAAACACCAAACAGCTACGAAAAACTTGCACGACATAGAAAACGAACGACACTACATCAGCCACATTATATACACCAAACACCCTTAGCTCACTTACAATTTCATTGCCATCATTTTTTGACGGGCAATATTCTAGTAGTACATAAACAGAAAACACAATGACACTATATCATGCCGTCATTTTTGACGGGCAAGTCGCTACTATATATATATATATATATATATATATATATATATATATATATATATACAGTGTATACAGTGTCTCACAAAAGTGAGTACACCCCTCATGTTTTTGTACTATGGAATACTGCCCTGCACCCAGTCTCCTAAGGGAGGGGATCATGCTTTGCTTTAGTATGTCACAGTACACGTTGGCATTCATGGTTCCCTCAATGAAATGTAGCTCCCCAGTATCGACAGCCCTCATGCCGGCCCAGACCATGCCAACGGTTTAGACGTTAATGGCTGTGTGTTAAGTTATTTTGAGGGGACAGCAAATTATACAGGCTGTACACTTACTACTTTACATTGTAACAGAGCGTCATTTCTTCAGTGTTGTCACATGAAAAGATATAATAAAATATTTACAAAAATGTGAGGGGTGTACTCATTTTTGTGAGATACTGTATATATATATATATATATATATATATATATATATATATATATATATATATATATATATATATATAATAAGTATATGTGTTATAATATGTAATAAGTATATGTGTTTATTTATATCCAGTGTTAAAAGTCTGGGTAATGCTCACATTATATGCATAAAATTGTCATTATCCAGTGTTAGAAGTTGGGTAGTGATGATATTATATGGATAATGTTGACATTATTCAATAACTAGATATTGCAATCACTATTCTACGGCTCTGCAAATATGGGGCCCTATTAAATTCTCCCTCGTAGTTCTCTCGGTGCTCGCAAAAGGCAGTTTTCCTGCTGTTTGCGAGAACCGAATCTCTCGCAGCCTGCTTTACGATATGACTGCGAGAAAATGGCCGAGAATAGGCTCCGAGAGAGCTACGTAGCCTTAAATCTATGCACGAGTCTCGCATATCGTAAGAATCCCTACGTGGACAAAAAGTCCACGCAAGGGATCCGAAAGCCTCTACGTGCTGCCTCGGAACAGCCCGAGACAGCAGTGTGAGGCTCCCCCCTGCACCCTATACACATCCCCATGCTGCAGGGGTCTCTATCGGGACCCCTGCAGCACCCCCAGATTAACCCCTTGCAGCGGGGGTCCCCGATCTGCATAGATCAGGCCCCCCGCTGCATTTAAAACTTTTAAATTCCCCGCCGCGGCTCCTTAAAGGGACCGCGGCACACTATTACCCAATCCCGGCCGCGGCACTTAAAATTAACCCCCCTCTATGCTGGGGGTCCCCATCGGGACCCCCGAAGTGTCCCCACATAAACCCATTGCAGGGGGGGGGCCCCGATCTGCATAGATCAGGCCCCCCGCTGCATTTAAAACTTTTAAATTCCCCGCCGCGGCTCCTTAAAGGGACCGCGGCACACTATTACCCAATCCCGGCCGCGGCACTTAAAATTAACCCCCCTCTATGCTGGGGGTCCCCATCGGGACCCCCGAAGTGTCCCCACATAAACCCATTGCAGGGGGGGGCCCCGATCTGCATAGATCAGGCCCCCTGCTGCATTTAAAACTTTTAAATTCCCCGCCGCGGCTCCTTAAAGGGACCGCGGCACACTATTACCCAATCCCGGCCGCGGCACTTAAAATTAACCCCCCTCTATGCTGGGGGTCCCCATCGGGACCCCCGAAGTGTCCCCACATAAACCCCCTGCAGCGGGGGGCCCCGATCGGCACCGATCGTGACCCTGCTGCAATTCAATTTTAAATTTCCCGCCTCGCGGGTCCTCAAAGGACCGTAAAGGTCCTGAAAGGACTCGCACTAAAAATATTAACCCCAGGCAACTATAATTACCCCATTAACTCATGGTGGTCAATCCAGACCACCATAAGGCTCTAATTAACCCATTAACTCATGGTGGTCAATCCAGACCACCATAAGGTTCTAATTAACCCATTAACTCATGGTGGTCAATCCAGACCACCATAAGGCTCTAATTAACCCATTAACTCATGGTGGTCTATACAGACCACCATAAGGCCTAAATTAACCCATTAACTCATGATGGTCAATACAGACCACCATAAGGCTCTATTTAACCCATTAACTCATGGTGGTCTATACAGACCACCATAAGGCCTAAATTAACCCATTAACTCATGATGGTCAATACAGACCACCATAAGGCTCTATTTAACCCATTAACTCATGGTGGTCAATACAGACCACCATAAGGCCTAAATTAACCCATTAACTCATGATGGTCAATACAGACCACCATAAGGCCTAAATTAACCCATTAACTCATGATGGTCAATCCAGACCACCATAAGGCTCTATTTAACCCATTAACTCATGGTGGTCAATCCAGACCACCATAAGGCTCTATTTAACCCCATCAGTCCCATAAGGGTATATTATTACCATTATGGGCCTGTTACAACCCAACATTAACCACATAAGTGCCATGATGGTCCTCAAGGACCATCATGACACTAACTACAAACACTACACTATAACCCCCAATAAACCATTTAATCTAAACTAACCCCCCTCTACACTAATCTATTAACACTTACACTACCTACCTACACTACCTACCCCCTAATAAACCTTCCCACTACTCTAATTACAAAAAATAAAAAACCTACAGTACAAAAAACAAAAAAACCTACAGTACAGAAAACAAAAAACAATTACAACCCCACCCCCCACTACAGAAAACAAAAAAATACATTACAACCCCACCCCCCACTACAGAAAATAAAAAAATTACACACCTGAAAAGGAAAGACAGATAAACACAATACAATACATACATATAATACATTACATACATTACATACAATACATGACATTACATATAATATATTAAATATAATATATTACATATAATATATTACATATAATACATTACATACATTACATACAATACATGACATTACATACATTACATATAATATATTAAATATAATATATTACATATAATATATTACATATAATATATTACATATAGTCCTAATCAAATACCCCCTATCTATCTAACATACAATCTATTTAATTTAAAATAAATCCTAACTATATCAAATACATCCCCCTATCTATCTAATATACAAAAAATCCTAACTACATACACAGACCATTATTCTAAAGTAAAATAAAATAATTACAGTCCTAACTACATACACAGACCCTAATTCTAAGCTAAAATCAATAAATTAAGACCACTTACCTTTAAGATGTTGCTTCAGATCACTAACCTATGGGTCAAACAAAAAATAAAAATTAGTACAAAACATTAACATCAAATAAATAAACATTCTATACATTCTAAATATTCAACTCACCTTTACAGCATGTCCAGTCACTGTTTAGCTCTTCCGGCGCGGCCCTGTTAAAAAAAAAACACAATACATGAATACATGAATACAATATATAAACAATAAATAAAATACACAAATAAACATCTAAATATACATTTCACTTACCTACCCGCGATGTCCCCGGCCTTCTCTCCTTCAGCCCCGGCTGGGCCGCGGAACCATTCGCGCTCTAAAAAAAAAAAAGAAAAAAAACTAACGGAGGTCTGCACTGGCAGACCTCCCCGACGCTACTGAACCTCCCGGAGTCGTTTCCGGGAGGAAATTGGCATTGGCGGCTTGTGATTGGCTGAAAAAGCTGTCTATCAATTTCAGCCAATCAAAAGTCGTCAATGTGTGAGCCAATCAGGATGGGATACACCCCAATATCCCACCCTGATTGGCTTAAACACTTGTCTATCTTTCTGGGACCAATCACAACGCTCAGATGCCTTCAGCCAATCACTATGGGATACACCCCCACGGAGTGATTGGTAGAAGACATCTGCGCATCCTGATTGGCTCCTACATTGACGACTTTTGATTGGCTGACAGCTTTTTCAGCCAATCACAAGCCGACAATGCCAATTTCCTCCCGGAAACGACTCCGGGAGGTTCAGTAGCGTCGGGGAGGTCTGCCAGTGCAGACCTCCGTTAGTTTTTTTTTTTTTTTTTTTTTTAGAGCGCGGATGGTTCCGCGGCCCAGCCGGGGCTGAAGGAGAGAAGGCTGGGGACATCGCGGGGAGGTAAGTTAAATGTATATTTAGATGTTTATTTGTGTATTTTATTTATTGTTTATATATTGTATTCATGTATTCATGTATTGTGTTTTTTTTTTTTAACAGGGCCGCGCCGGAAGAGCTAAACAGTGACTGGACATGCTGTAAAGGTGAGTTGAATATTTAGAATGTATAGAATGTTTATTTATTTGATGTTAATGTTTTGTACTAATTTTTATTTTTTGTTTGACCCATAGGTTAGTGATCTGAAGCAACATCTTAAAGGTAAGTGGTCTTAATTTATTGATTTTAGCTTAGAATTAGGGTCTGTGTATGTAGTTAGGATTTTTTTGTATATTAGATAGATAGGGGGATGTATTTGATATAGTTAGGATTTATTTTAAATTAAATAGATTGTATGTTAGATAGATAGGGGGTATTTGATTAGGACTATATGTAATATATTATATGTAATATATTATATGTAATATATTATATGTAATACATTATATGTAATGTATGTAATGTCATGTATTGTATGTAATGTATGTAATGTATTATATGTAATATATTATATGTAATATATTATATTTAATATATTATATTTAATGTATGTAATGTCATGTATTGTATGTAATGTATGTAATGTATTATATGTAATATATTATATTTAATATATTATATTTAATGTATGTAATGTCATGTATTGTATGTAATGTATGTAATGTATTATATGTATGTATTGTATTGTGTTTATCTGTCTTTCCTTTTCAGGTGTGTAATTTTTTTATTTTCTGTAGTGGGGGGTGGGGTTGTAATGTATTTTTTTGTTTTCTGTAGTGGGGGGTGGGGTTGTAATTTTTATTTTTTCTGTACTGTAGGTTTTTTGTTTTCTGTGCTGTAGGTTTATTGTTTTTTGTAATTAGAGTGTTGGGGAGGTTTATTAGGGGGTAGGTAGTGTAGGTAGGTAGTGTAAGTGTTAATAGATTAGTGTAGAGGGGGGTTAGTTTAGATTAAATGGTTTATTGGGGGTTATAGTGTAGTGTTTGTAGTTAGTGTCATGATGGTCCTTGAGGACCATCATGGCACTTATGTGGTTAATGTTGGGTTGTAACAGGCCCATAATGGTAATAATATACCCTTATGGGACTGATGGGGTTAAATAGAGCCTTATGGTGGTCTGTATTGACCATCATGAGTTAATGGGTTAATTTAGGCCTTATGGTGGTCTGTATTGACCACCATGAGTTAATGGGTTAATTTAGGCCTTATGGTGGTCTGTATTGACCACCATGAGTTAATGGGTTAATTAGAGCCTTATGGTGGTCTGTATTGACCACCATGAGTTAATGGGTTAATTTAGGCCTTATGGTGGTCTGTATTGACCACCATGAGTTAATGGGTTAATTAGAGCCTTATGGTGGTCTGTATTGACCACCATGAGTTAATGGGTTAATTAGAGCCTTATGGTGGTCTGTATTGACCACCATGAGTTAATGGGTTAATTTAGGCCTTATGGTGGTCTGGATTGACCATCATGAGTTAATGGGGTAATTATAGTTGCCTGGGGTTAATATTTTTAGTGCGAGTCCTTTCAGGACCTTTACGGTCCTTTGAGGACCCGCGAGGCGGGAAATTTAAAATTGAATTGCAGCAGGGTCACGATCGGTGCCGATCGGGGCCCCCCGCAGCAGGGGTTTTATATGGGGACACTTCGGGGGTCCCGATGGGGACCCCCAGCATAGAGGGGGGTTAATTTTAAGTGCCGCGGCCGGGATTGGGTAATAGTGTGCCGCGGTCCCTTTAAGGAGCCGCGGCGGGGAATTTAAAAGTTTTAAATGCAGCGGAGGGCCTGATCTATGCAGATCGGGGACCCCCCCTGCAATGGGTTTATGTGGGGACACTTCGGGGGTCCCGATGGGGACCCCCAGCATAGAGGGGGGTTAATTTTAAGTGCCGCGGCCGGGATTGGGTAATAGTGTGCCGCGGTTCCTTTAAGGAGCCGCGGCGGGGAATTTAAAAGTTTTAAATGCAGCGGGGGCCTGATCGGTGCCGATCGGGGACCCCCGCTGCAAGGGGTTAATGTGTGGGGGCTGCGGGGGTTCCTATGGACCCCTGCAGCAAGGTGTTCATGTGAGGACACTTCGGGGGTCCCGACAGGGACCCCCGCATTGAGGGGGGGTTCATTTTAGGTGCCTAGGGGGGGGTTTGGAGTACCCCCCACGGCAGGGCTTATGTGGGGGACTGCCGCGGAGGTCCCTTTTAGGACCCCCGCAGCACTTAATGAGGAGTGGGAGCCTGCGATATCATCTCGCAGGCTGTCACTCCTCATGTACATTTACGCAGTGTAGATACGTACGGGCCTGCTGCGTAGCTCATACGTTGCTCGCAGCAGGGGTAATTTAATAGCATTGTAAGTTAGAGAAACTTTGCAGTACGTAGGGCTTAAGTAGAAGCCTCTTATTTACGAGGCTGGAATTTAATGAGGCCCATGGTTTCTTAGGCACTGGCCTTGTTGGCCTAGGCATAAATACAAACTTGGTACAAATGGTACAAAAATGGATAACAAAAAACTGCACAGGAGGAGCTGAGCGCTTCGATCTTCAAATCTTTTGCAGAGATGGGATATAATGTGTAAAATTGTGTCAACATTAAAACAGCATTATTGCTCTACATAAATAAATTACCCTTCCGAAATATGAGTAGTAGATTGTGTAATTGACACCCATGTTATATCCTATAGCATTTATTTTTAAATATGGCTTATAGATTTCAAAACAAATGTTTAGTGAGCGGCAGACGTCTGCTGTACTTCCTGTTTCGGTAAGTAGTCTGGGAAGGATTCAACCTCTAATGGCAGCTTCTTCAGGTCACTCAGTAAAAACACTTGTTTCTAGCCAAGATCAAGCGGTTCAGAGATGGCCACAACATGTGGCTTCTTTTCTCCCACTATCATTGACTTAGTTTGACCTGAATGACACACAAGCCATACAGTGTACGCAAAATCTCAAAACATCTCTAAATAAAATGTAGGTTACTGTGTACAAGGATGAATGAGTACACCTTTCAAATGGTTACTCTACTCTAATGAAAGAAGCCCTTTGTCTAGGGAAGCAGGAAGGTGGGTTTTATGGACTAAGATGAATATTACCTTCTGCCATAATTAATCACACGGGGGTGGGGGTTAAAGGAGCACTGGTATAATGCTTGACTTGTTTTCCTTGAATTTAAATTCTGTTTAGTAGTCGTCACCAAATACTCATTCTGCATCTCATGTAAACAAATAAATACAGATGTTAATTGCTATATAACTAGTAACTTAAAGAACCACTGAATTCTGTTTTAAATGGAATCAAAATCAATCCCTATCTTGCTTTCTTCCACTGTTATCGTTGTTTTAACCTATTTGGACAAAGTAAAAAAAATATCTTAAGATATTAAACATCTCATAAATGTAGCACTTGATTTATGTTAGAAGAAGATGCATTTATATGATGTGGACACAGAATTCTTAACCTTATAATAAAATAAGCCAAACTATAATCATATACAGTGAGTGAAGAGGAAACACAAACCCGATTGTAGGATGTGGTCTTATTACACACTGAAGTTAAACAGGATTTGGGGCCTGAATATAGTATAAATTATATACTGGGCATTTTCTCCATTCACAATAACAGAACGGTTACAGAAAATGTTATGCTTTCCATATGAGTATGCAGAATGGTAAACTATATGAAATATGAATGGTAAACGGAGTAGACATGGAAAAAAAGGACAAGCCAGAATGCAACAAAAAATACTTTGTTTCTGCCTGCTGGTAAATAGCATAGGTTTTGTTTTATAAACTCCATCATTAAAAATTGTATGATTTGATTTTTAGTATCACATTATCTTTACAAAAAGCCAAAAGTTAGATACTTTATTTTAATTTGACAAACTTACAAGTGATCACCACTATTATGACATAAATTATAAATATTGTATTTACGTGAATCTAGTGCACCATTGTATCTAATGCGCACTCCAAATTTGGAACCCATTAATCAAAAAAAAGTTTTTGCTGGCGAATGTAATGCGCATTTGTCATTTGTACAAGAAGTACCGAACAGTGTGCCACTGTGCTGGGGCTCTCTGGGTGCCAGGCTCGGTGTGCCACTGTGCTGGGCTCTCTATGTGCCATCCTCTGTGTACCAGTGTGCTGAGGCTCTCTGAGTGCCAGGCTCTGTGTGCCACTGTGCTGGGGCTCTCTGGGTGCCAGGCTCTGTGTGACCACTGTGCTGGGGCTCTCTATGTGCCATCCTCTGTGTACCAGTGTGCTGAGGCTCTCTGGGTGCCAGGCTCTGTGTGCCACTGTGCTGGGGCTCTCTGGTTGCCAGGCTCTGTGTGCCACTGTGCTGGGGCTCTCTATGTGCCATCCTCTGTGTACCAGTGTGCTGAGGCTCTCTGGGTGCCAGGCTCTGTGTGCCACTGTGCTGGGGCTCTCTGAGTACCAGGCTCTGTGTGCCACTGTGCTGGGGCTCTCTGGGTGCCATCCTCTGTGTACCAGTGTGCTGAGGCTATCTGGGTGCCAGGCTCTGTGTGCCACTGTGCTGGGGCTCTCTGAGTGCCAGGCTCTGGGTGCCACTGTGCTGGGGCTCTCTGGGTGCCAGGCTCTGGTTGCCACTGTGCGGGGGGCTCTCTGTGTGCTGGGCTCTGCGTGTCAGTGTGCAGGGGGCTCTCTGTGTGCTGGGCTATCCGTGACAGTGTGCTGGGGCTCTCTAGGTGCCAGGCTGTGCATGCCAGTGTGCAGGGGGCTCTTTGTGTGCTGGGCTCTGCGTGCCAGTGTGCTGGGGCTCTCTGGGTGTCAGGCTCTGGGTGCCAGTGTGCATGGGGCTCTCCGTGTGCTGGGCTCTGTGTGGCAGTGTGCTGGGGCTCTCTGGGTGCCAGGCTGTGAATGCCAGTGTGCTGGGGCTCTCTGGGTGCCAGGCTCTCTGTACCACTGTGCTGGGGCTCTCTGTGTGCTGGGCTCTGCGTGCCAGTGTGCGGGGGGCTCTCTGTGTGCTGGGCTCTGCGTGCCAGTGTGCTGGGGCTCTCTGTGTGCCAGGCTCTCTGGGTGCCAGTGTGCATGGGGCTCTCTGTGTGCTGGGCTCTGCGTGCCAGTGTGCTGGGGCTCTCTGGGTGCCAGTGTGCATGGGGCTCTCTGTGTGCTGGGCTCTGTGTGGAAGTGTGCTGGGGCTCTCTGGGTGCCAGGCTGTGCATGCCAGTGTGCTGGGGCTCTCTGGGTGCCAGGCTCTGTGTGCCACTGTGTGTGAGGCTCTCTGTGTGCTGGGCTCTGCGTGCCAGTGTGCGGGGGGCTTTCTGTGTGCTGGGCTATCTGTGTCAGTTTGTTGGGGCTCTCTGGGTGCCAGGCTCTGGGTGCCAGTGTGCATGGGGCTCTCTGTGTGCTGGGCTCTGTGTGGCAGTGTTCTGGGGCTCTCTGGGTGCCAGGCTGTGCATGCCAGTGTGATGGGGCTCTCTGGGTGCCAGGCTCTGTGTGCCACTGTGCTGGGGCTCTCTGGGTGCCAGGCTGTGCATGCCAGTGTGCTGGGGCTCTCTGGCTGCCAGGCTCTGTGTGCCACTGTGCTGGGGCTCTCTGGGTGCCAGGCTGTGCATGCCAGTGTGTTTGAGGCTCTCTGTATGCTGGGCTCTGCGTGACAGTGTGCAGGGGGCTCTCTGGGTGCCAGGCTCATCTTGACAGTGTGTGTGGGGCTCTCTGTGTGCTGGGCTCTGTGTGGCAGTGTTCTGGGGCTCTCTGGGTGCCAGGCTGTGCATGCCAGTGTGATGGGGCTCTCTGGGTGCCAGGCTCTGTGTGCCACTGTGCTGGGGCTCTCTGGGTGCCAGGCTGTGCATGCCAGTGTGCTGGGGCTCTCTGGCTGCCAGGCTCTGTGTGCCACTGTGCTGGGGCTCTCTGGGTGCCAGGCTGTGCATGCCAGTGTGTTTGAGGCTCTCTGTATGATGGGCTCTGCGTGACAGTGTGCAGGGGGCTCTCTGGGTGCCAGGCTCATCTTGACAGTGTGTGTGGGGCTCTCTGTGTGCTGGGCTCTGATTGACAGTGTGCAGGGGGCTCAGTCTCTGCAGGAAGTGTATGACATTCTTAATGCCAGGCTTTGAGGAGTCACTTCCTCTGGCAGTGATGGTGAGGTCCCCCGCCGCCTCACCCACTTTAGAGAGCTGGGAAGCGAGAGATGGTGATGCCGCAGTGTGTCCTGGTCTGTGCTTTCCTTTTTGCTATTGCCAATAATGCAATAATATAAATGGCGCACTAGATTCAATGTTTTAACCATGAAAAAGGGGTAAAAACATCAAATCTAGTGCGTCATCGATTCTAATGCGCACTCCAAACTTGGAAGACGATTTTTCATAAAAAAGATGCGCATTAGATTTGAGTAAATACAGTATATATGACAGATGTAGTGGCATGTGCTTCCATATCTAAAATACTGCAATTCTGTGATATGGGTTAGAGAAGCCTCCCCTCTCTTAAATGAGATGTTCCATGACCCTTTTCATATTGGTAGAGGTGAGGATACCTGGGCTCCTTTAAAGCCCCAATATTCCTATAAAATCTCATAGTGACTAGTGGTGATCAAGCTATAGAAAACCTCTGTTCTATGGCGATCACTTGACCCTTACAGAGAGGGAGACCCTTTCTGTCAAAAGAACTCTCATGACAGAACTCTTCTCATGAGAGGGGAAAAAGGAATCCTTTAGGGCCTATGTAGGGAAGCCTCTCCCACTCCTCCCTAAATGCAGTGGAACCCATGAATCCAAAAATTTTTGCTGGTGAATGTAATGCTCATTTGACATTTGTACAAGAAGTACTTAACAGTGTGCCACTGTGCTGGGGCTCTGTGGGTGCCAGGCTCTGTGTGCCAGTATGCTGGGCTCTGTGTGCCACTGTGCTGGGGCTCTGTGTGCCACTGTGCTGGGGCTCTGTGGGTGCCAGGCTCTGTGTGCCAGTATGCTGGGCTCTGTGTGCCACTGTGCTGGGGCTCTGTGTGCCACTGTGCTGGGGCTCTCTAGGTGCCAGGCTCTGCGTGCCAGTGTGCTAGGGCTTTCTGTGTGCTGGGCTCTGTGTGCCACTGTGCTGGGGCTCTCTAGGTGCCAGGATCTGTGTGCCAGTGTGCTGGGGCTCTCTGGGTGCCAGGCTCTGTGTGCCAGTTTGCTGGGGCTCTTTGAGTGCCAGGCTCTGTATGCCAGTGTGCTGGGCTCTCTGTGTGCCGGGCTCTGCGTGACAGTGTGCAGGGGGCTCTCTGTGTGCTGTGCTCTGCGTGACAGTGTGCTGGGGCTCTCTGTGTGCTGGGCTCTGCGTGACAGTGTGCAGGGGGCTCTCTGTGTGCTGTGCTCTGCGTGACAGTGTGCTGGGGCTCTCTGTGTGCTGGGCCCTGCGTGACAGTGTGCAGGGGGCTCTCTGGGTGCAAGGCTCATCTTGACAGTGTGCTGGGCTCTGCGTGCCAGGCTTTGAGGAGCCACTTCCTCCGGCGATGATGATGAGGTCCCCCGCCGCCGTCTGCTCATCTGAGAGCCTTAGTCACCCGCTCTAGAGAGCCGGGAAGCGAGAGATGATGTTGCCGCTGTGTATACTGTTATGTCCTGGTCTGTACTTTCCTTTTTGCTATTACCGGGAATGCAATGTTATCAATGGCGCACTAGATTTAATGTTTTAACCCTGAAAAAGGGGTTAAAACATTGAATCTAGTGCGCCATCGATTCTTATGGGATTTATATTCAACTGTAGGTTATAACAGAATGGCACAATCATAAAACAAAACATGTCAACAAACAAAAATGAAATGAACCTGTTCAAAAGTTTGCAAACTCTTAGTTCTTAATATTGTGTATTGCCACCTTTAGCGTTAATGACAGCGTGCAGTCTTTTGTAATAGTTGTCTATGAGGCCCCTAATTCTTGCAGGTGGTATAACTGCCCATTTGTCTTGGCAAAATGCCTCCAGGTAATGCAAAGTCTTTGGTCGCCTTGCTTGAACCGCTCGTTTAAGATCTCCCCAGGAGACTGCAGGTTAACGTGTTCTTGTGCTTAGGGTCATTGTCATGCTGGAAAAGTCCAAGAGCATTCCATACGCAGCCTTCGTGCAGAAGAATGAAAATTGTCTGCCAGTATTTTATGATAGCATGCTGCATTACAAGATTCCCTATGCCTTTAGAGCTCACATACCCCCAAGACATCAGTGCTTCACAGTGGAGATGGTATTCTTTTCACTATTGGCCTTGTTGACCCCTCTCCAAATATAGCGCTTATGGTTTTGACCATAAAGCTCTATTTTGGTCTCGTCACTCCAAATTACAGTGTGCCAGAAGCTGTGAGGAGTGTCAAGGTGTTGTCAGGCATATTGTAACCTGGCTTTTTAGTGGCATTGGCGCAGTAAAGGCTTCTTTCTGGCAACTCGACCATGCAGCTCATTTTTGTTCAAGTATCGTTGTATTGTGCCCCTTGAAACAACCACACCATCTTTTTCCAGAGCAGCCTGTATTTCTCCTGAAGTTACCTGTGGGGTTTTCTTTGTTTTCAGAACAATTCTTCTGGCAGTTGTGGCTGAAATCTTTCTTGGTCTACCCTTGGCTTGGTATCAAGAGATCCCTGCATTTTCCACTTCTTAATAAGTGATTGAACACTACTGACTGGCATTTTGAAAGCTTCTGATATCTCTTTATATCCTTTTCCATCTTTATGAAGTTCTATTACCTTGTTACGCAGGTCTTTTCTGCTCCCCATGGCTCAGTATCTAATCTGCTCAGTGCATCCTCGTGAGAGCTAACAAACTAATTGACTGTTTATACACAGACAATAATTGCAATTTAAACAGACACAGTTGTGAGAAATTAACCTTTAATTGCCATTTTAACCTGTGTGTGTCACCTTCTGTGTCTTTAACAAGGCCAAACATTCAAGGGTATGTAAACTTTTAATCAGGGCCATTTGGGTGATTTCTGTTATCATTATGATATAAAATAAGACAAACAACTATGTTATAATAAATGGCTTTATATGATCATTATCTCTGCCTTAACGACTGCAGGTTAACGTGTCCTTGTGCATGATCAGTCATATTTTTAAAATAAATGCCAAAATTTCACAATTTCTTCCATGGTATGCAAACTTTTGAGCACAACTGTATGCACAGAAAACCATCTATATACATAAATGCCTTCACATGTACTTTTACACTGTATGCATACTTAAGTACATTGTCAAATGTATTGTTTAATCAAAAATATTCCACACATATTAATGCACACTCACAGAATAAAATGAGTTACTGCAAACTAGCTATATTCTACTGATAGAAAGATAGAAACATAGATAGATATATAGATAGATAGATAGATAGATAGATAGATAGATAGATAGATAGCAATACCATATCGCCATATTTATTAATAATATATCTATCACATATATAGTTGGGAGCATTCCGGGTTGTTGCTAATGCTTGCCTCCTTGCGCAGCGAGCCCACCGCAACTGCGGCCCTCACTGCGCTGGTGGAGATGACTACAGCTCAACAGAAATCTCAATTATCCAATTCAAATTGCGAACAGCTTAGCAGTTTGAAGAAATCCGTTAAAAAATTACAGCCCGTAACAAAAAATCAGGACCCTGGAAAAGATCAGGGCCCCACAAAAGAACAAATTTAATGTCTGAACCGCGCAAATCGAAAAACACAAAACAA
Source organism: Discoglossus pictus (assembly GCA_027410445.1). Lineage (NCBI taxonomy): Eukaryota > Metazoa > Chordata > Amphibia > Anura > Alytidae > Discoglossus > Discoglossus pictus. The sequence goes on from CM050163.1 coordinate 204,466,297, forward strand.
AAAAAAAAACTCACACACAGGACCGGGGGACAGCCAGGATGTCTGGGAGTGAGGTTGCACATGAATTTAAGCCGAATTTGCCGAGTTTTGGCACTCAAAAAACGCCTAAGCGAGAAAAGAAATGACGTCTGAAAAAACAAAAAAAACCAAGGCTACACGACCCCTAACCGCGCAAAACACCGCCAGACACGTATGACTTTTACCCAGGAACGTACAAGGTACAAAATACACTATTAGGAAGGACAGAAAATGCGTGCGAGCCACGTAATACATAGACAGTCGCTGTCATTTTACAACACTAACTTGTAACTAATAACATTGCGATTCTAAAATGGCGCTTTACCCGACTAAACAAATGCTTTGGCCTTGCGCACGCAGCTTATTTATACTGCACACTTGGCACATTGTTTCAGGATATTGATTGCTGGATATGTTAATTAGAAATAGGTAAAGTATATTAATTAATTAATTAATTATTATGAAAAAAATATATATGTAAAAAGTAAAAATACGCTAAATAGCATATTTTACACTGCTGTTACTTTATGAATACATTAATGCTTTGCACTTCCTAATTACTACTAAATTAATTTAATATTTATTAATTAGTAATGGAAAATAAAAATGTATAATTTCCACTGCACTAAAAAATGTTTACATTTTACACTGCACTGGATTACTGCTCATTGGCTGACAGCGATAGGACTCTCAAAGCAGTTACATATTTAAATCCCTTTATTATGCTCTGAGACCTAAAAACATTTTCTAAGTTACACTGCACAAAAAAAATTGCATATTTAACACTGTACTTAAATATCTGTCTTTGCGATGAGAGCCAAAGATGATTGTTGCAAAGCACAAAACTTGAAGTACACGAGGGGAGCGGCTCGCATTGAGTGCCGAAGGTGCTAAAAGAGCAAAAGTACACAAGGGGAGAGACTCACAATGAGCGGCAAAGGCGCTCATAGTGAGCCACGCGATAAGCACCAAAGGCGCTCACAATGAGCGCCAAAGGTAGTCAGAAGACCAAAAGCCTTACATTCTGTGGCAAACAACATTGCCATGGCTTCAAATTTTTTGACAGGCAAGTCGCTAGTATATATATAAAGAGAGAGAGAAGAGAAGCTGAATGTGTATTTTAATTGCAAATAATGTACAGCATTCAAGTGGCGGAGCTAACGAATGGAGGGCCCCAGTGTAAAAACATTTTTTTGGCCCCCCAGTCCCCATGGGGGGTCCAAAAATTCGATATATATATATATATATTTATATATATATATATATATATATATATATATATTTATATTAAAAGTCTGTAGTGTAGGCCTCCCATACACTATGGACTCTCCTTTTACTCTCTCTCTCCTCTTTCTCTACCTGTCAGCTCTCTTCTTCCCCTTTCTCTCTCACTGTCAGCTCCCCTCTCTCTCTCTCTCTCCCTGTCATCTCTCCTTTCCTCCATCTCTCTCTCTCTCCCTGTCATCTCTCCTTTCCTCCATCTCTCTCTCTCTCTCCCTGTCATCTCTCCTTTCCTCCATCTCTCTCTCTCTCCCTGTCATCTCTCCTTTCCTGCATCTCTCTCTCTCTCCCTGTCATCTCTCCTTTCCTCCATCTCTCTCTCTCTCCCTGTCATCTCTCCTCTCCTCCATCTCTCTCTCTCTCTCTACATGTCAGCTCTTCTCTCTTCCATCTCTCTCTCTCTCCCTGTCATCTCTCCTATCCTCCATCTCTCTTTTTCTCTCTCTCTCTCTCTCTACCTGTCAGCTCTCCTCTTCTCCATCACTCTCCCCCCTCTCCCTGTTTGCTCTCCTCTCCCCTCTCTCTACCTGTCAGCTCTCCTCTCTTCCATCTCTTTCTCTCTCTGTCATCTCTCCTCTCCTCCATCTCTCTCTCTCTCTACATGTCAGCTCAGTGTAAAAACATTTTTTGGGCCCCCCAGTCCCCATGGGGGGTCCAAAAATTCGATATATATATATATATATTTATATATATATATATATATATATACTAGCGACTTGCCCGTCAAAAATGACGGCAATAAAAACTGAAGCCTGGCAATGCTGTTTGCCACACAATGTAAGCCTCTCCCCCTCTACTTTACTGGCCTTGTGATGAGCGCCTTTGGCGCTCATCACAGGCCTTGCAATGAGCCCCTTTGGAGCTCATTGCGAGTCTCTCCCTCTGTCTACTTCCTCCCTCGTGTCTTATTTCCCCCCTCCTCTCCCTCCCTTGTGTCTCCTTCCACCTCGTCTACCTCCTTTGTATCTCCTGCCCCCCTGTGTTTTTACCTCCCTCTCCCTCCCGTGTCTCTAAACTCCTCCCCTGTGTCTCTTTCCCCCTTCTCCCTCCCATGCATCTCTTCCCCCCCCTGTGTCTCCCCCAACCCTCCCCTGTGTCTGTTCCCCCCTGGCCTGTGTCTCTTTCCCCCTCCCCCTGTGTCTGTTCCGGCCTTCCTCGTGTCTCCATTTCCCTCCCTTGTGTATCTTCCCCCCTGCACTCTCTCCCCTGTGTCTCTTCCCCCTCCTCTCACTCCCCTGTGTCTCTTCCCCCTCCTCTTTCTGTGCCTCTTCCTCCCTGTCTCTTCCCCCTCACCCTCTGTGTCTTCCACCCTCTCCCTCTGTGCCTCTTCCCCCGCCTCTCTCTGTGTGACTCGCCACTGTGTCTCTTCACCCCTTCCTCTGTCCCCCCCCCCTCTGTGCCTCTTTCCCCCTCTCTCTGTACCTCTTCCCCCCTTTCCCTCTGTGTCTCTTCCTCCCTCACCCTCTGTATCTCTCCCCCCTGTGTCTCTTCCCCCCTCTCCCTCTGTGCCTGTTCCCCTTTCCCCCCCCATTTCCCTCCCGTGTGTCTTTTCCCCCTCCTCTACCTCCCCTGTGTCTCTCTCCCACCTATCCCTCTGTGTCTCTCCCCCCTCCCTCTGTGTCTCTCCCCCCTCCCTCTGTGTCTCTTCCCCCTCCCTCTGTGTCTCTTCCCCACTCTCCCTCTGTGCCTCTTCCCCACTCTCCCTCTGTGCCGTGCCTCTCCCCCCCCTCTTCCCCACTCTCCCTCTTCCCCACTCTCCCTCCCCTCTTCCCCACTCTCCCTCTGTGCCTCTACCCCCCCTCTTCTTCACTCTTGTGTCGGGCCGCGCTGCTCGCAAGCGCGGCTTGTGCCGCGCTCTGCGCATGCGTGGCTCGTGCCGCACTCTGCGCATGCGCGGCTGGCGCAGCGCTCTGCGCATGCGCGGCTGGCGCCGCGCTCTGCGCATGCGCTGCTCGCGCCGCGCTCTGCGCAATGCGCAGCACTTTATAATTGTCAAACTGCGATTCGTCTGAAGCGTGACGACAAATCGCAGTTAGACAATTATAATATATGATATATATATATATATATATATATATTAAAATTCTGTAGTGTAGGCCTCCCATACACTATGGACTCTCCTTTTACTCTCTCCTCTTTCTCTACCTGTCAGCTCTCTTCTTCCCCTTTCTCTCTCACTGTCAGCTCCCCTCTCTCTCTCTCTCCCTGTCATCTCTCCTTTCCTCCATCTCTCTCTCTCTCCCTGTCATCTCTCCTTTCCTGCATCTCTCTCACTCCCTGTCATCTCTCCTCTCCTCCATCTCTCTCTCTCTCCCTGTCATCTCTCCTTTCCTCCATCTCTCTCTCTCTCTCCCTGTCATCTCTCCTTTCCTCCATCTCTCTCTCTCTCCCTGTCATCTCTCCTTTCCTCCATCTCTCTCTCTCTCCCTGTCATCTCTCCTTTCCTCCATCTCTCTCTCTCTCCCTGTCATCTCTCCTTTCCTCCATCTCTCTCTCTCTCCCTGTCATCTCTCCTTTCCTCCATCTCTCTCTCTCTCCCTGTCATCTCTCCTTTCCTCCATCTCTCTCTCTCTCCCTGTCATCTCTCCTTTCCTCCATATCTCTCTCTCCCTGTCATCTCTCCTCTCCTCCATCTCTCTCTCTCTCCCTGTCATCTCTCCTTTCCTCCATCTCTCTCTCTCTCCCTGTCATCTCTCCTTTCCTCCATCTCTCTCTCTCTCCCTGTCATCTCTCCTTTCCTCCATCTCTCTCTCTCTCCCTGTCATCTCTCCTTTCCTCCATATCTCTCTCTCCCTGTCATCTCTCCTCTCCTCCATCTCTCTCTCTCTCCCTGTCATCTCTCCTTTCCTCCATCTCTCTCTCTCTCCCTGTCATCTCTCCTTTCCTCCATCTCTCTCTCTCTCCCTGTCATCTCTCCTTTCCTCCATATCTCTCTCTCTCTGTCATCTCTCCTCTCCTCCATCTCTCTCTCTCTCTCTCTACATGTCAGCTCTGCTCTCCTCCATCTCTCTCTCTCTCCCTGTCATCTCTCCTATCCTCCATCTCTCTTTCTCTCTCTCTCTCTCTCTCTACCTGTCAGCTCTCCTCTTCTCCATCACTCTCCCCCCTCTCCCTGTTTGCTCTCCTCTCCCCTCTCTCTACCTGTCAGCTCTCCTCTCTTCCATCTCTTTCTCTCTCTGTCATCTCTCCTCTCCTCCATCTCTCTCTCTCTCTCTACATGTCAGCTCAGTGTAAAAACATTTTTTGGGCCCCGCAGTCCCCATGGGGGGTCCAAAAATTCGATATATATATATATATATATATATATATATATATATATATATATATATATATATATATATTTATATATATGTATATATATATATATATATATATATATATTAAAATTCTGTAGTGTAGGCCTCCCATACACTATGGACTCTCCTTTTACTCTCTCTCTCCTCTTTCTCTACCTGTCAGCTCTCTTCTTCCCCTTTCTCTCTCACTGTCAGCTCCCCTCTCTCTCTCTCTCCCTGTCATCTCTCCTTTCCTCCATCTCTCTCTCTCTCCCTGTCATCTCTCCTTTCCTGCATCTCTCTCTCTCTCCCTGTCATCTCTCCTCTCCTCCATCTCTCTCTCTCTCCCTGTCATCTCTCCTCTCCTCCATCTCTCTCTCTCTCTCTGTCATCTCTCCTCTCCTCCATCTCTCTCTCTCTCCCTGTCATCTCTCCTTTCCTCCATCTCTCTCTCTCTCTCCCTGTCATCTCTCCTCTCCTCCATCTCTCTCTCTCTCCCTGTCATCTCTCCTCTCCTCCATCTCTCTCTCTCTCTCTGTCATCTCTCCTTTCCTCCATATCTCTCTCTCTCCCTGTCATCTCTCCTTTCCTCCATATCTCTCTCTCTCCCTGTCATCTCTCCTTTCCTCCATATCTCTCTCTCCCTGTCATCTCTCCTATCCTCCATCTCTCTTTTTCTCTCTCTCTCTCTCTCTACCTGTCAGCTCTCCTCTTCTCCATCACTCTCCCCCCTCTCCCTGTTTGCTCTCCTCTCCCCTCTCTCTACCTGTCAGCTCTCCTCTCTTCCATCTCTTTCTCTCTCTGTCATCTCTCCTCTCCTCCATCTCTCTCTCTCTCTCTACATGTCAGCTCTGCTCTCCTCCATCTCTCTCTCTCCCTGTCATCTCTCCTCTCCTCCATCTCTCTTTTTCTCTCTCTCTCTCTCTCTCTCTACCTGTCAGCTCTCCTCTTCTCCATCTCTCTCCCCCTCTCCCTGTTTGCTCTCCTCTCCCCCTCTCTCTACCTGTCAGCTCTTCTCCTCCATCTCTCTCTCTCTCTGTCAGCTTTCCTATCCTCTATCTCTCTCTTCCGCTCTCCCTGTCAGCTCTCCTCTCCTCTCCTCCATCTCTCTCTATCTGTCAGCTCTCCTCTCTTCCATCTCTCTCTCTGTCAGCTCTCCTATCCTCCATCTCTCTCTTCCGCTCTCCCTGTCAGCTCTCCTCTCCTCTCCTCCATCTCTCTCTATCTGTCAGCTCTCCTCTCTTCCATCTCTCTCTCTCCCTGTCATCTCTGCTCTCCTCCATCTCACTCTCTCTGTCAGCTCTCCTATCCTCCATCTCTCTCTCTCTCTCCCTGTCATCTCTCCTCTCCTCCATCTCTCTCACCCTTATCTCTTTCCCTTCACTCTACCCCCTTTCCTCTCTCATTTCTCTGTCTCCTCATCCCTCTTTTCTCACCTACCGCTGTCCTCCATGCTCCTTCCCCTGGATCCCTGCAGCCTCTATCTGGTGCCTGGCTCCTGCCCCGGGAGGCTCCTTTTCCACTGCTGAACTAAGCAACTGGCAGGAAGCCAGGAGGAAGGATGGAGCCGGGGTGCCAGGGTATGGGCTGGGGTTGTGTTGGGGGGCCCTAAACTACTTTATTTTTTTTATACATTCAATGTTTAAAAGAAAATAGACTGCACTGGGGCCCCCAGGAGGACAAAGGCCCTGGTGCATTGCACCTGCTGGACCGGTGGTATCTCCGCCCATGCAGCATTATATATATTATTACATTTCAACACCCCAGAGTCCTTCATGAACAAAAAATTGTCCTACAGTGTCACTATGTAGTATGGCAGGTGTTTAGTTGCACCAGAAACATGCATCACCAGCTTTCAAAAGTACTGGAGACTCTCCTAAATGGGAAAGAACTTGTACAAACTTAATTAATGGCTCACTGAATTACAGCTTATTGGAAACAGCATTTAACACTTTACATAGAGCATAGTACACCCCTGACATAATGCACAAAAATGAATCCCCAAACTCCATCCAATTGCTTCAGGCAATGCCAAACAATAGTTACTTTCAGCCACACCTGGTGGGAATGTCCGGTAGCCCAACAGATTGGGACTGAAACCCTAGACCTAGCATCTAATATTCTTCAAAAAAACATTACCCCATCCATAGATATTTGCCTTCTGGGTAACCATACCCCTTTATTATCAAAAATCAAAATAAATGGCTACAGTATCTAATGCTTTCCACTAAAAACCACATTGCCCATAAATGGAAGACCCCAGCACTTAAAGGGATTTGCAAGTGAGCTAAATTATGAATGCATCTGATAAAGGAGAAATGGTAGTGTATGAAAAAAAAATGCATGAAAAAATACCAAAATAAAGGGGTGCAGAAAGAACTATATTATAGTGTCCAAACCATAGAGGGTCATCTTTGGGGCGCCTGTGTGTGAGACTCTCTTTTTATGGTGATTATTTGATTATTTGGCACGAAATCTCATCTTTCCAAAGAGTTTCTCAGCCCCTCATTATTAGAAAGTGCCTATGACTTCTACCCCTTTTGGATCACTACCTTGTTGTGGTGAAGGGGCTTGTGTACTTCAATGAAGCTGTGAGCTAAACTATGTAGGGTCAACCCATGATGGGCAGGTCATAGCAGAGAGGTCATACAAATCACGACCCACCCTGTCATACCTTTGCTAGTTTATAGAAACTGCCATGACAGTTATAGAGTCTGCTAAAATGAAGATTTTCTTGGCTCCAACAGCTGCTAATGTTAATTTGCTGCATAATTCACACATGAAGTTTCTGCAGTTCTTAATTTATCGTATTCTCTTATGAAGATCTTGTCTTGAAAAATAAATGATAAAATAAATACAGCCTTTAATTTGTAAATGTTATATTCAGTTTTGCTTTACTGATCACAAACATTAGTTGTGCACAGATGTTGTGGCAAAACTCATAGCTAGATCATAACAAAGACAATGCTTTGCTCACCTAACAATGGTATTGCTAGAACTAAGACAAGTCATTCCAGTTAACATTGTAGTTCAGTCATATACCTGCCTCCTAGGTAATATATATCAAAACATAATCTAATAATAATTTGATATATTATGCATCCATTGATTAGAATACATACATTTTCAGCTTTTGTGTGTATTTCATTAACCTGATAACTTTTGCACTTATTTACTATTTTTTCTTTTTTATTATATGTACTTTATTTAAAAACTGGAATGAACGTTTACACTGTCATGTTGCCTGTATGTGATCTTAGTATGTATGGAAGATCAGTGGTGGCTGGTGACTTTCCAAATTGGTGGGGTGGAAGACAGAGACCTGACCCCTCCCCTTACATTGACTCCACCCAACAGTATAGATCCCTCCCCTTCACAACATGTTACCTGTATAGACCCTGCCCAGTGACACTGTCTCCATCCACAAAAGTGATCCAACAGAGAAAGACAATGATAGAGATAGAGAGAGGGTGGTAGTGAGAGAGGGGGATAGAGGGAAAATGATAGAGAGGGAAAGAGAGGGAAGGGAGAGAGAGATTGGGATATAGATAGAGGGATAGAGAGAGGGAGAGAGAGGGATAGATAGATAGAGAGGGAGATAGAAAATTAGAGATATAGGGCCTTATTCAATTACTACTTTTTTTAGATCCGTGGTCACACGTGGAGGTCACAGGTTACTTTGCTATTCAATTGCCTTCCGTTTGTAGCCTCCGATTGAGTTACTTGCTCCAAACCCGCGATTGCTACTGACCAATTGTGATTTGTAAAATCGCTAGTTACTTCCCTCAAAGCCTTTGATTTTTCAAGGCCATAAGGTGTAAATCGCAAATCGCTATTCAATTGCTCAGATTCCCCCTTCCTAACCACTCCGTCAAGCCCGTAAATGGCTAAAAGCCAACTCCAGCTTACGTGGAGAAAGGAGGTGTTGCAAGGGCCTGCAAAGCCCTTACGTATCCTCCCCACTGCTCCTAACCACCTTCGCACTCCTAAATTAAACCGCCATGATGCAGGGGTCCCAATCGGGACTCCCGCAGGGTCCCCACATTAACACCATGATGCAGGGGTCCCGATCAGGATCCCAGCAGCGTCCCCACATTAAACTTATGATGCAGGGATCCCAATCAGGACCCCAGCAGGGTTCCCACATTAACCCCTTGCAGCATTTAAACATTTAAAATTCTCTGCGTGCAGGTCCTTAAAGTTCCAGCAGTGCAAAAATGGTTAACCCTATGCCACAGGGATACTGTAAGTACTACCGTGGCAACTAACATTAACCCCCCCTATGCTGCGGGGTCCTTATATTAATGCGCAATACCGGCCGCGGGGCTACTGTAAGTACCACCCTGGCACCTAACATTAATCCCCCCCGCAATACTGGGGGTCCCCATTGCGACCCCATCCGTAATCCTTGCAGCGGGGTCCCAACTGGGACCCCCACTGCATTTAAAGGTCCTTAAAGAGCCTGTGCTAAATAAAAAATGAATCCCTGCCACAAGGGTACTATAAGTACCCCCGGCATCTAAAATTAACCCCATCACTCATGGGGGTCGATATAGACCCTTATGAGACTATAATTAACCCCAACAGTCCAATAAGAGTCTATATAGACCCCTATAGGACACTATTAACCTCCATATTAACACTATAAGTGCCATGAGTATCCTCCAGGACCATCATGACACAAAGTCTAAGCACAACACTATTAACACATTCCTACCCTATACCATTCTATTAGCCCCCTCTAACTAATTAACTCTATTTAACCGTCAACATACATAATGAACCCTAACACTAACCACTTAACCCTATCTAGATCCAGTTATCCCTATCTAGTCCTATATACTCCTAACTATACCCAATTAACCCTAACAATACCACATTAACCCTAATTATACCCCATTAACCCTAACATTACCCCATTAACCCAAACTAGACCCCATTAACCCTAACTGGACCTAGTTAACCCCAACTGTACACAGTAAACCCATATCCTATTAAACCCACTCTACCCTATCCTATTAACCTCCCCTACCCTATTAACCCCTACACTACCCTACCCTATTAACCCCTACACAACCTACATAACCCCCTAATAAAATACCTAAAACCCCACTAATTATAAAAAATAAAAAAAACTAATTACAAAAAATAACAAACCACTAACTACAGAAAAAAAGAAACACTACAGAAAATAAAGGGTTAATTAGACCACTAACCTGGCCAAAGTGCCCCTCCAGAGATGCCCTTCAGTCTTCTGTCCCATGAAAGGCCCCTCCATCAATGTCCAGATGTCCTGTCACATCTACAAAAAAAAAAAGAAACAATACAGTAAATACACAAATAGTTACAACCTGTAATTAAAGTAAGGGTTAATAGTCTACTTACCTGGCCAAAATGCCCTTCCAACAAAGTCCCCACGTCTGGACACACCTGAAATAAAACATAACATTTCATTCAATAAACATATAGACACAACCTATAATAATAGAAAAGGTTAATAGGCTACTTACCTGGCCAAAATGCCCCTCCAGTCATGTTCAGCAATTCCCCGGTCCACAAGCCCTCCAAAAAATAACCTAAGGTCCTAAAAAAAATAAACTACTAACGGAGCTCCTTCCCTGAGGAGCTCCCCGACGCAAATGGAGGTTCCCGCGCAATCGCAGATACAAAAACTGAAATGGCACCTTTTGATTGGCTGAAATCACTGTCAATCAGATTTCAGCCAATCAGAAAGCGCAAATGGTGTGAGCCAATCAAAATGGGATACACCCCTGTATCCATGTTGATTGGCTGATGTAACTGTCAATCATTTTTTTAATCCAATCAGAAGGCGCTATTGCCTTCAGCCAATCAGAATGGGATAGGGTAGGGTAGTGTAGGGGTTAATAGGGTAGGGTAGGAATTAGGTAGGTAGTGTAGGGGTTAATAGGGTAGGGCAGTGTAGGGGTTAATAGGGTAGGGTAAGAGCTAGGTAGGTAGTGCAGGGGTTAATAGGGTAGGGAATTGTAGGGGTTAATAGGGGAGGGGGATTAATAGGATAGGGTAAAATGGGGTAAATAGGATAGGGGTTTACTGGATACAGTTGTGGTTAACTATGTCCATTTAGGGTTAAACAGGTCCTGTTAGGGTTAATGGAGTATAGTTAGGGTTAATGGGGTATAGTTAAGGGTATATAGGACTAGTTAGGGATAACTGCGTCTAGATAGGATTAAGTGGTTAGTGATAGGGTTCATTAGTTATGTTGATGGTTAAATACAGTTAATTAATTAGTGGGGTCTAATAGAATGGCATAGGGTAGGAAAAGGTTAATAGTATAGTGTATAGCTTATACTTTGTGTAATGAGGGTCCTGGAGGACCCTCGTGGCACTTATAGTGTTAATATAGGCATTAAATGTGTTCTATAGGGGTCTATATAGACCCCTATTGGACTGCTGGGGTTAATTATAGATTCATGAGGGTGTATATCGACCCCCACGAGTGATGGGGTTCATTTAAAGGGCTGGGGGGGGGGGGGTACTTATAATTCCCCCACGACATGGGTTAATATTTTATTTAGCACAGGTCCTTTAAAAACAAACCTTTAAAATCTTTTCAATACCTGTGAGGCGGGAATTTAAAATTTTTAAATGCAGCGAGAGTCCCAATTGGGACCCCCGCTGCAAGGGTTAAGGTAGGGACCCTCCAAGGGTCCCGATGGGTGGCAATTACAGTACCCCCGCGGCATGGGGTTAACCATTTTTTACCGCTGGCCCTTTAAGGACCCGCGCGCAGTGAATTAGATATGTTTAAATGCTGCAGGGGTCCCTACTGGTAATGTTAGATGCCGCGAGGGTACTTAATGTACCCCTGCGGCATGGGGTTAACAATGTGTGTGCCGCAGGCCCTTTAAGAACCCGCTGCAGGATGTTTGAAATTTTAAATGCTGCTGGGGTCCCGATTGGGACCCCTACAGCAGGATGGGGTGGGACCCTGCAGGTGTCCCGATCCGGACCCCTGCATCATGGGGTTGGCTTGCGTGTCTGATCGCATATGGAGCCCGAATCGATGACTGGCTCCATTGCGATTGGCTGGTTCGGACTGGGGATACGGGCTTGAGGGAATGTTCATATTCAGAACCGCAAATGCTACTGCCGATGGCAGGGTTTCCAATTCTCGCGACCAGCACCTAACTTTCGGGCCCGACCAATTGAATAGCAGAGTAAAAGTAGAGGTACTGGAGGCCGCAATGCGATCGCAGAAAATCGTCTATTTGTGATCGAGTTGCGGCCCAGAATTAAAAGAGGCCCATCTATGCCTCTTCTTCTATTCCTCTCTCATACTCTATATCCATCTCTCCTTCTACCCCTCTAAACCCTCCCTCAATACCCCCTCTATACTCATACCTCTTTTTCCCTCCCTCTTTCTATCTATCCCTCTGAGCCTAGGTCAGGTATTTTATGACTGAGCCAATAATAATACAAGCAGATACTATGAAAGCAGCAAATACAATAACATTTGATAGATGTGGTAAGTCAGTGTGTTTAATTACAGCACAGAGGGTTTGTGATTTAAAGTGACAGCAGCAGCTATTAAAAAACAGAACATTGAACATGATAAAATATTGTTTTATTTTTTATTATATAAATTATACAATTAAGTACATGATGGGAGAATTAAGTCAGTGCATTAATTTTGGGAGGGCAGTTGCCCCATCGAATCTATTGCCACTCCAAATTTGGAACCCATAAATAAAAAAAAAATTTTTTTTGCTGGCGAATGAAATGTGCATTTGTCATTTATACAAGAAGTACCGAACAGTGTGCCACTGTGCTGGGGCTCTCTGGGTGCCAGGCTTTGCGTGCCAGTGAATGTGGGGCTCTCTGTATGCTGGGCTCTGCGTGACAGTGTGCTGGGGCTCTCTGTGTGCTGGGCTCAGTCTCTGCAGGAAGTGCACGGAATTCTTAATGCCAGTCTTTGAGGAGCCATTTCATCCAGCGGCGATGACGGGGCCCCCCCACAATCTGCTCATCTGAGAGCCTCAGTCATCCACTCTAGAGAGCCGGGAAGCGAGAGATAGTGGTGTCGCGGTGTATACTGGTATGTCCTGGTCTATGCTTTCATTTTTGCTAATACGGGTAATGCAATCTTATCGATGACACACTAGATTCTGTGTTTTATCCACGAAAAAGGGGTCAAAACATTGAATCTACTGCGCCATTGATTCTAATGCGCACTCCAAATTTGGGACCCGATTTCAATGTAACAGACATTACCTAAGAAATTATTCCAGTAATTGGAGGGATCAGGTTTATTTTATCTAAATACTCCTTCCAAGTTCCCATCTTTCAGTAGACTTTAGGTCTGTTTCCCAAAACATAAATTTGTTTCTTGGTATACATAAATGACACTTCTTATCACTAACCTGCTAACCATGTCTTGTTTATGTCAAAGTTTAATTAACCAATTTAGGAAAAAATTTTGTTGTAATTTGAAGGTTCAAGAGCACCCTCTGGTGTTGTAAAAAAATTAATTGACGCTTAATACGTCTCCAGAAAATAATACATTTGATTAAGAGTTACATATTTTGTGACATCATTAGGATTTCTGATTGGTTGTCAAATACATAGCCTGATTGGAATTTCTGATAAGCAAATTAAGTTTTGGATATAATTAGGGGAAGCTCTCCGATCTAAGGGAGGACACTGGACCAAGAACATCTAGGGAAAAAGGACACACACCCACACACCTCTCAATAAACGTAGATGCCTGGACAGACACACCCAGGCAAAAAATTTAGTAAATTCTTAAGAAAAACATTCTAACAGATATTATTGGGATTTTTCCCAAAACACATAAATAATTAAAAATGCATTCTACTCACAATTTACTAACAAAAGAATTTATACACTTACATGCCAAGAACTTCTGAAATATCAGAAAAGATCAAGACCTCCATTGGGCTGAGTCATATGATGAAATCAAGTACAAAAGCCAGGTATGATATAAAGTCTAATATTTCTTTAAATGTTATTTCTTTTTTATTACAATCATGGAAATATTTAGTTAATATAATATAAAATAGATTGCTATATCAATATCTATTTGCTAAATACAATATACCATATAATTTGTATATTATAGGTCGGCATATAATTAGCAAATTAATTTTATAAATAACAAATATCAGCTCTTATAGCAATCGAATATAGCTGATAATTATTTGTAATGAAAAACAATTTCTCTTTTGAATTAGAGATAATAATATAATTTGACTATAAAATCATATGATATTAATGATATATTATGATATATGATATATTAATAAATACATATTTGTAAACATACCAAAATTATCAAAACTATCTCCAATGTCATAAATTTCCATCTTAATTATAGTAAGCATATTGTGCATGTCTTATATATAATTATGTGGACAGTGTGATAATAACTAACACTTAATTATTATCATTACTTATAATTGATGAACCTTAATATAAATCTGTTACAATTGTTTAAACTAACTTGAAACTAACTTGTTATATTAAAATATACTGAATTATTATTTTTATTCATTTATAATAAATATATTCTCACATAATACAGTTCTGTTTATTAATAATGTCACCATATTAATTGGCAAAACCCACAACAAAACCATGCCCCCTGTACTTTGCTGTCATCCAGCCCTTGCTCTCTCACCTCTTCCCTGATACATCTCCCCAGAATGATAAACTGCTCCATGCTGCCACCTCTTGGTGCTTCAGAAGAAATTATCCTTTTTAAACAGGCACAGATTAATTTCCATATCAGCATGGTGGTGTGTGTGTGGGGGGAGGGGGGTGTGTGGCCAAGGAGGCACAAAGGAGACCAGGGATGGCTGGAGGTGGTGGTGTTTGTGGCGGGTTGGGGCAGGGTGGGGGGCCTATACTACATAAAAAAAAATGAAATGTAAAAATAAATTACACAGCACTGCCCCCACTTGGAGGAGGACCCTAGTGCATTGCACCGCCTGCAACAGTGTTAGCTTTGTCCCTGGATTGAATTATTATTTTCTAAATAAAACATTTTTAGTGAATGGATGAATTTTATTTTTTATAGTATATTACACAATGAGAACAATTATCTAGCAGTGCATTTACCACCAGGCTTCTTAGGAAACTCTGGGGTTTCCAAAGTACTGTTTTAATATTTCTTACATAAATTAGGTTTATGTGAAAATTTTACAAAACTTGCTAAATCAGCTCACACCTACTTTACATTTTCAATAAAACAATCTGGACTCCACAAAGTGCATACACAGAGTGCACATACAAACGTAGTACACATACATAGAGGACTGAGGACAATTGTATACAGAGGACTGAGACACAAATACTGTCGACTGGACTAGGCACACACACTGTACCAAGTTCACACACAAGACACACACCATGGACTGAATTAAGCACACTGGGAGGGTAATAAAAGTATCCGCCCAAGTTAACTTTATATATACTCAGGATAAATCCCCATTACCTGTCTTATAATAACACTCTAATCTGCCTATCCCAACATTGGGGGACACATTTTACCTGAGGAAAAAGGTTTCTTTTATTAGTTGCAAATTAAAACACAGACTCCTAGGGCCTCATTCTATTACTGGCCGTAAATCGGCCGTAAGGCTGCGATTCCTTGCGGGGGTTCTGTTAACTCGCGATTCTATTATACGGCCCCGCAAGGATCTCCTCTTACGGCCGGCCGCATATCTTGAAACCGGCCGTAAGCTCTGAAATATAAAAACTCAAAAATAAATTCAAGCCTGCACTGTACAGCTCTGTAAATGCTAGGGATCATATTGGGGGACATGAGGATTAAAAGTAACCCACTCTCAAGCTGGCACATCAGCCCAAACCCGAGTTCAAATTAACTGTTTATTTTCCGGCTGCGGCGTGGGTGTGTCTGAGGTGCTCCAAGCACTCTGGACTTTTTACATGGATATTTTACGGATATTAAAAAATAAATATTTTACAGATTTGAGTATAGGGTAATTTTGTGCTATTTTTGCTAACACCGAATATCACCGAATATAGACTATGCAAAGTGCAGGATGGCTTTATTTGGGCTATTTTATGTGCTTAATTGGTGCTAGCGGGACCTCTTTCCTGCAAGTAAGCTGCGGCTCGCTTTTAGCCTTGCAGAGAGGGTTCCCGGAGCAATTGAATTGCAAATAGGAATTTCTTACGGCCGATTTCCTTGCGGCCGTTTAAGATCAAAGGATTTCCTCCGGCGCGAGCGGCCGCAAAAGATAACAAGGCACCGGCCGCAAGCCTGCCGGAATCCCCGGCCGGAGGGGAATAGAATAGCCGAATAGCTTGCGGCCGGTCCTTGCGGCCCCGCAACGGCTGCGGCCGCTAATAGAATGAGGCCCCTAATGAATATAGTATCATTGGACTTATCTTACATTAACATAGTTTAGTCTGGCCAA
This sequence comes from Discoglossus pictus, assembly GCA_027410445.1. Classification (NCBI taxonomy): domain Eukaryota; kingdom Metazoa; phylum Chordata; class Amphibia; order Anura; family Alytidae; genus Discoglossus; species Discoglossus pictus. The sequence continues at coordinate 204,482,315 of CM050163.1, forward strand.
ATATTTCTCATAACTCATATTTTCCCATAACTTTAAATCGATAGGCCTGAAGTTAGTAGATCTAGGCCTACCTATATCTGTGGCTCTAAATCTCCTACATAACTTATGTAAGGCATTGTCACTGTTTATACCTGTCTATTCACAAGGAACACAGCTGTGGGGATGCTGCTTATCAGGTCAATGATAATACTATTTTTTCACAGATTAACCCATTCCTTAGAAATGTGGAGTGTATTGTGGGCGCATCTAAGTCCTGACTAAAGATTTAAATCACAGATTGCTGCTCTCAGCTTTGATTTCCACAAGTTAATCAAAGAGCTTGGAGGAACCAAATATTGGTAAGCGTTTGACCATAGAGGCAGAACATTTTGGATAGTTTGGGGACTCATAAACTTGTCTCCATAAATTTGGGTATAATGTAAAATGTTTATCAAAATTGGGATAAGGAGGATTAAAACGTGTAGATAAATATCTTTACTTTGCCTCATTAAATAAATACATCTTACTGAAAATGTAGAACATGGGAATATTTCATTTTTTTACATTTATTAATGCTACTCTTCCCCACTTAGCCATACCTTTTATGCCAAAGTTTCTTTTTGATGGGCATGGCTCAGTGATGGGGCAGATGCCTATTAATTCAGATATATCACAAGGCCTTTACTAATAAAAGTCATAGGCCAGACACAATGTACAAAAGTTTTTTTTATGGAAAGTATGTATAGTAAGTTGCTATATAACTGGTACATGTGTATAAGCTGTAGTTGGCTGGACAAAACACACAATTTTTAAACATTTTGTAACACTTAACAAGGATTGAGCTACAGACTACATGTGCAAAAAATACATTTTCATACTTATATATCAATATGGTCTTTTAAATGCATGATAAATAAAATGGGAATTTAAAAACACAATATTATTAATTACCAAGCCTTTTTCTCCAAATTGATAGGCCTAATATAGGAATATAATATTATATCATAATGACTGAGCAGTGTCCCTGTTTTAGTCCATTTTGTGAAATAGAAAAGTGTATATGTAATTATAGAGATGTGGATATTTTTAAAAGATTACCAAACAAAGAGTGAGCTGTTTACATAAATGGTTTTTGGTAGACAGTGTAAATATGATTTTTCTAATGATAATACAGAAGTCCTTTACTGTCTGGAACTCTGGAGCTATTTATAGTATTACTGGAATGAATTTCAATGAACACATTATGAATCACAAAGGAAAATAGCATTGTCTGACACCACATAGACTACAGACTTGTCAGTAGGAAATAATAAGTGTATTTTAAAATCAGCAATATGATGAGTAGTGTGAACCATCAAAAGTCATAAACAAAAATGTCAGTTTTATCAATAATCCTCTTTGTAGCTGTGGCAAAAAACAGCCACCTAGTTTTATTACAAAGACAATGTGTGATGTTATGTGTGATGTTAACTCTATATTACATTTTAGTTGTAGCCAGTTCATAAGGAGTTAACTGCATCTGTAACTGTCATGCTGTGAGTCAGTTATTAAAGTTTGCGCTGATGGTTGATTTTAGGGAAAGACAGAGATAAAAGCATTTATTATTTTGCCGAGCCTTCTTTTTGCCTCCTGTGTTCCTGAGGTCCTGAACTGAACAAGTCAGAAATGCTGAGACTGTAAGAACCAAGATCATCAGGGGTGCCCCTATACTAGTAAGCAGAAGGGTTAAGGGGTGAACATGCCCCCCTCACTCCTGGGGTCGTAACAGTAGCATATTTTTGTGAAATAATACATAATTAAAATAAAGGAATCCGACTCCTTTCAATTAAGATTTTTTTGGTGGGTGCAAATATTTTGATACTAAGGGTCCTCATTTGATAGCAACACCTCCATGTTCCTGAAGCTGCAGTTGCTCATGCACTCTTGCTCCTATGCATGTCATGTGCCCACATAATGTCACTGGTGATTTATTGTCACCGGTGACATGACAGAGCTAATTAAGAAAATACAGGGCATGCACGGACCTATGTTGCAGATAGATATTCAAATGCAACATTCTCAAGATGGAGGTCTTACTATCAAGGGGGGCTTTTAATAGCCAAATGGCTGCACTAACAGAGGAAAATAGGTCTAATGTTACAAAGCCAAGCTAACAAGTCTGTTAGGTAACTGGTAGTTTTAAATGTGAAGCTTAAGTTAAACTGTAGCCATTGATTTCTTAAGGTAAATGGGTATTTCAATAGGCCTAATTGGGTCATACCCATACAGTCACTTAATTATTTTCTTTTCAGTCCAGTGGAGATGGTTATCTGATTGGGAAACCATGATGGAGAAAACTTCAGGCAATAGGCTTTAGCGCATCTGTATATATCTCAAAAATTATTTATTTCAGAAAAAAATGTCAAACTACTTTTTATTATTTAAAAAAAATAGTCAATTATCTCAGACATGATAAATCCATTTTAAAGTATATGTGAATATCAATAATATAATAAAGATTTCAGATCTGACAATATTTTCAATATGACATTTGAACATTCATGACCTTAACTTTGTGAAATATTTGTTATTTTATGATTAAATGTTGTGAACTCCAAGTTAATTTAGTTCACATATATATATATATATATATATATATATATATATATATATATATATATATATATATCCCTATTCTGGAATATTTTCTGCAGACAAGGTTACCTGGGAATGTTTGGTTGCATCCTACAACACATGAATGGACGTGATTAATATGTTGTATGTGGGTTTTAAAATTCCTAGAGGACTGACTTGCCAAAAACAGCTTTATAAAAAATAGTTTGTTTTAAATATATCCAAGTTCTGTTCTAACAAAAATCTCCAAGGAATAATGATATAAATATTTTGGGACAGGCAAATAATATTCAAAACACTGGTTAGTTTAAAGAGTTGTGAAAAATATTTATGGTTTCAATGTAATAGTAAGTATTTACAGGCAGAATATGAAATGCATATTTAATTAAAATTGTTTTAGTAATAAAATATATATTTAAAGAATCGAGGTGTACATAGCAAATGAAGCCCACCCCCAATGACATGTTTTGCTGTTTTTAATTTATTTATAAGAATCATTGAAATATATATTGAATTAAAAATGTTACAGGTATTTCAATTACAAGTTATCTTTTGGCTTATTCATTTAATGATGAATACATGTAACATTGTATCATAGAATATTATAACATTCTGATAATTTTTCCAATCCTCAGTCAAGTTTTAAGAGTTTATAATTAACTAATGTAATAGTAAAATAAATAGACATTTACTACAACACTGACACATTGGTAAGTACTCTGTATGATATTTTAGACATGTAGATGAATAAGGATTGTGCTTGTGGAAGAGGAGAACGACCAAACATAGACCGTCCCGGATATGGTTAGCTTGAGAATAGTGGCCTTCCAATGTGAAGTTAGGGCTGGGTGCAAATATCATGATTGGGGGTCACTTGCAAAATGTCCGCTCTAGTGGCAAACAGCATGACCAACAACATAAGCAGGAAGTCTACTAGTCAGGCAGAGGTCAAAGACACAGACAATAATAAAAGCAAAACCTCAACACATATGCCTTTGGCTGAGCAAGGTTGGGTAGAACTCATGCCCTAATATAGCTGAGCTATTCCCACCTACTGCGCCAGTCTTGAGTACCCTCACCTTAAATGACCTGCAATGACATGCTTTTACCGTCAATGCAGTGCACCATTGAGGCAATCACAAATTACTTGACTTATATGCAGATGCTGAAGAAAAGGAAACATTGTTTCCCCTATTATATAATTTCCTTCCTTCATTTATTTGTGCTTCTTTTGTATATTTATTTCTGTCTCCTACCTAATATACTACCCAAATATCTTAATATATTCATGTATCTACAATTTAATTCCTCCATTTGCATTCCTCCTGATACATTCCCACGCCTTTTAATTTCCCATCTGATCCAAAAATATGTTATATAACCTCACTATATCCCCTATACAGGGAGCATTACATCTTAAGGACTTTTTCAACCTCCTAACATTATCCACCATTATCTACTATATATAAATATTCATAAATAATTCCTACTTTGTTGTCAACATTCACCCTAATGCTCCAATATGGGGATGGAGGTAGAGGAAAATGCAATAAATACGTTGGATAACAAGAAAGAACGAAGAAAAAAAGAAAATATTAGAAGACAAATATTTTATTATAATTGTTTTTAATCTTTATTGGCAAATATATCAAGCAAAGGTTAAATACCTTCTTGTAGGGAGTTGTCCTTCCTGTCAGGAATTCTTCACCACAGGGAGGTTAGTACTGTAAACACTTGCTTCTAGACAAAGTGTCTATATAACCCCCAGTACTTCTGCTGGCTAATTTCTGCCCCTCAAAATACATAACCCCATAGCTGGACTCACTTCACCCCATAGCCCCCGGTAATACGCTCTATCACACTCCCTGGGGAAAATGCTGCATGTAGATGTCAAAGGCCCCTTTAACTGTCCCTGGATCTTAGCCCATTGACTATAAAGGACAGACTGCTTGGCTCCAGCCACTGGACTATGTGCACAAACACCTCAATTGTATTGTAATCTGTTTTGTCCCATTGTTTGCCAGATGAAGTTAATGTGCTCTATTTGAGCTCTGGACCACTAGACATGGAGACAGCATTATGAGTATTTGGAGGTTGGCCTATTGTTCACAGCTGTCAAACAGAATGTCAGACTATTAGACCCCATGTTCAGTCAATCTCCCTGTCTTTGTTGTGTTGTATAAACCCCCCTTTGTATCTAACCCCTTTAAATATTGCTGACTTTTCAAAGATAAATCAGTTCACTTTTGAGACATATAGAAATGGTATGTTCTCTGATTTGCTCCTGGTGGCTGCGATACTGATCCTATCTCCACCCTGCAAGTAACTTGTCCTTGTCACTACCACAGGAAGGTTACTGAGACTTCTTGAAGTGCTGGTTCCTGATGGAGAGACTCTGACTGGTGCATAAGCCAGATATTGAGGTGTTTGTGCAGAGATTTCAAAGAACCCAACGGTCCTTGTGGGTAGTTAACCTGTAGTCTATAGCAGGTGGCCCTAGGCAGTAATAGCCCCTACCCCTGGATCGTCACAGTAGATATCACCACCTTTTCATTAATAAATCTATACAATCACAAATTCTGCTGTTAAGGCCACACACACACACACTGCTCTGTATAATCCACACACTTTCCTGTGAAAATAATATAATATTGTGACCACAACATTAATTATTGAGGCCTACCTTACATTACACATAGCAACATCATTCCTTAGCAAGTACATTGTTCATTGCAATATTTAGCAATTACATGGGCTGGGGTTATAAATAACAGAAACCATAATGCAGGTATCAGGTTCCCTTCAGGGCACACAATAGGCCTTATACCAATAAGTTCAGTGTGGGCCCTCCTGCGAATGACACTCAGATTTTAAAATTTAAAGGCAAAAGACTCTCGAGCCCACAATTATGATAAAAAATAATGCAGCATGTTTAGGTGAGAAAACAAAATAAGCGATGATTTTGGGATTTTAAACACTGGCCCTAACGTTGCACACCCAATGCTTTAATTTCAACACCTTACAGTATAGACATGAAAAGGAGTTGGCAAATACAATAGGCCTCATTCAATTGCGATTTGGCCAATTGAATAGGGGTCTAAATAAGCACATAGCATATTTTTTTTAAAGAAGTTTTTAGTTAGCGAAAACCTTGCTTTTGGATAGATGCTTACTAACTAAAAACTTCTTTAAAAAATATATGTTATGTGCTTATTTAGAGCCCTATTCAATTGGCCAAATTGCATTTGAATGAGGGCAAATGTGTTTATGTGTAACTGAAAAGTGAAAGAGCAATGGCAAAAAAAACAAGAAATTTAAATGGTCTTAGATTTTAAAATGTCAAAGCGCAAAGCTTCTCTCAAGTCTGCAATAATAAAAAAAAAAGAATGATGTAAATCAAAAGAAAGCTATTAGTAACATGACTCAAAAAGCTAGGGCCTATAGCCAGTAGTGTAGCTAGAGCTTCTGCCATCTGGGGCTATCCTCGAGGAGTCACAATTTTTTTTCCTGTGCTGGGCCCTCGCGGGTCTCCATCTGGTGTCAACATTACACATATATATATATATATATATATATGGGCCCAGCACAGAAAAAAATGTGGGACTCCTTATATATACTTTCTCCCCCCATCTCCACCTTCTCTCTCCCACTTCTCTCCCTTTCTATTTCCCTCTTCTCTCTCCTCCTCTTTTCTCTCTTTCCCATTTCTTTGTCTCCCTCTCCCCGTTCTCTTCCTTCTCTACCTCTCCCCTCTCTCTCTCCCTCCTCTCAATCCTCTCTCTCCCTGCCTCTCTCTCACCCCTTCTCTTTCTACCCTCCCCCTTCTCTCTCTCCCTCTCACTTCCATTGCTCTCTTTCTCGCTTCTCTATCTCTCCTTCTCCCACTCCCTTTACCTATACTTTCTCCCTCTCTCTCTTTCCCTTCTCTCTTTCCCTTCTACATATCCTTTCTCCGTCTCTCTATCCATTCTCTCTCTCCCTCTTACAGGCGCAGGCTGGGAACATTAGCTATTTCAGAAACAGGCTGAGCACACTGGACTCTTACAGACACAGAGTGGGCACATTAGGCTCTACAGTCACATACTGGGCACATTGGCTCTTACAGGCACAGGCTGGGCATATTGGGTTCTTGCAGACACAAGCTGGGCACTTTAGCTCTTACGGACACAGGCTGGACACATTGGCCTCTTACAGACACAGGCTGGACACATTAGCTCTTACAGACACAGGCTGGGCACATGTATCCCTCTCTCTTTCCCTCCCCCTTCTCCCTCCCCCATCTCTCACTTCTGTTGGCGGCTCATCCTCCTGATGGCTTCTCCTCCCTTGGGTCAAAGGACTCCTAGGAGGATTAAAGAGCAGGGAGCCTGGAGGAAGGATCAGGAAGACAACTGTCAGTGGGTGGTGGTTGGGGGCATTTTTGCCACTCCCAAAGAAGAGCCTCATTGGGTGGAACCCCCCCCCCCCCCCCCGCCCCGCCTTGCTACTCCACTGCCTATAGCTGTTGAGGAAGAGGAAGAGAACTAACCTAAATTATCTAATGCCATCATTGCCCCAGACCTCTTTAATTTCTCTGCAGAAACATATTTTTTTACTGAACTCGTAGTAAGGATTGCACGATTTTCTGTCTAGGAGTATTATGAGTTAATTAACTTCTTCTCATTTATAATATACACCAACTAATACTTTTTCAGAACTTAAAGGGTTTTTTTCAATAAAGAAAGTGCTCTTTGTGTAAATAAAATCAAAGACAAAAAATATATATTTTTCCAAAAAATCAGATAAAAAATGCCATTTTGATGATTATTGACTCTACAAAATATTGCATTTTTTAATACCTTCACAAAATCTGGCAAATATCAATTTTAACCCTTTTTTGTTCAGTATTGTTCACTGTATATATGTAAAATACCAATATAGTTTAAGTCTAAATTTGTGTATACTTAGTGATTAATATAATTTACGTTTACTATAGTAACAATAGGATCAGAAAAAACAAATATCCATTTTAACAATTAAGATTAAAGTAAATATGTATAATTATTAGATTATCCTAATTACAGTGAACATAATAGTAATCAAATCCATCAAAGGGATAGGGAAAAATCACATAATGTGGGTAGGCCAATATTATTTATTAATAGGAGTAAGATTAGTTTCACAATATTGTATATTAGTTTGATATTATTATATACTAGCGAATTGCCCGTCAAAAAATGATGGCAATGAAATTGTAAGTGAGCTAATGCTATTTGGTGTATAATAATAAAATAACTAATAGATTAATAAAGTAATATACTTTACCTATTTTGAAGTAATATATGCAGGAAGCATTGTGTTGAAGAGCTGGCAATCTGTTGTGATGTCGCTGCAGCATTAGTGCTGTGGAGCTGCTGTGTAAGCGTGCTGAATGTGTGCAGTGTAATAGTTTGCGTGCGCGAGACCAAACCGTTAGCGTAGCTGTGTACTTCCGCATTGTATTAGTTATTGTTCTAAAATGGCGGCTAATGGGTGGTATGCGTCTGTAGCGGAATATCCGTAGCTGTTTTGTGGTGTTTTGCGTGTTTCTGGTGGTGTTTTGCGTGTTTAGAGTCCTGTAGCCTTGTTTTCGTTTTGTTCAGCAGGCATTTTTTCTCTCGCTTAGAGAATTATTTTGAGTTAAATTGAGGTGTAAGTTGCTTTTTTGAGGTCCTGGACGCCCCCCCCCCCCCCCCCCCCTTGCTGTAGGTAAGTTTTTTATGTATGTGTTGTGTGTATTTATTGTGTTTTTCATTTTTTTATGTCCGCGGGTTGCGGACGATTTTTGCGAGGTCGTAACTGGTCGTAACATGTCTCGTGCTTTTTTGCGAGGGCCGCAGTTGCTGGCAAGGTGCGCCTTCGGCCGTGAGCAACGGCTCGCATGCTCACAACTATATATGTGATCATTTATATATCTGACTGATTTAATAGTATTTTTGTATATACAATAAATAAAACATTTAATCTGAAATTAATGGCCACACTTATTTCCCTTCTAACCTGCACAAAACATGAAAGTGAGACTGCATGCTTCTCCTTTCCATTTTTAAATTTATACTGACCTCTAGTGTGCAATACATAAAAAAACAGGCTGCTTTCCATAATGTGTGTGAGGCTTAATGTAACAAATAAAGAATTGTATAAGCTTATTATAAATGGTTAACGAGGAAATAAAATAATCACAACAGCAGCCCCACTAGCCAATGAAATTGTCTCAATGACCACTGGCCACTCTCTAAGCCAGTGACAGGCAATCTGTTTCACTTAAAGGTCCCTGAGTTCATAAGAAGGCTTTATTTTAACAAAATAAAATAGTCAAATAAGTGTAGGAAAGGGATTAATTTCTAAAAGAAATATAGATAATGAGGAGAAATATTTTGGAGTATATATGGATACTTGTAAGTTCTAGAGACATATAATTGATGATGTATTGTTGAAGAGTGCCACATAGGAGGCCTGGGGATCACATTTCCTGTTTCCCACTGTTGCACTAAATGATCAACATTAGGCTACAAGGAAGTTACATAAACTAATGAAAGGAATCTAAGTCAATGATAAAACGCTTGACCCAAGCAGGATCCATTTAGGCTTATCTTAAAATAACTGACACCACACCGATTGTTTGGGAGAAAACATGGGCCACAGCTTTAATTATAAATTACAGAATTAACATAACTTAAAAACTTGCATATATTATCCATATTAACATATTAACATATTAAACTATAGGAGGAGGAGCCTGGCCACGGACAGTGACCTCACGCCTTGGGCCCTGCCCAAAGCCCCCAATGCTTATTTTAAGCACGCCCTGTGAGGTAGGGCCACGCTTACTTACGCCAGTGGGCCGGGCAACTCACCTCCCGCCAAACCAATAATACAAACAACATCTCAGAAAATTGACACTTCTCCAATCAAATTCTGTTCTTTTCTTATATGACACATTTTTTTTTTTTTAAACATACATAACCACTTTTATCGTACAGTAAATTAGGGTGGGAGGGAGGGATTTTCCACGGAGACCGCACCGAACCGACTCCCGTCTAGCGAATGCGGCGGAAGTCCCGCCCCCGCCGCTTCTGGTTGGCTGGTGTGCCTTACAGGCTCCGCTGGGTCACGAGACGCTGCGGGCTGACCCAGGGAGCCTGTGCAGCCTCCGCGTCGGCATGACCCAAGCGTGATCCATTTAGGCTTATCTTAAAATAACTGACACCACACCGATTGGGAGAAAACACGGGCCACAGCTTTATTATAAATTATCGAATTAACATAAAAACTTGCATATATTATCCATATTAACATATTAAACTATAGAGGGGGGGAGCCCGGCCACGGACAGTGACCTCACGCCTTGGGCCCTGCCCAAAGCCCCCAATGATTATTTTAAGCACGCCACTTAGGCCAGTGGGCCAGGCAACTCACCTGCCGCCACAGAGCAAGCGAGGGACTCCTCCTGAGCCTGCGATCCCCCCCTGCTTTCCATCAAAGCCAAGGCCCTAACAGTGCTCTCCCTAAACTCCAACGTACCTAACTCCAGACCCATTTCCGTAAGGTGTACCTTATCTTGCCCGAAAAAATCATCGGCACCGGCCGGCTCAAATTCTTTGCGATGAAGCCCAGCTTCCGAATGAAACTTGACAGCTGCTGGTTAATCTTCTGCCTCACTTTATCCAGACCGACAGGATCTCGTGCGTTCCGCCAGGATCTTCTCTTTATCATTTCTGATTATATCAGGAATGTACACGGGAACTTCTTGCTCCAGTTCTCCACATCTCTCTTCATAACCTTCAGCATTCTCTGCATGGGCACAGTTCCTAGATCATTACCGCCGGCGTGAATTATAATTAGCGTGGGTTGACCGTACCGCTGACCATAAGTGTCCAACAACCCATCCAACTGAGCCCACCTAAGGCCTCGAACCTTGAGCCACCGCACGTGTAAGTCCATAATAGGAAAACCCAGTTGTGTCCTTCCTTCTGTAACTGCAGCCAACCTGAGGGCCCAGTACACGTACGAGTGACCCACAATCCACAGTTGCTTCTGTCCTCCTGAAAGCAGAAAGCAACAGACGTTAGACTACAGCCTTGGGTCTTACGTAAGACCGAAAACGTTCTGATTCCCATCTACCAATACGCTTGACCGCCGCGTCGGGTAAGCCTAGCCTAGCTGCTTTGGTCGCAGCCCCTATTCTGAACGTGTGTGTTCCGAAATCTGCCTGCTCCAGGCCCAAACTGTGTAGTGCAACTTTTAGCATCCTTTCAAACTGGTACCAGGATAAAGCCGTCCCGTCGGCATGGATTAACAGCGAACACCGTCCCACCGGTCGCTGACCAAGATATTCTACCATACACCCGTAGGGGCAGCACTCCGTGCCTACTCAGTGTAACACCACCTCTTTTCCTTTTCCCCTTTGGTCGGTCTTAGACCTCCAGAGCCATACCACCACCGTGCCTTCCCTGAGGCAGGTATCCACTACTTGTATGCCCCCGGAACCGTATCTACTGTTCGCGACTAACTCCCCTATTCAGAATGCTCCGAAGAACGCCAGGGAAAAAGGCGTACGGAAAAGCAGAGATTCAAAAGGGGTCCTACACTTTACTGCCAACACCTGCGCCATTCGCAGTAACAAAGAGAAGGTGATCGGCCGCCTAGTGTCTGGCCTGCGATCCCCGTTAAATATGCGGCCCACCACCTTGCGCACTATAAATTCCTTCGTAAGGTCCCTCTTCTGCCCAGCCAGTTTAAAAATAAAGGCCAGGGCCGTGACCTGTCTATCGACTACTGCTTTTTTCTCACCCTCCTCGGCACACTGCAGCAGAAACCAAAGCAATATCCCTAGGGTCTTATCCTCTGATGTAGACCCACCAGCCATCTTTACTAAATCGTTCCATTTTGCCCATACGCGTTTATACGCGGACCACGTCACCGGGGCGACAGACTGTCTGATGAGTCTCGTCACCTGGCTGCTCCAAGCTCCCAGATTTCTTCGGGAATGGCCTCCCCCAGCGTGTTCGCCCGGGGGGCCAGAGCCCTGAACCGTTCTTCCTGAAACCAAGAAAGGGCGTCAGCAATGCCATTCTCTAACTCCTGTACTTGCCTCGCCTGAAACCATATGTTCCGGCGCAGGCAACACAGCACTAGGTGCCGAAGTAGTCTCACTACCGTTATGGAAGTTCCCGTAAGGTTATTCACTGCTTGTGCAACATCCTTACTTTCCGTGTGGAATAACACCCGCCGATCTCTAAACTCTGAACCCCATAAGTGCACCGCCACTACTATGGGGAAGAGTTAAAGGAATGTCAGTTTTTTTGTGAGACCTGCCACCTCCCATTCGTCTGGCCATGGTGCGGCGCACCATTTCCCTTGAAGATAGGCGCCGCATCCGACTGCTTCGGCCCCTCCGGTGAACAGTTTCAGATCAGCGCTGTTAGCGCGCTTTTTCTGAAAAAACTCGAACCATTGAAATCGGCCAGGAAGACCTACCACACCTGTGCGTTGTCCCGCATGGCCCGGGACACTTTTATGGAGTGATGCGGCCTGATGACGCCCGCAGTAGCAAGTGACATTTTCCTACAGAATACCCTACCCATAGGAATGATCCTACAGGCAAAGTTTGACTTACCTATAATGGACTGTAACCGTCGCAGAGTAACCCTACGTGCACCTGTTAGCGCACTAAGTTCCGCTCTCATGTCCACTACCTTTTCCAGGGTAAGACTACATTCCATTGTCTTGGAATCTATCTGGATCCCGAGGAAAGTCAATTTTGTCGTGGGGCCCTCAGTTTTCCTGGTACCCCAAAATCCCTACAGATTTTGGTGAACACTTCCAAAATGAACCGGCAGGTGTCCTGCCCTGCTGGACCGACGAACAGGAAATCATTTCCTTGCGTGCGACCCATTGTAAGAATGAGCTGAAAGCCTCGAAGTAGGCACATGATATGGAGCACCCCATAGGTAAACATAGATCGATAAAATAGTTCCCATCGACGTAGCAACCGAGGAGCCAGTGGCTCGTTGGATGCACGGGTAATAATCTAAAAGCCGCTTCAATGTCAACTTTTGACATGAGCACCCCTGTGCCGGCAAACCTGACCATTTTGGTGGCCCGGTCAAACGATTCGTAGGATACAGCTGATTGATCCTTTGCGATGCTGTCGTTAACTGACCTGCCTCTCGGGTATGAGAGATGCTGGATCAACCTAAATTTCCCAGTCTCTTTTTTGGGAACGACACCTAGGGGGGAAACAATAAGGTCTCTAATGGGGGTGGGGGAAACGAATGGCCCTGCCATCCTCCCCAGCTGCACCTCATTGTGCACCTTAGCTTCTGCTACCCCTGGGAATTCCCGCACCGAATGTAAGTTCGGGGCCGTGGACCCCCGCAATTCTGTTGTGCATGGGATCCTAAATCTCTCCTGGAAACCCATTTCCCGCCGTCCTACCGTAGCGTTTTAGCCATGGCAGCTTGCCGGGGAGGCGTATGGGCATCCTGCCCTTTTGCAGGGGGCTCTGTTCTGCTTTCCTTTGGCTTGGCGCATCTGGCCAGGGGGTGCTCGCCGCCGCAGTTGGAGCACACGTGCTTGAACCTGCAGTTAGGGGCCCATTTACATACCCCTTCGTTGTAGGCAAAACAGGTCTTGGGACCTGCGGCCGAGTTGGAGGTGGGGCTCCTGACCCCACCCACTCCGGCCCGAAAGGGCGGCATGGCTCGCATGGGTATCATAATGTTAAGCCAGTATTCCACCGCTTTGTCGCTCCATGCCATAGCTGGCCTAGATGCCAGGTACTGGCGGAATTCTTCCTCGTACCACCACCATGCCGTGCCCCCATACACCTTGTGGGCGTTGCGAATCTCATCTATGTATACGAACAGCCCCAGGCATTGTTCAGGGTGCCGCTTGCATAGCACGCATGCCATGATTGAAAAGCCTGTAGCCACGTGTCGAAGGTTCTGTGCAACCTCCTATAAGACCCTCCTTCACGTAGACTCCTCTCGTCTGAGTCCATTTGTCTGGACATAGGCAGCAGAGAGAACAATTTGACGAACTCCCTCCTCCAAATTTTTTCTTTTACTTCCTGGGGTAAGTGCGCCCCCAGGTTGTCTAGCGCACACAAGACGATTGGTCTCATGGCTCCGTCTGAGGCTACTGCCTTGGTGCTGCTTGCTTGCCGGCCCAGCCCGCCCACAATGACCGGGGGGCCTAGTGCCGCCGGCTCCCCATTGCTTGCGCTATTGGACTGCTCTGCCCAAGCCCCTCTGGCAAGCCCTCCTATCCATGTACCTATCTCCTGCTCGCTTACCGCGATGTTATGTGTGGCTAAGAGGGCCTTAAGGGACCCCAAAAATCCCCCTTTAGTGTGTGGCAGTATGCATTTGTCTGCTTCCTCTACTCCACCAACTGCCTCACCTGCTTCTGGGAGCCTCGGAGTGGATACTGCCGACGTCTTTCTTGACGTGCTGGGGATTCCGACCGTCTGGCCCTCCGCGGGCTCCGTCCTCTTTCCGATCCGCAGGCACAGCTGCATCGGCAGGATCTCCTGCTCCTTGATCTTGATCGCCGTTCAGACCTATGGGTGCAAGAGGAACAGTCACTAGCTCTCCATGACCTGCATGCCTGTGCCCATACCGTTTGTTCCCCCCCTGAGGACTGGTCCTGGTCACCTAAGCTTGCGCGGTCTAGTGCCACGGGCTCTGCACTCTGTACCAGTACCCTGGGAACTGCATGGGGCGTTGCAAATTCTACCTGTGAGTCAGGATTAGTCACTTTTTGCTGTGGCCTAACCGTAACGCCCTCAGTCTCAGTCCTCTGTCGTCTTAGGGGGGTATGGGTAAATAGCAGAGGGCTGTAACTGCTTGTGGTCTTCCTAGCTCTGGTGGGGTGCGCCGGCCTCGCCACCTCCCTGTTACGGGCATGTCATTGATCATGACCATGCTGTCCTGGCTGTTCATCTCTCTGACCACTCTGTCTCTTCTCTCACGTGTGTACCCGTGTCCATTTTTCTGCCGCGGCTGCGTCCCTGCAAAGGACCAGAAGCGCTGTTACTATTGGGGTTAGAGGGGACCGCATGGTCGGCACCTTTTAGGTCTGTAGGAGCTTTTCTAGGGCTCCTGTCTTTACTTTTACCCCCTGCGCCCCCTTTTTGGGGTGGTAACGGGATGTTCTTTGCTCTTTGCCGCGGCCAGAACCCTTTAGACAAAATGACTGGTGGTGGCCGGAGTTCTAGGCCATCACCCTCACCGCCCGAGGGCCCGGCTCTCTCTTGTCTGAGGGGTAAAGGGTCTTGGCTAACCTGCCCGTTTTACCCCTGTCACCCGTGGCCTGGTCATCCACTGGACGGTGGTCTAGTGGCTCTGCATGGGAAGGGGGGGAGACAAGCCCAACGGCACCCCCAATATTGTCTAGGCCTCCAGCAACTGCATGCTGAGCCTGGCCAATGTAATGGGGGCCTCCTACAGAAGGCATGGGAGGGCCCAGCCTGTCCTGCACCCACCTGACCCCTTGGCTTAAGGCACGGGTCCTAACATCAGCCAGCAAGGCCTCTAGCCCTAAAGCATCCATACCCCAAGCACACAAAGCCCCCCTGGACAGAACAAAACGGACCACGAGACAGGAAAAGACACAAAAAAGACACACAAAACAAACAGACAGCGCTCTCACACTACCCCTTATATGCTTCTCTAAAGCTGGGGTGTAATCTCAGTACTTTAACCTCCTACTTGAGTATTTTTTGCAGGAGCCCTCAGACCTCCGTCCGTTTTTCATGGAGACCGCGCCGAACTGACTCCCGGTGCGCGAATGCGGCGGAAGTCCCGCCCCGCCTCTTCTGATTGGCTGGTGTGCCTTACAGGCTCTGCTGGGTCACGAGACACTGCGGGCTGACCCAGGGAGCCTGTGCAGCCTCCGCGTCGGCAAGAACTACAGTTTACAGAGCTGCACTTGTCTGGATATCGAGTGTTATATCTGGTGCTTCTCATCTAGCCCTTATTCAATTTAAATATTAATGCAGACTCATCTACAGAGGAAAGAGTTAGACTTAGTGCAGAGTATGCAGTCTGAATCAAAGACAATTAATTTATATTTATGTTAATTTTTATTGATAGTTGCTCTACAACCTTAAATAATTATATTTGGCCCACCTTCAACACAGAGGCTCGTCTACCTTTTAATTCATCAATGCTAGGCTACAGCATGTTATTCTTTAGTGTTTTCTGTTAAAATTGAAATAACAACAAGTACAGTTTATTTCATTGCTGAGTATTGAAAGAGCTCCAGTCGATATGCTTGCTATTACCACTCCTTCCAATCTGTTTCTATGTGCCAGATACAAAGCCGTAATGGGCAAAAATGGCTTTCCCTGCTTTGAAGTGAGTGTGAACTCTGACTCATACATTTTAGATTGTAAGTATTTCTACTCTCTTTGCCTACTATTTATATGAATGTTTATATTTTATTGATTTTAACTATATATTTTTAAGAAGAAAGTTATACTAACCATTTCAGAGGCGAAGCTACCGTCAGTGCAGCCGGTGCAAGGCACCGGGGCCCTGCCTTGGAGGGGCCAAGTGCTGTCCCCCAAGCCCAACCTGCTATGGCGTGCATACTGTGTGAGTTAATGTAGGAGGGGGTCTGGGAAGAGCAAAACATTTTTTTTCTTTTTGCACCTGGACCCCCCATGCACTAGCTCCACCCCTGTAGTGAGACATATTAAGAACCACACAGATGTTATCCATACTGTCTGCAATAGTTAAACTAGCAGACATTGGCACTCTTGTATGACATAAATGACAACCATACAGTTACTGCTCTACTAGATACTACTACTTACAGGCTGGAGAACTACATGTCTAGGTATTTCCCTTAGATTGTAAGTTTGCGAGTTTTCAATTGTGTGTCCGTGTCTTGGAAACAAGCACTATGTACATTTGATTATATGCTCAAAAACAGGGCCCTCCATTCTTTAAGGTGTTAAGTTTGTTTTTTGCCATGTACTTACCCCCTGTACAGCGCTACAGAATATGTTGGCGCGATATAAATAAAGATAATAATAATAATATTTCATTGGAATGTTGCTCCACACAAAGTGAATTGAGTCAAATCATAACAAAATATGACAACATATACAATCAATAAAATGCCTTGATGCAGCATGAATGATGGGCCACAGTAACAGGTAACTAACATGACATTTGGACCATAAAGAATTCTGAAGATCTGTTTACCCTTAACTAATATATTGTCATGTTTTAAAGGATACTTGTAGAAAAAGACACGTAATTACAATTCTTGCCCACAAGATGTCACTGCAGGATGTTGGGGTAAATACAGGCCCTGATAGCCAATGTCAGAGAACCAGCCACAGTTCCAGGGACAGGCTCAGCAAACACCATTGCTAAGGACAAGGCAGTGAGGAAGACTGAGCAAGTCTGTCAAATTGGTGGCCCAAGGAGAAGTCTGTATAAGAGCAGTGAGGTCCTGCCAGGGGACACAGTGACCATGGAGGTGAGTGCTATGCCCAGGTGGTGGTTCCAGAGATAGGGGGATGTGATATGCTGATCCAGATGCAACCTAGAGGATTGGATTCTTTAGACCAGGCCACAATATTAGGTGCCGGCTTCCAGATCCAGCCAGTACCTTCCCCCTTGGAATTGCTGTTTTTCTGGGTGCCCCAGGGAAGGGTTTTACTCGTACAGTGGGGCAGAAGACTGCATTGGCACTGGTTTTTGGGGGGTGGGATGGCAATGGCACCCTTGGACTGTATTGATTACCCTAGCACAGAGGACTGTTGGCAGGACACAGGCCAAGCAAATAGTTTGGATGGGAGCAACTATGCTCCTGGCCTAATAGCCAAGGAGGGACACTTGGCCTGGACTGTGGGGTTTGTGCTGGAGTCACCACCAGGATTGTTTACTCCCCTGTAATGGGTAGAAGAGAATAGGGACAAATATCTGCCCTGCACACCCAGAATCAGACCATGTGCAGGAGGTGGCTGAGACCCTGAGAACCTGTATCTGTTGCAGTCCGGGAAGATCACCTCCTCTTCGCTGATTCGTAAGGGGGGGGGGGGGTGAGTGTTTGTGGAGATCGGTTTGCCATTAACTGTCATGTTTTAAAGGATAGTTGCAGAAAAAGACAAGTAATTCCAATTATTGCCCACAAGATGTCACTGCAAGACATTGGGGTAATTACAGGCCCTTTGTTCGATTTTCCACTCTGATTCTCTGTGGGTGCAGGAAGGCTTTTATCATGTTTCATGAGTTAAAGCACATGTACATGTTCCTCATCCATTAGCTGGATACCGAGCAGTCTATTCCTTCAATGAAGTTCGTCTATTTAGTGGGGAATTCCTGTAGCCAAAGGCAGGGATTGTCTGTAGCTAAATAGACCCCATTTTTGGGATCTTCACATCCATCTAGTACCCGAGTAAATGGAATGTAAAATATAGTGGTCCCATGAAATGCAGTGACTCATAAGTCAATTGTTAAAAGGAGAAAAACAAGACTTAAAGACTGTTTATGTATAGAAGGCGGCCCCTTATAGTTACATAGTTACATAGTAATTTAGGTTGAAAAAAGACTTTCAGTCCATCAAGTTCAACTTTTTAAGATCTCCTCTGATCTGCAATATGCGGATTAGTTATTAATTAATTAGTTGTTAATTAATTATTAATAAATTATTTAATTATCATTATTTTTTTAAATTATTTATTAATCCAGAGGAAGGCAAACAGAAAAAAAAAGTGAAACTTAGCCAATCACCTCAAAGGAAAAAAAAATTCCTTCCTGACCCCAGATACTGGCATTCGGATTTCTCCTTGGATCAATACTCTTTCTCTAATTATCCAGGATAACCCTGAATTCCCTTTTTAATTAGAAATAAACACAGTCCCCTTTTAAAATTATCTATCGAATCCGCTGTCACCACCTCCTCTGGTAGAGAATTCCACAGATTAACCACCCTTACTGTGAAGAACCCTTTTCTTTCTTTAAGGTGGAATCTTTTTACTTCTAACCTCAAGGGATGTCCTCTTGTCAGTTGAAAACCTCTTGACACAAAAAGCTCCCTTGACAAATCTTTATACTGACCCTGGATGCATTTATATAAGGTAATCATATCTCCTCTTAGACACCTTTTTTCTAGAGAAAATAAGGTTAATTTGGTTAGTCTTTCTTCAAAACGTAGCCCCTACATTCCCCTTTGCAATTTTGTTGCCATGCTCTGTACCTTTTCCAGCTCTAAAATGTCCTTTTTATGAAGTGGTTCCCAAAATTGTACTCCATATTCCAAATGAGGGCATACTAGGGATTTGTATAGTGGCAGAATTATATTTGCTTCCCTTGCTTCTATACCCTTCTTAATACATGCCAGTATTTTATTTGCCTTTGCAGCTGCTGCTTGGCTTTGAGCACTGTTACCTAGGTGGTTGTCCACAAGCGCTCCCAAATCCCTTTCAATATCTGATACCCCTAGATTTGCTCCATTAAAATTATAAATTGCATGGCTATTTTTCCTTCCCAGATGCATAACTTTACAGTTATTCATATTAAATCTCATCTGCCATTTAGATGCCCATTCCTCAATTTTATGTAAATCCCTTTGGAGGGAAAGCACATCATTATCTGATTTAATTACCTTGCACAACTTCATGTCATCAGCGAAAATGGAGACACTACTTTCCAGTCCCAACTCTAAGTCATTAAAAAATATGTTAAAAAGGAGAGGACCTAATACTGTACCCTGAGGAACCCCGTTTACCACATTAGTCCAATCGGAATATGTTCCATTTACAACAACCCTTTGCTTCCTGTCTTTTAGTCAGCTCTCAATCCATGAGCAGATATTTACTGCAATTCCTGTATCTCTTAGTTTGCACAATAGTCTCCCATTTGGCACTGTATCAAAAGCCTTAGCAAAATCCAAAAAGACTACATCCATTGAGTTGCCTTGATCCAGGTTCCTACTAACCTCCTCATAGAAACTAATTAGATTTGTTTGACATGACCTATCGCTCATAAATCCATGTCGACTCCTACTTCAGTTCAAATAGACATATTCTTGTATATTATCCCTTATTAACCATTCTAAAAGCTTCTCCACTACAGAAGTGAGGCTCACTGGCCCATAATTCCCTGGGTTTGCCCGTTGTCCTTTTTTTAAATATAGGTATCACATCTGGTTTTCTACAGTCATCTGGTAGAAACCCTGTGTTGAGTGAAGTGGCTATGACAGAGCCTAGTTCCCTTAGTACCCTTGGATGGGTAGATAACCCAATCGGTTAAGAATACCTTTCAGAGGTATGGGTGGTTCAGACAATGCCAAGAAAACATTCCCTAGACCATAACGCTGCAGACACCAACTTGTGTTGTTCCAACAATGGTTGCACAGTGTTTCTTCTCTGAGGTTTTGCGCCTGACACGCCAACATGCATCCAGTCGATGAAAAGCGTTAGCTTCAGAGCCCTATAAGTAACAGGGTTGGATGTACTACCATTTTAGACACACATTTGGTAGCCCCTGGTTCGTTTGGAGGGTGAGTTGCTCAACTGTAGTGCGTTGGTTGGCCTTCACAAACCTGCACAGCTGACGTTCATCTCTGACATCAATGGTACGTGGTGGTCCGCAGTTTCCACACCATTTATTTGCAATGATACCATTTGTCCAGTCACGGTACACTTCAACCACAAACTGCAGTGTTTCAGAAATACTGTCACCCTTAGCTCGAAAGCCAGTGATCATCCCCTTTTCAAAGTCAGATAAATTGCATGTTTTACCCATGACAGCGATGGTTGATGTGTTTGCAGAATGCCTACATGTCACCTTATATACCCACCAAGCCAGCTCACGACACGTGCCATTTTTCATTGGCTACGTACTGCTGATGTCAAAATTAAGTGTGGTCATAATAACATAACTCAACCCTGTATAATAATCAGGTAAAAATGTCTTATAAAACAACATTTGATATAACCCAAAATATTAAAGTTACTCCGTTAGACTTTTACACCAAAACCCTATGCTAATAAAACTTTATGGATCTGTCGCAAAATAGAGCAGTGTCATAACATGAAAAAAGTCAGAAGAAAATATTACGTGTACAAAAGACCACTTGTAAATGGTTTTAAAACCAATGCTGAGTGCAGCAGTTAAAGAGACAGTATAGCACCAAAAAACTATAGAAAATGATGAAATTTCAACATTGTCTGACACTTAACTAAAATAAACATATGTGTAATTAAAAAACATGATATTTTTATTATTTTATCCACTTCATTATACAACATCAAGGGTTACACACAACCCATTACTCAATGGGTTTATTCATATCAGGAAACCAAGTGGACTAGGAAGAAATGCTCTAATGTATTGTCTATATACAAATAATATATATATATATATATATATATATATATATATATAAAATACACACTATTAAATATATTACGTCTATAAATACAATGGTCACATATATTTAAAATAAATATAAATACCGTATTTATCGGCGTATAACAAGCACTTTTTCTCCCTGAAAATAGGGGGCAAATGATAGGTGCGTGTTATACGCCGATATTCCCTCCCCATCCTCAACCTCCCTCCTCATTCTAACCCCCCCTCCTCATTCTAACCCCCCCTTGTCACATGTGCACCGGGTCAAGGAGCGGCGCGGAGGCCGGAGCAGAAGCAGGTAAGTGATGGGGAGGTATTTAGGGCGGTTTAGGTTGAGGAGGGGGGTTTAGATTGAGATGGGGGGGGGTTAGAATGAGGAGGGGGGATAGAATGCGGAGGGGGTTTAGAATGAGCTCCATATTAAAAGTGGGATTGAGTTAATAAGAAGGATCGCAGCTATACGCTCCATCTTCAGAACCATTTGGAGCAAAAATAAAGTTATAAATAAAATCTTACTTTAAAGTAAAGAAGAGTTTGGTCCCATTTTTAGGGCAATTAAGTACAGTAACACTGTTACTTTTGAGAGAAAGGAATTATTGGTCCTTATCTTTGGGAATCTCTGGGAAATCCAGTTCAATCTAGTCTCAGTATTAGGAGTAGTGTGTCCTTCTATTTAAAGGATTTGTCCTCAAGCGATATTTTTCCGTTGTGTATATACAGCTAACATATGGAAATTGAATCCAAAAGTAATTCATTAGTTCATGGGTACATTTTAGTAATACAGTCTAATAGTAGAGATACTTAATCCTCTAAAGTAGGTCACTGTATATATCACAAAAAATACTTACCAATGTTTTTAAATGATTTTAAGTTTATGTTTTTGCACCGTTGTTTATTCCAATAAAGTCTTGTTCTAAATTTCCTTCCCAATTATATCTTTGACTGTATTGAATAAGAGTGCTAGGCACTACTGTTGGGAAATGTTTTTCCTATCAGTATATATCATTTTTAAAATAAGCAGACAGGACAAAGAGCAGATGTTTTCTCTAAGAAGCTGTACCTATTTTTTTCTTCTTCTTGGGCAGAATGAAACCTAGGACTGCCAGCTTCCTAGATTCCAGGCAAACTGTATTAATCAATTTTGGGAGAAAAGATAAGTTTAATTAAATAACATACTTCACTTGTATAACATTGTATACTAGCCACTTGCCCAACAAAAATGACGGCAATAAAATTTGAAGGCTGGCAATGCTGTTTGCCACACAATGCAAGGCTCTTACCCGGCTAAGTTGTGGGCCACTCAATGAGCGACTTTGGCACTCATTTCAAGCCCCGCAATGAGCGGCTTTGCAGCTTATTGCAGGCCTTGACCAAACCTCCACTTTTATGCCTCACAATGAGCACCTTCAGCACACATTGCGAGCCTCTCCCACTGTCTACTTTACGTGGCTCGCAATGAGCGCCAAAGGCACACATCGCAAGCCCCACAATGAGCGTCTTCGAGCTTCTCCCCACTATCTGACCCCTGTGTCTGTTTTGCCCCTCTCCCTTCCAAGTGTGCCTCCCACTAGCTGCCCTGCGTTTTTCCCCTTATTTCCCTACTCTGTGTCTCTTTTGCCCCCTCTCTCACCCCTGTTTCTTTTTCCACCGTCTCCCTCCCCTGGGTCTTTCTGCTCTCTCGCGTGCTACCTTAACTTCCCAGTATCCTGCGTTTTTCCAGCCTTCCAGTCTCTCAGGCTCAATGTCCTGTTTTCTGGCACTTCTGATAAAAAAGCCAGAGTGCCTTTAAATGCTTTTCATACTTTTATTGATTTTTTGCCAGTGACATTAAACATAAAAATGACATTAAACTTAAAAATAAATAAAAAGGCCTAGCTCGGTCAGAGCAGTAACTATAATTGTAGAATAGTTTCCTCGATATCAGAGATTGCATTCAGCAAAACAAATAGTCCAATTTACTGGCATTTCACTTTAAGTCCAGGGTTCCCAGTTTGTGGTCTTGCTAATCAGCTTCCCCACTTGAGTCTCTCTCTGGATCTTTCTCTAAAGCTTCAGAGACCCTGCAGCACCAATACAATTCCAGCAGCCTCTCTGGGTAAATCTCTCTCCAGCTTTAGGGAAACAGCACCAACTACTCTGTGTCTTTCTTATTATTTATTGCTAATAATTAAAATATTAATGTTAAGACCCAGATTTGAGGAGCCACATGCACTTCAATTTTCTTCTTCTAGATTGTGCCATTTGTGTTCAATCTCAGCACCCAGCCATTCAATTCAGAACAGTTACAAGCACAATCAGATCCCTTTTGTAACAGATCTGAATTGAATGGCTGGGTGCTGAGATTGAACACAAATGCACCACCTAGAAGGAGAAAATGTAGGTGCATGTGGCCCCTCAAAACTGGGTCGTAACAGCTGGTGGCAGTCGGTGGAGATGTCAGCGGCAGTAACTCAGCAGAGAGGATGGCTTATGGAAACTTATCCAAGATGGAAATCAAGTACTTTCATTGTCTTGGAGGAGATGCAGAAACCGTCAGAGGCGATTTGTCCAGTGCTACCAGACCAGCTCCCTGATTGCCTGCAGAGCAGAGGTGATACAGGAGACAAGAAGCCAGATCGCAAGGATAATGGATTGCATTAATTGAACCCTTGATCCAGGAAGAGTTGGAGCTAGAAGTCAGTTATATGGAGCTGCTGGTTGAAGCAGCCCCGGCTAGGTCCTGACTCCAGGGAAGGAAGGAGCCCTGCCAAGCAGGTGGGGATGATGAAGACACATGGTGGCGCCAGGAGGCCCTGGAAGCATACAGGTGTTTTTATAGTTGTTTGTCCTCAGAAAGCACTGACTGTTTGAGAAGTGCAGCCCTGGAAGGTGGCAGAGAGGACTGTTGGCAGAACCCAGGCAAGCAGACAGTCTGGGTGGGAACAGCTATGCTTAATGTGCCCTGGGAATGGACTGTGGACCTAGCATGGGACTCCAGCTGATAACAAAGGTCAGGAAGCCAGCCACAGTTCATGACTCAGCAAGCAGCCCTGGGACCGTGGCAGACCAGGGGGCTCAGCCCTATTCAGGTATTGTGGACACCATTGTTAATGGCAAGGCAATGGGGCAAAAAGAAAAGGACTGTCAGATTGATGATGCAAGGGAGAGTCTGGGTGGGAGCAGGCATACCCACCAGCCCAGGGAGCTAGCAACAGACCAGAGGGCAGGGAGGGGATGAATCCAGAGATTCTGCAGTACAGAGACCAAGCCAGTAAGCTAGACTGGGACAGCACTCCATATTGTGTGCACAAGCAAGTAGAGCTGGCGCACAGTGCCCTGACTGTGGTTCATGGAACGGGTGAGTACCATGCCAACACTGTTGTTCCAGGTGAGGTGGAATACAGTGCACTGACCGTGGTCCAAGGGAGGAATGCCCTGACTGTTGTGCCAGGTGAGTGGGGGTACCATGCCCAGATCGTGATGCAGGGGAAAATTGATACAGTGCCCTGCCCATGTTTCAGATCTAGCTGACAGGGTACCTACTGGGATTATCATATGTTTTTGCAACAAAGGAGTATGTTTACAATCCTAGTCTCATAGGGAGAATTGGGCACTTGCCCTGGACTGTGGGGTTTGTGCTGGGTTAACAACCAGAATTGTTTTCCATCCCAGAATTTGTACAAGAAAACAATCTGCACTGCACACTGAGAATCAGGCCACGTGCAGGAGGAGGCCCCAACCCTGAATCCCTGGGATTGCTTTCCCCAGTTTCTCCACTGGAGTTTGGTAGACATTTTTACTGGGGATTATGGATGCTGCTGGTCATGTACCACACCCAAGACAATGATATATGGACAGACTGTGTGTAGCAGCCTGCATGCTACAATCTGTGAAGATCACAGTCTGCATGCTGCATTTGGAAAAGTATCTGTCATGATTGTTTTTTTGAGGAGTATATTGCTTTTATGTGTAATGTTTAAAGGTTATTGTGTATTGTACTGCTATTGTAATATGGAGTCATCAGTAGCCAAACAAAATGGCATCCCTAGACTGTAGCTAGTCTGGTTCCAATTAATTTACTTTGTCTAGAGCTGCTTGTGTTCCCCTCAGGTAACATAGACCAGCCCCCAAGAGAGAGCTGTACCTTCTGTGACATCATCGCTGTCTCCACTGACACAGGAGTACTCTAATTGGGCTATGCTAATTCAAGCAGTCCAGCTGTCCAGCTCATTGGTGTTGGTGCAATATACGTGAGAGAGAAGGGCAGAAAGAAAAAAAGTGTATGTCCCTCAAAGGGATAGGCATATAGCCCCCAAACTAGCTTAAACACGCTAAACTTGGTGAAACAGACTGAAATCTCAAAAATGAGCAAGAAATATTTACAAATATGGGCTAGTCAATGAATTAATTTTTCTAATATCTGAACATAAGCAGACTGCTTTGCTACAATCATCACATATATAGTTGGGAGCAATACGGTTTGTTGCTAACGCTTGCGGGCTCGCATAGTGAGCCTGCCTCTTGCGGGCTTGCATAGCGAGCCCGCCGCTTTGCGTCCCTTGCAAATCGAGGGCCGCAGTTGCTGGCAAGGAGCGCCAAAGGTGCTCCTTGCGCTGGTGGAGATGAGCACCATAGGCAATCATCCCTACGACCACGTACGACTTAGGCAGGGAGCGACGAAGGAGCTCACTACGCTGATGGAGATGAGCGTCGTAGGCACTCATCCCTACAACCCGAACACATTACGCATCATAACTACAACCCGCGGGACTACAGAACAACAGAAAACTCAAATACACAATTCACAGTGCGAAACCCGTAACACTTAGAAAAAAGTTGCATGAAAAATTACGGCCCGTAACACTTGGAAAATGAAACCGCCACTTAGAGAAAAATAAATACGGGCGACCCACGCGCATCAAAAAACACGAAAAAAAAAAAAAAAATACAAAAAACATCACACACAGCACAGGGGGACAGCAAGGACGTCTGGGAGTGAGGTTGCATGCAAATTTAAGTCATATTTGCAGAGTTTCGCCACTCGAAAATCGGCTAAGCGAGAGAAAAAATGGGCACCGAAAAAAATGAAAACGAGGCTACAGCAACCCTAAACACGCAAAACACCGCCAAACACATACCACTTTTAGCCAGGAACTTACGAGGTACGAAATACACTATTAGGAAGGACGGAAAATGCTCGGGAGCCGCCTAACACATACACACTCTCCGCCATTTTACAACACTACCTTACAACTAATAACATTACCAATCTATAATGGCACTTTACACAACTAAACAAACGGTTTAGCCTCGCACACGCAGCCTATTTACACTGCACACTTGCCACATTGCAGACACTTTCTCCTCAGATCACCAACAGTCCAAATGTACATTGTATGCTGCAGGAAAAACAGCGAGTGTAGCTCTTCAGGATATTCATTCCTGGATATAGTCATTAGAAATAGGTAAAGTATATTAATTTATTATTTAATTAATTAATGAATTATTATAAAAAAAAAAAAATAGATAGAAAATAAATGAGCAGAGGAGAGACTCACTTTGCCAAAAGGCGCTCAGCACGGAGCTCACAATCAGCGCCTAATGTGCTAAGAGGAGCAAAATTACACAAGGGGAGAGGCTAGCACTGAGCGCCGAAGGCGGGGGGCTTGCAATGTGCACCGAAGGTGCTCAGACAACTAAAAGTACATGAGGGGAGAGGCTCGCAATGAGCGCCGAAGGTACTCAGAGGACTAAAAGCCTTACATTGTGTGCCAAACAGCATTACCTGCATTACACTTTTATTGCCGTCATTTTTGGACGGGCAAGTCGCTTGTGTAACTATATTGCTAAGTACACAAAGTAATTAATTTTATCCTGGGCAAGGTGCGCTACCAGCTACTTCTAATACAATCACCATACTATATTATTACAAAGTTATAACAAGTTGTGTGCTTCCACTGTGATGTTATTCAAACCTTGTTAAAAACATATATCCATTCACACTAATCAAAACTCCTATTAAACAAACTAACCATATAATTCACCAACAAAATGGTATTGTTTGTCAGCCCTTGGTTGTCCCAGGACTAATATCTATATGTACCTCAATTTTTGACCCTAATCAAATAAATATACATTCTATTAGGGACTGACATGCCCTATACGGGCAGTATTAATATACTGTAATTCTTTTAATGCATCTGACAGCGGTTTTGCCCCACTAAAAGCTTTCTCAAAGGGTAGGTCTATTTTTTTAAATTCTTAATGGTGTCTCTTTGTATGAGCTCTATTCCTAAAATAAACCATGCTACCAGCCAGTGACCCTGTATGTCAAAGAGAACAATATAGATTTGTACAATATCCCAGAGAAAATATACAACAAATATTTCATTATATTGTACTACTGATATATGGCACAAATACACAATAACATTTAGTTTTTTCTGGTCCCGTTTTTCATCATCCCGTTTCTGCATATCCATCATCTTCACTCTGAAAGAGAGACAGAGGAGGTGGAGTTGGACAGAGGAGTGGAAGAGACAGAAAGTGAAGAAAGCAGGTACCTATTGTGATGCATCTGCTGATTCTTGTATGGCTTTGTCATTCTGGCAGAACGTGATGGGTGGCGGAAGGACTTGGCAGCTCTGTCTGTGTGTAACATTAATGTCAGCAATACACTCAGAGAGACAGAGCTGTAATACTATAGGATTGTGGTGCTGTGAAATCTACCATTTTGGTTTCAGCAGACTTTTAATTTGTCTGCCCAATAGGAATGCTATGTGCATCAGGGTAGCAATGAACATAAGCTTGACGGAGCCCAGATTGGCAGTGACTGATAAATGTGCCTCACTTGCTGCAGTCCAGAGATTATACGTTTTCAAGGACACGCCCACCTGAAAACGTAACAGACTACAGCCGCCAAAAAACAAAAATGGAAACCTGCTGTAAAAATACTGACATGTAAGGGTTGCAAGTTTAATGGTTGTGTTTTTTGTTTATAATTTGTTTATGATTTAAAATAATTTTGCCTAATATTGTATAGAGTTATTTAAAAGACTATATAGCAAAGACTGACTACATCACACCTTTCAACTTTTAAAATAAAGGAACATTTAATATATTGGCATTATATTATTATCTTGTAGTATCTTGTATTTGTAATGGTCCAACATATTCAGTAGCAGCATACATAGGATGAGTACAAGGCTAAAATATTTTCAGGAAATTGTAAACGAATTGAGAGCCCTGTATCTGAGCTTAGAATCTTGCATAGAATCAAGCACCTTATGAAGTAAAAAACTTGCAAACTTACAATATAAGGGATGTGGAAGGTGAGAGATACAATAGGCATATTAGGTATGAATGTGATAAGTGTCATTAAATATAAAATAAATAGTTTTTAGTGAGATTTTTAGCTACTTGAGACAGGAGGAAAGTCTAGTGGAGCGAGGCAAGGAGTTCCAAAGAATGGGGCAAAATAGGAAAAGTCCTGAAGAGGAGAGTGAGAAGAGGTGATAAGAGAGGAGGATAGAAGAAAGTCACTAGCAAAGCGAAGAGGGAGGATGGGGGAGATGTGAGCAGAGATATAAGAGGGTGTAATGTTGTTGAAGGCTTTATACATTAGGGTCATGATTTTAAACGTTATTCTGGAGGTTTTGGGATGCCAGTGGAGTGACTATCTATCTACATTCCTATGGTGGGGAAATAATAAAAATAAATATGCATGTTTATAACCCCTCTGCCTATAACCTGATACCCCCCATGGATTGATATCTCCAAGGATTCTGCCCCAACACCCAATATTGTCTAACAAAACACATATCATGTAAGTTCTCTTTCAAACTTCAGTTTTATTCTGTTGAGACTTTTTCTCAGTGCAAAGAGATATTCCCAAAGTGACTCCATAGAAAAACATATATTACTTTACTTAATATAACACATCAGTGTTTACATTTCTAACCATCAATAGAGTTTTACTCACTAAAGTGAAATAAATCTCTTTTCTAATCTGTTATTCTATGAAATCTATTTTTCAAGCTTGAGAGCACTTGCCATATTTTAGTTAATAGTGGCCATGGAATAACATGTGGACTGAAAAGACTCTGCCTTTACTATCGCTCAGTATACATTGAGATAGATTGACTAAGCTTATCATTGCTAGGTCTTTAGCTAAGGCTGCAGTAGAAATTTTATAAGCAGGCAATAGTCATCAGAGTGTACACAGACCCCGCAAACCTTTGTAAATCTGGGGAAACGTTTTATTTCATTATGAAAACTGTTTCTCTAAATGTCCACGAGGTGGCAACCTTTAATTCCATATAGAGAATGGTTTTAGTGTGATGATGCTATGTTATATATTGCATTACATTTTATTATAGAAGGTGCAACAGTATTATGCTACGGATTATCTCAATGGGGCCGAAAAATACCTTTTAGTAGACCAATAAAATAGTTGTAGATACCTAGGAACTAGGACGTTATTATGACATATGGGATGCGTTTGAATATGACTAATGTTTAGACTTTACAAAGCTATGGACGAAGCAAAAATGATATTAAAGAGATTAGTAAAAGGTCCAGTTGTTGCATGCATGAAAGGAACATTTAGATAAACATTGATGCAACCCTTTATACAAAAAATGGAAAGTGCTTGAAAGCTAGGGACTTTAAAGGACCATTGGAGTAAATTTACCAGTGAATCTTGTTTGCTGGGCTTAGACGATAAAAACAAATCTGAAGTGTATATATATATATATATATATATATATATATATATATATATATATATAAAATATTTTTTTACAAATCTAATTGTTAAACTGTCAGTTTTCCCCTCAAGCAGAGCAGTGTATCTCCTCCTACCTGTCTCTATCAGGGGTGTGACCAGCTTTGCCTGTGCGCTGGACTATCAAAGAGCTTGGAAGCAGGCTGGGCTGAAGTGACTGGTCCTGTCCTGTGACAATATTAGCTCCCCCTACTGCCTATACAGAGGTAACAGCTCTATTGCAACATACTTGCAGCGATAGTGCATGAGTAGACAGAGCCCTGCCCCCTTTACTGAGCATGCTCAGTCTGGTCAGACTTTATTTTTAGTCCAGAAACCAGAAGGGCTAGCCCTGATAGACACTCTTAGGACGAGATACACAGCTCTGCTTTAAGAGAAAGTACAGTTTAGGAAGCAAAGAAAAAAAAAATCTTATTTATTTTAAAGTGCATACGTTTTTCCTTTAAGCATAAATTACCTGAAAAACATCCCTCTCTGTAACTACTGTTATTTAGGGGGAATAATTAAAGGAAAACTTACAGTTTAACATACGGTATTTCCTAATTAACATTTCTCATAATTTTATGTTAAATTTATTTGTTTCTGATTATATTTTAATACATACCGTATTGGCCCTAAACTAAGCCGCCCTTTTCTACCTCTCTCTTTTCTCCTTTCTGTTTCTCTCCTCCTTTCTATCTCTACCTCTCTCTTCTCTCCCCTCACCCTTGCCTCTCCCTTCCCCCCTCGTCTTTCCCCTCACCCCTTGTCTCTCCCCTTCTCTCTTGTCTCTCTCCTTCCCTTCCCCTTGTCTCTCCCACCACTTTCTCTCCCCATTTTGTTTCTTCCCTTATCTCTCCCCCCTCTCCCTTGTCTCTCACCTTTGAGTCACCTGACTCTGGAGAGGAGGACCTGGCAGGGGGAAGAGCAATCACCCAGGCTAACACGCAGAGGTGAGAGACTGGGGAGGGGGGAGAGAGGGAGAGACAAGAGGAGAGGGGGAGAGGGGGAGAGACAAGAGGGGGGAGAGACAGAGAAAGTTGTGAGAGAAAAGTTGGGAAGGGAAAGACAAGAGGGGGGAGAGAGAAGGGTGGGAGAGACAAGAGGGTAGGAGGGAGCCTGGGGGAAGGCAAAGGAGTTCTGCCACTAAAGAAGTACTGCCCAGGGCGGACCCCCCCCCCCCCTCTTTCTTTTTATCTTTACAGATATATTTATGGTGCCCACCATGGCTCAACCTAGTGCATACGCCCTACACACACAACAGTTCTTCCAAAAAGCCAACAGCTGCTGGAAATCTTGAATTTAAGTTAAACTTTATATTGCGTGTCAACTTTCCATGACATTGAAGAGTTCTGGATTTCAGTAGGAATTTATATGCCTATGCACCGGTTTACTTTTTAGTACTTTATTTTATGCATAAAAGCTCAGTTTTTTCTGCCTAAAATTATAAAATGTCTGCCCTCTGTAGCTATTGCAGCTCATGAACACACAGTCTGTGTCGTGCAGTGTTTCAAATTACCCTGTCAGAGACCTCTCTCAAGCTGCTTGTTGCAGATTGTTTGCACTGATTGGTTATTATGAAACACTGAACACCCTTCATGAGCTGCAGGGGAGAGAAACCAAGTAGGAACTATTTGTAGGATTTTAGGCAGAAAAAAAGAGAGCTTTTAAGCACTTAATAAAGTACACAAAAGTAAATAGATACATATTATCAGCCTTATTAAATTGAGATTCGGCCAATTGAAAAGGACTCTATATAAGCACGGAGCATATTTTTTTTACAGAAGTTTTTAGTTCGTGAACGCTAAGGTCTTCACTAACTAAAAACTTCTGTAAAAAAATATGCACTGATTCAATTGGCCGAATCTCAATTTAAAAAGGCAGTATGTGTACTGTGTGTGTATATATATATATATATATATATATATATATATATATATATATATATATATATATATATATATATAGTGAAATCCAGAATACTTCCATGTCCCTTTAAGGAGCGGGTTCAATATAGAGAAGATTAACTATTTAAAAGTTATGGAAACTGCCTAGTTTGCCAGTTACTCCTCTGTATTTAACAAGAGCCGTTACCAACACCAAGCTATGGTATCTGACTAGGTCAAAAAGGCGACAGCTAATTCATGAGCCTAGCATACTCGAGTTCCAAACCGTGTCAGTCATATTAATTTTGTAAAATCTAGATTTTAGACCACTAATAATTCACATTAAAATACATGAGAAAACAACAGTAAAGCAAAGCTTCAGCCATAAAATATAAAATATAATGAGGTAAACCGTCTAGACCATTAATGACTGCTTCTGCACTCATTGTCCTGAGCACCAGTAAAAAGAAGACAAATATTTCACATTAATCACGCAAGTGGGATAATGTAGAACATGCTCTGTAGAATAATGAGCCTCATTCAATTGCACAATTGTAAGCTGCAGTAGCCCGTAAGGGAGGCTGTAAGTTAATTTGCTATTCAACTGGCATTTTTTTGTGGGCTCCAAACGGTTACATGTTACGGGCTTGAACTCCTTGCAGTTGTTAAACCCGGAACTTACACCCCATCAAAGCCTTTGATATTTAATGTCCACAAGAGTTCCGATCACTAAAATTGCAAATCGCTATTCAATTGCTACAATTCCTCAAGCCCGCAAATGTTCTCACTCCCGTAAACGGCAAATGTAGAAGAAAAACCTACGAGTACTAGAGAGGACCCCCAAGGTGGTTAAACACCTATTCGTTGCACTGTAAATGCAAATAAAAAAAACAATACTGCTCTGTAAATGACAGAGAAAGAGATGTAAGACATTAGAATTAATTCTCTTAATTAAGTCTCAAGCTTGCAAAACAACAGGAAATAAATGTTATTTTTATGTTTCATTTCGGGTTATATTGATCTCGGGTATCAATGAGTTAATACATATCAGGCCACCCATATGGACTAGAACAGTATTGGCATTTCATTTTTTTTATTTTGTATTTTCTGAAATGCTACATACGAGTGCATGATTTACGGTTTATGCTTTCGCCCCCTAACTTGCAGGCTTGTTCAATTGAAAAGTAGCAGAGTTCAAGCCCGCAAACATACGGCCTGTATACCACGAGATGAGTGCTTCTAATTGAACGCAGCTCTATGATTGCAATCCCATTAACCCTTTTCTGAAAAGTGAGCATGCTAAAGATTATGTTGCCTACCTAATTATTGTTATCTATGATTAAATGCTTGTGTTCTTTTCAGAAGTGCTCAGGACAATGCGAGAGGTGGGAGAGCAGTACAAGAGCGGCCATTAATGGTATAAACTGTGTTTTTACATTCTATTTTCTGGCTAAATCCATTCTTTGCTACTGTTTGCATATGTGTTTTCCTTTTAATTAATGATGGACTAAACATACTGTAGATTTAACAGAATTTCTTGTAGAAATAAAAGGCAAGATGCTAAAATGTTTACAGCTATTCATGTGTTTTTGTGAAACATCTCTTTTAATCTTGTTTCTTCTATCTCCCTCATTTAAATGTGTATTATATTTATATGATGCATACTCAGTACTTGAATGAAACAGTTGATAGAGACAGGGGCGGATCTACCAGTCGTGCAGTGTACCAAGGCCCTCCTCTGGGGGTCCTATTGCTATGTAATATTTTTTTATTTTTTTGCATTTAAAGGTATATGTAAGTGAGCTGGATTATGAGTGCATCTGATAGAGGAGAATTTATAGTGTGCGGAAAAAAAATGTGCATGAAAAAATTCCAAAGTAAACAGTTAAACCGTTAGCCTGAAGTCTGCTGAATTTCTTGCTTTTGCAAAGAGTTTTCTCTCAATGTTAACATCCACAGAAATTCCCAGGGATTATTAGCATATTTTATACAATGTTTCTTTTTTGCCTGGGGATTTTGCAGACATGCTCAGTTTATCCCTACGGTGGGAAGTCACATGATGTCAGACACTTTCCTTTCCTTTAGTGTAATTTCCTTCCTTTACTGAATATGTAAAGCTGTGATATAATGTATTGAGCTCTGCAGTGAGCACTGTCTAATGCAGTGTTATTCCTGTGTTATATCTGTGAGCTGTGCAATCCTATGATAGCATTTCTATAGCTCTGTCTGTGAGTATTGTCTAATGCAGTGTTATTTCTATAGTTCTGTCTGAGTATTGACTGGCTGTAGACCGCCCCAGGCCTCCTGGGGTCGGTACGGAGGGCAACGTGACCCGTGCAGGAACGGGAGTAGGGTAGAGTAGGAATGTCTAGCTGGGGGGCAGGGTCGTGACCCTGGTAGGAGCGGGAGTAGGGTAGGAGAGGAGTGGCTAGCTGGGGGGCAGGGCCACCTAGAGGTTTGGCGCCTGTTTTGTCAGAGTGCCCCCAGCTAGCCAAGAAGGCAGATGTGCTGCCCTTGCGCTCCCACGGTGAGTGCGCGGGTGCGGCGGTTCTGGGGGCGATGACATGTCTGTCTGCTCCTCCGCACGGCCTTGGGCGGAGGGCTTGCCGGAGGTGTGCGCCGTTTGCACGGGCGGTCCGGGCGGACGAGTGCCTGCGTGTTTCGGCGGCCAGGGTAGGTACCAACGGGCGGGCTGTTCCGGTGCGGGAGGCGTCCTCCTCGCCGCACAGTCCACGCTTAGGATATGAAGTTTAGTGATTCTTCCCCAGTGTTTCCACTAATAAGCATCAGGTATTTAACCAGAGGTTGCCTGCTTGAGTGCTTTTCGGCAAATCCTTTATAAATACCACGTGTGATTGTGGGTTTAGCAACACCTTGCTATGCAAAACCATGCACAGAGCTTGCTGGTTCCTGCAGCTCATTTGTGTAAGGAGGATATTTAATCCCCATAACTAATCTAAACACAGGGTTTAACGTTTCATAATTGGGTACAAGGTTGTCAGACCTAACTAACAAATCATGTAAAAAATGCTTCATAACCCTTCTTTATAGTGGAATAATTATATAGAGGACTCATAAAACTGAAATGTGAGCGTGCAATCAAAGAACAGAGGTTTTAGGACCATGAACTTTTATATCGCAATAGATATGCTACACTAACTGAGTTTAGTGTGTCCTTCAGCCTGTGCGTGTGGTACTGCCTATCTGAAGTAGTCCAACGCTTCACTACGTGTACAAAGCCTTAAAGTATGTCTGCCAAGTTACTGGTACAGTTTAATTTGTAGTGCAGCAATTACAGCTACATTTGGAGCCTCATGAGGTCATAGGCTTGTAGGCTGCAAAATACGTTTACACAATGCGCATAGGTGAATGTAAGCACAGTGCCCATTGAGGGATCTCAGTATTAAAGGTGACTGACTTCCTTAACCAAAATCATTGCTTGATTGTGAATACTCATTGCTAATGCTGTAATGGCTGGCAGATAATTCTGTGCACTGAAGCTCAGCACCAGTTCCAAGAAATTGTCAGTTTCAAATTTGTTCCTTCCTATGAGAGGGAGGTAAGCTGTGAATTAATGGTGTCAGCTTTTCTATGGTTAAAGACGTATAATTTTACAGCATTGTGCATAGGATATATCACTTCATTAGTTGTTTCTAATCAGGAATATTAAGCCGCGAACAAATACATTGTAGCATGAGTGTAAGTAATATCTGGAGAGAAATAGAATAATAGTGGTTGACTAGTACTGATTTCTTGTATTTTACTTGCACCTTGCAATAACAATTCCTCGCAGCTGCTATTAATCATCAGATTTCCACGGAAACATGAAGGTATGCTTCCCAGTATCATAATACACTCAGTAAATAAAGCTCATAGTAGAGCTGCCCGTTATTATGCCCTTGCTGGTTAGACAGTTTAAGGGGAATTGTGTCGGTAGCATTGGTTAGCCAGTGGGGGGTGTATTGTTTCACTTCCCCCAGGACTAATGGGTCAGGTTGGGGTTGAGCCTTAAGCTTAGGCGCGCGCCCCTCCCCCTCCCCATTACTATGGCTCACAAGTTCATCATGAACCCATTCCTGCCAGAGCAGCTTACATAATATTCAGATAGGCCCTGGTAGGGTAGCAGGGGAGATCCTGCTCCACGCTGATGATAGCCAGTAAGCTTGAAACAGCGTACATGGATAGGATTCTCAGCTTGAGTAAACCCAAAGAATTAAAGCCGTGTAATACAGCATGCCTAAGCTTAAAGGAAGCCATGTTAAGACAATTTTCTGGTCAAGCTACATAGCCGGTTATACCACTCGTTATATCAACAGTACCGGAGCTTATCCCGGATCTGTAGTTGTGGGTTCAATCCCCGTTTCATATGTAGGCTATATGCCAGAATATACTGTATTTGTTTTGTTTTATCATAAATACATACATAGGTTAGGTATATCTTAGCAATGTAGCGAAAAAGTCTATCATTAGTGGTCGGTGCTTGGGCGGTCCTCTTCCCATAGTTCATCTACGGGGTATTCCCGGGGTAGCAGCCACAGGTCCTGTAGAATTTGAGCGGTGGTCCGCCTAGGAGATCTGGGCAGGGATATAGATGTCCTTTTCAGCCCCGTTTGGGAATCTGCCTCTGTTTATAACTACTTACCCTAGGTTTTCGCCAGTGTCAGGTGGTCCCGGTATCCCGTTGCTTAGCGGGTTTGCGGGGCAGGTACCATTTGTGGGGCACTTAGCTTAATCACATAGGCAGACCCATATCCCTTGGATTTCTTCCCTTAGTTACATTAGAGTAGCCGGTTCCACATGGCGTCCTGTTACGAAGGCGGGCTTTAAATTTGCATTGCGGTTGCTCGTGGTTAATTAAAGATTTCTAGGTTAAATATGTAACTTTATTAAATTAAGCATTAATGGCTCTGTATAACCCGGTTCGACGGCAGGCCCCTAAATTTGGCCTGGTAGAGCTAGTGTGCTTTAGGCCGTGGTTTGGTTCAGCCCGAATTTAGGCTTGTACCATGCCATTGGCATGTACAGCTTTAAGCAGCCATATGAGGATAGGTTCCCCACAAAGGGGGATCATTCAACTTTGTTTGCAGTAAGACGTGCAACGCAGCAGACATAAGCAAACAGGTGTAATTTAGGTCCCAGTTACAAGGGAATGGAAAGCCAGTAGCTCAAGTGGCTTAGTATTCCAAGTCCATGTGGGTAAGTGCAGGTGACCTGGTTAGAGCTAGTTGGGCCGTTCAGCGGCCTGCGTCGTGTTTGGGGGGGCAATGCCCTTCCAGATACAACGGCGGGGTCGTTGTCAGGTCCGAGGGGGCAAGTTTTGGTCTCCGTCGTGTTCGAGGAGGGTCAATCAAGTATGTGCCGAGCGGGGGCAGAATGGGCTTGCCCGTTTTTGAGTAGATTGTTCTCCACACCCTAATTTCTGGTGCCAGTAAGGTATAGTACGCCTAGCACAGTAGAAAATGTTTTCGGTTCAGGGTGGTGGTACGCATCTGGTAAAGTCTCGACTCGGGCTCAGCCGGCGATGGTCCTGCAGTAGGTATCCCGTTTTTCGGTGGGGTATCCCACAACGTGTGGCAGGGAAGGGGACTCCATTTCCCCCCACGGGGCGGCGTCTCGCGTAATGGAGGTTCGTAGGCCTGCCCAGGGTGCCAAGTCGCACAAGTTAAAATGATGGCTCAGGGGCCGCAAGTAGAGCTGACAAGATCGAGGTCCCTCGGTTAAGGCTGGGGGGAGGCTCCCTAGAAGGTGGGTTGTCGGGTAGGGCCCGGAGCCTGTTTCAACGGACCGGGCAAAAAAGGGCCTGACGTCAGAGGTACCGGTGGTACAAGTGGAGGAAGGTATCACAGGAGGTATGGCAAAGGGATGTAAGGCAAGTGGTAGCCTTTCCCAAGGGCCAGAGATACCACTGTGGAAAAAAGAGGTTTGTGGAAAGCACGAGGCTTTGGGTGCTGTACAGGTATCTCTTCTTCGGCAGGTAAGCCGGTGAGGAAGAGTTTTGGCCTAAAACAGACAAGGCGCTCGTAACCTCAGGTGTGTTGGTCGTGGGATCCTAAGGTGATCAGGTGGCCGCGTGGGTCCGAGGGGAACCAGAAAACAATGGAGGTAGCTACAATGTCCGAGGTGCACTGATAGCTCTCCTTTTTGTGACAATACGGTTCTTGGACCTCGCGCGTGAGTTGGTTGGTGTTTGTTCCTCACGAGAAAAAGGTGGTTCTCGATGAGGAGGTTTCTGCAACTGAGCGACACGTGTTTCAGAGCTGGGTATATCTCGTGGGGGAACAGGCTACCCATGAGCTTTGTGCATGAGTACAAACGGTAACAGCCGACAGGCCGGTGTGCCCTGGGGCTCGGAGAAGGGAAAGTCAAAGTAATGGATGGGCATTCGAACATCGGACCAAACAGGCGTTTGCCTCAGGTGCCGATCTAGGGCCCCAGCTAAGGGGCGTGGCCCAGAAAAAATGGAAGTATGTTTTCATTGGTCAGAAGGATGGTAATTTCATCAGTGGGATGAGCAGGTGGCGAGTGGCTCTAGTGCCGCCTATCCGGGAAGTGCTCCATGTGATGTTATAATCCCTAGTAATACACCCGGACGACCGCGGGTTTTATCAAGGGTAGGAAAGGAGCAGGCTTGGTAACAGCTGCCAACGGGGCTAGCTTAGAGGGTCTGGGGGCAAAAGCCAGGGAAGACCCGTACGTAAAGTAGTGGACTAGCCTAGAAGCAGTTTTGCTGTAATAAGGAGAAGCTAAAGGTTTCTCGTTCTAATTGTCAAGATTTAGCCGGTAGTAGTCAGGACTAGGTGGAATTTTAAGGCTAGGGGCTGGGTAGATAGTATGCTGGCCTAGGCGTTTTGCGGGGGGAGTCGTATTCCGCAAAGGTAGTCTGCGGCCTTCTCCGTGGCGGTGGTGAGGGGAGTCGCCGGGACAGTGGTAAAGTGGGGGTGATCCTACCCTACGGGGGCACGGATGCTCCATCATGGTAGGCCCTGGACGAGGGTCAGGGCGCAGAGTGTACTGTCTTGTTTCCCAGGCTCCTCCCCTCTCTTGTTTACGTATATTTAATTAATGGTTTGTTATTACGTGAACTTGGTTTACCAATAAACGCTGTGGCCAGTATGCACCCCAAGCAAGTTGTTGTGTCTAATTATTTATTGATTAAGGGTTTAGAAAGGATTCTGCATAACAAGATTATTCAGGGAGCAAGTTATACCCAAAATGTCACGCGGACACACTCACTGGGCCTTTCACGGGTCATGTGTAATGCGGTGTTATAATTTCAATAGCTGTCTGTGAGACTATTGTATAATTTATATTTTTAGAGTCTGTGACCATCTCAGCTTATAAAAAGGTTTGTGATATACTTTGACTGTCACATCAAATCAAAATGTATTTATTTGTGTTCAACTTTTCTTGCTTTATCATTGTTTTGTCTAAGCATAAGCTTATTTAGAGATTTATGTGTGTTTATTCAGCTCACACCTAACTACACTGCTTATCAACCCCTCCCCCAGCTCTCTTTTGCTGCATAATGGATATATCATTAAAAATAAGATATATTTTATGCAAATCACAGTTGCTGGGGGTGTCTAAATCACCCCCCAGCAAATATTTTATTATGTTGCAAAAACGGTTTGCATGTTTTTATTCAAACATTTTTTGCTAGGTGGGGTATGATGCATTCTACAGGATGCATTCATAACCCACCTAACTTACATTTACCTTTAATTTCTTTTCTGTAGTGTAGTGCCGCTATGGCCCCCACACCCCCGCCCAACATGTGCTTTCTTGAGCAGGGGGACGTTGTGGGTGTTGCAGGATTTCAGTCCTTCACGGCGTAATG
This sequence comes from Discoglossus pictus, assembly GCA_027410445.1. Lineage (NCBI taxonomy): Eukaryota > Metazoa > Chordata > Amphibia > Anura > Alytidae > Discoglossus > Discoglossus pictus. Next base: position 204,521,771 of record CM050163.1, read on the forward strand.
TGTTACCAATTATTTTCTTGGTGACTATGGTCCCGGCTGCCTTGAAATCATTAACAAGATCCTCCTGTGTAGATCTGGGCTGATTCCTCCTTGTTCTCATGATCATTGAAACTCCATGAGGTGAGATCTTGCATGGAGCATCACACCGAGGGAAACTGGCAGTTATTTTGTGTTTCTTCCATTTGCAAATAATCGCACCAACTGTTGTCACCTTCTCACCAAGCTGCTTGGCGATGGTCTTGTAGCCCATTACAGCCTTGTGTAGGTCCACAATTTTGTCCCTGACATCCTTGGACTCTTTGGTCTTGACCATGGTGAAGAGTTTGGAATCTGATTGATTGCTTCTGTGGACAGGTGTATTTTATACAGGTAACAAGCTGAGATTAGGAGCACTCCATTTAAGAGAGTGCTCCTAATCTCAGCTCGTTACCTGTATAAAAGACACCTGGGAGCCAGAAATCTTGCTGATTGATAGGGGATCAAATACTTATTTCCCTCATTGACCTGCAAATCAATTTACAACTTTTTTGACATGTGTTTATCTTTTTGTTTTGTTTTTGTTATTCTGTCTCTCATCTCACTGTTAAAATACACCTACCATTAAAATTATAGACTGATCATATCTTTGTCAGTGGACAAACGTTCAAAATCAGCAGGGGATCAAATACTTTTTTACCCCACTGTAAGTGCTTTTCATGTTAAACCTATTTTGTGTTCACCATTAATTAACATATAACATACATGTGCATACAGCAGCAAATCAAGTATATAATTGATAAGAATAAACTGCGTCATTAATGAATGTTATTGTACCCCTCCCCACCTCTCTCACTGTCCTGAGCATTCCTGAAACAATTCAACTAATATATCATTATTCAAGCATTACCAAACCTAATCAGTGCCATCTCAGTTGAAATCTTTCAGTTCCTTTCAGTAGTGCTCAAGATAATGAGAGATGTTGAGAGTGATATACCAGTGACCATTAATGAGGTACACTGCAAATTTAAGTTATATTTTCCGGGTAAAGATTTGCTTTGCTGCTGTTTGCACATGTATGTTAGTGTTAATTAATGGTGAACTATAACATAGGTTTCACCTAAAAAGTGAGTGCACTGGCCCTTTAACATCTGTGTACACCATGGGCATACAAACATTTTTTGGAAAAAAGACAATGTAGTTTTTTTTAGGGTAATTTCTGTTTTATGATCCATCCAGGACCTGAGAGTTGAACTAGAAATACCACCCATGGTAATTGATCACTTTGAGGGCTAACACTGCAGCATTTAGAAATAATCTTAAATTAATGAAAAGGGAACAAATGAAACAAATTTTACAGCTTTTCCAATTGAATTTGATAACTGTACATGATACTGCACAGAAATATCTATGGGTTCCTGAAAATCATTTTACTTGCCCAGGTATGCTTAATTTAATATGCCCATACCACTTCCACTATTCTTGGCCGGCGCAGAGGCAGCCCAGGCACGCCGGGTCTGACGCAGCGCTGCGTGACGGGGCGGAGCCTGGGCGATGCTGATTGGCTGGGAGGAGGAGGAGGGACTTAAGCCCGTTTCGCGGGCTTCCTCCTCACTCCGCGCCTGCCATTGAGCTGATCTGAGGTCTGCACGCTGCGCTCTCTGCAAAAACGGGCCTCAGCTTATAAGTGGTCCCCGATCCTTCTCACACCTACCCTCTCTAAAGTTACCCGGAGCACCCCACTAGTAGCCCCCCCCCCGTCACTTGGTCCTGTCAATAGGGACCCAGGCTCCCAGCATTAGCCTATAATTCCCCATAGCAGCATTCCCTGCTCTGTAGGTTCCTGGGGAGGGTGTTACATTTGTCACAAGTGGGGTGGCAGCTTAATATGGACCTTGGGGAGTTAGAGGCCTTGCTGACCGTGGTCAGAACAAGGGCATTATGCCATGGGGTTAGAATGGGGGGGGGGGGGGAGGCTGACGCCACTGAGGCACAGGCCCGGCCTGCAGTGACCGGTAGCCTAGGCAAGGTGGACAGGCCTCATAGCCTAGATAGCCTGGCGGAGCAGCGTGCTACCTCTGATCGGAGCAATAGGGCTAGGAGCAGCGTGGAGGGCACGGATATGGTTCTTGAGAGTCAGGAGCTTATCCCCCCCACCGCAGAGAGCGTGGTGCCACCGGAAAGCGCGGACGAGGGCCTAGACATCCCGCCACCACCCAGTGTCTTGTCCCATGGCCCACAGCAGAACCAAGGTTCCGGCGACACCCCTAATCAGCCTCCAGGCTCCAATGGGAACAGCAAAAGTACAAGGAGCTCTAAAAAAGCTCCTACAGCTTCTCACCGGTTGGCCCCTGCGGTCCCCACTGCCGCACCCAGTGCCAGCGCTGCAGGTGTTTCGCAGGGACGACGCAACGCCAAGGGAGAGGCTGAGAAGAAAAAAGAGATGACCAGAGTAAGAAGGGATCAGGTGATGGAGGAGATGGCTGCAGACGACAGCATGGTGGTCATCAACGAGGTTCCAGTAGTGGCCAAGGTGGCACGGCAGTCGCGCCCCACCAGGGTCCGAAAGTCAACGAGCAGGTACAGTCCTTTGATTTTCACTACAACACCAGCCAGGAGACAGAAATCCCCTGACAGGAGAGCTAGGCCACTGCGCAACTCACCCATCCCTGACATCATTACGGATACAGGGACGCCCATAGTGACTCAGGGGCAGGAACGGGGTAGGGATAGCATTGACCGCCATAGGCCGCCGAGCCAGAGGGAATCCTTACGCCCTAGCGTAGCCGCCAAGTCTGAGTACTCCTTTGGGGGGGAGCGAACTGTGCGTTTCATAACGAGGGATAGACGCAGGAGAGCTAGTGATTGTTCTTCATGCTTCCCCAGAGCCAGAGGGAGATCCAGGTCTTGGAGCAGACGGTCTTGTGGCTGCAGCTGTGCTTGCACAAGAGGGGGTGAAAGGAGCCCACAGCGGTCGAGATGCGTAAGGACGCCCGCTCGTCCAGACCGGCAGGTTGCACCTAGGATGGCAGTACATGGAGCCTCTCCCAGGGAATCTCAATTCTTGTCGTTCTTAAAAGCCCTTATAGAAACCCATAACATTGCCGTCTCCAATGCGGAAGTTGGGGCATGGGCGGGGGGCTTGGCTGGGAAGGCGTGGGCGGAGCCATCCCAACCCCACTACAAACACGACGAGCATGGCGCCGCACACCGGAGGAGCAGAACAGGACAGGAGCAGAGGAAACGTGCGGGATGCGGCTGCAAGGCCGTTCATCGTTTGCGCCCAGGACAATCTGGGGACGCATTTAGCCTTGGACGTCAAAGAAAAAATCTGGCAACGGAAGTACATAGAGATATTTTCCTTGTTGCCAATGTCACGGATGAACGAGAATCCAGAGAGGTTTCACAGGGAAGGAGATGACCGGAGGCACGTGTCAAGAACGTTCGACAACTGGTTACAGGTATCTGTCATCATGGCCTGTGTCATGGGAGAAAGACACCCGGAAAACAATGCTCCGGGCTGTTTGTGTATATGGAGGAAATCAGGAACGCATATCCGACGTATGGTAGAATGGCGTGGTGGTGATATCACGTGGAATTCCGGCAATACATGTCCTCCCGTCCGGAGATGGCATGGAGCGACAAGGCGGTGGCCTATTGGCTGAACATAAGGACACCAATGCGGGCAGTGCCGCCCTTTCGCGGGAACCCAGGCGGGGCAAGAGGCCCTGCCGCTACGAGCACAGCTGGTCGAGGCGTCTGTCACTCATTCAACGAGGGCAACTGCAAGTGGGCACCAAACTGCCATTTCAAGCACGTCTGTGCAAGTTGTGGAGGGGATCACGAGGCCTCAAGATGCACCAGACAAAAGGACGGATCCAGCGCCGGAGAGCCCGCTCAAAAAGGGACGGACTCCCATACAGCTGGGCGCAATGCTGCCGTGGCTAGAACGCTACGGTAGGTTGGCAACAAAAGCCGGGGCGGCCGCCCTACTACGCGAGGGTTTCCAGGAAGGGTTCAAGATTCCATGCTCTCTCGTCCCGCTCGAGTCACGTCTAAGAAACCTGAAATCGGTAAAGGAGTTTCCTGGGGTAGCGGCAGAAAAAATCCGGACCGAGATAGAACTGGGTAGGATGGCGGGGCCCTTTGCCTTCATCCCCTTCCAGGGTCTGATAATTTCCCCTCTGGGCGTAGTGCCGAAGAAGGAAGCAGGAAAATTCCGCCTCATCCAGCATTTATCCTATCCTCCAGGTGGTTCTGTCAACGACGGGATTGACAAACAGTACTCGTCAGTGTCGTATGCCCCTTTTGATCGGGCCACAGACCTGGTCAGGCGGGCAGGCGTCGGGGCTAAGATGGCGAAGGTGGATATCGAATCTGCGTTTCGTTTGCTCCCGGTACATCCTCGGAGTCCTCGGTTCCTTGGTTGTTTCGTGGACGGACAGTAATTTGTGGATCTGTGTCTCCCCATGGGATGTTCTATTTCTTGTTCCTACTTCGAAGCCTTCAGTACGTTCCTGCAATGGGTAACACACACCGAGTCGGGCTGCCAAGGGATTACCCATTACCTCGATGATTTCCTTTTTGTGGGACCGGCGGGCTTAGCCACATGCGACTTCATACTGCGGACCTTCTCAAGGATATGTCAAGATTTCGGGGTTCCACTGACAGAAAAGAAGACAGAAGGACCGACCACGGATCTGACTTTCCTGGGGATTCGGATCAATTCAGACAAGATGGAATGCAGCTTGCCGATGGAGAAGGTGTTGGACCTGTCTGCAGAACTGGCGGCCCTGGAAGGCGCAAGGCGAATGTCACTGCGGCGGCTGCAATCCATCTTGAGAAAGCTGAATTTCGCGTGCAGGATCGTTCCCATGGGCCGTATATTCAGCAGAAGAATGTCGTTGGCTACAGCCGGGATATCTCAGCCGCATAATTATATAAAGGTGTCCGGGGCCATGAGGGAAGATGCACGAGTGTGGACGGCGTTTCTACGAAACTTAAATGGGAGCACCCTGATCCAGCCGAGCAGGGTGACAAATGGGCAGCTAGACCTCTATGCGGGTTCAAGTGTGGTGGGAATGGGAGCCTATTTTAGAGGCGCATGGTGCGCAGCACCATGGCCCAAATCATGGGTCAAAGGAAGGCTTACAGAAGATCCTACGGTTCTGGAGACGTTCGCCATCACCATGGCGGTTCATCTGTGGGGCAGGGGCTTCAGGAACCAGCAAGTCCTTTTTCAATCAGGCAGCCCAAAAACGGTCCGGGTAGTAAATAGCTTGACGGCATGCAAAAATGGTTTGCATGTTTTTATTCAAACATTTTTTGCTAGGTGGGGTATGATGCATTCTACAGGATGCATTCATAACCCACCTAACTTACATTTACCTTTAATTTCTTTTCTGTAGTGTAGTGCCGCTGTGGCCCCCACACCCCCACCCAACATGTGCTTTCTTGAGCAGGGGGACCTTGCGGGTGTTGCAGGATTTCAGTCCTTCACGGCGTTGTGTGTTACCAATTATTTTCTTGGTGACTATGGTCCCGGCTGCCTTGAAATCATTAACAAGATCCTCCTGTGTAGATCTGGGCTGATTCCTCCTTGTTCTCATGATCATTGAAACTCCATGAGATGAGACCTTGCATGGAGCATCACACCGAGGGAAACTGGCAGTTATTTTGTGTTTCTTCCATTTGCAAATAATCGCACCAACTGTTGTCACCTTCTCACCAAGCTGCTTGGTGATGGTCTTGTAGCCCATTACAGCCTTGTGTAGGTCTACAATCTTGTCCCTGACATCCTTGGACTCTTTGGTCTTGGCCATGGTGAAGAGTTTGGAATCTGATTGATTGCTTCTGTGGACAGGTGTATTTTATACAGGTAACAAGCTGAGATTAGGAGCACTCCATTTAAGAGAGTGCTCCTAATCTCAGCTCGTTACCTGTATAAAAGACACCTGGGAGCCAGAAATCTTTCTGATTGATAGGGGATCAAATACTTATTTCCCTCATTGACCTGCAAATCAATTTACAACTTTTTTGACATGTGTTTATCTTTTTGTTTTGTTTTTGTTATTCTGTCATTCACTGTTAAAAGACACCTACCATTAAAATTATAGACTGATCATATCTTTGTCAGTGGACAAACGTTCAAAATCAGCAGAGGATCAAATACTTTTTTACCCCACTGTAAGTGCTTTTCATGTTAAACCTATTTTGTGTTCACCATTAATTAACATATAACATACATGTGCATACAGCAGCAAATCAAGTATATAATTGAAAAGAATAAACTGCGTCATTAATGAATGTTATTGTACCCCTCCCCACCTCTCTCACTGTCCTGAGCATTCCTGAAACAATTCAACTAATATATCATTATTCAAGCATTACCAAACCTAATCAGTGCCATCTCAGTTGAAATCTTTCAGTTCCTTTCAGTAGTGCTCAAGATAATGAGAGATGTTGAGAGTGATATACCAGTGGCCATTAATGAGGTACACTGCAAATTTAGGTTATATTTTCCGGGTAAAGATTTGCTTTGCTGCTGTTTGCACATGTATGTTAGTGTTAATTAGTGGTGAACTATAACATAGGTTTCACCTAAAAAGTGAGTGCACTGGCCCTTTAACATCTGTGTACACCATGGGCATACAAACATTTTTTGGAAAAAAGACAATGTAGGTTTTTTTAGGGTAATTTCTGTTTTATGATCCATCCAGGACCTGAGAGTTGAACTAGAAATAACACCCATGGTAATTGATCACTTTGAGGGCTAACACTGCAGCATTTAGAAATAATCTTAAATTAATGAAAAGGGAACAAATGAAACACATTTTACAGCTTTTCCACTTGAATTTGATAACTGTACATGATACTGCACAGAAATATCTATGGGTTCCTGAAAATCATTTTACTTGCCCAGGTATGCTTAATTTAATATGCCCATACCACTTCCACTATTCTTGGCCGGCGCAGAGACAGCCTAGGCACGCCGGGTCTGACGCAGCGCTGTGTGACCCGGCGGAGCCTGGGCGATGCTGATTCGCTGGGAGGAGGAGGAGGGACTTAAGCCCGTTTTGCGGGCTTCCTCCTCACTCCGCGCCGGCCATTGAGCTGATCTGAGGTCTGCACGCTGCGCTCTCTGCAAAAACGGGCCTCAGCTTATAAGTGGCCCCCGATCCCTCTCACACCTACCCTCTCCCCTTAAAGTTACCCGGAGCACCCCACTAGTAGCCCCCCCCTATCACTTGGTCCTGGCAATAGGGACCCAGGCTCCCAGCATTAGCCTATAATTCCCCATAGCAGCATTCCCTGCTCTGTAGGTCCCTGGGGAGGGTGTTACATTTGTCACAAGTGGGGTGGCAGCTTAATATGGACCCTGGGGAGTTAGAGACCTTGCTGACCATGGTCAGAACTAGGGCATTATGCCATGGGGTTAGATGGGTCCAGGACAGAATGGGGGGGGGGAGGCTGACACCACTGAGGCACAGGCCCGGCCTGCAGTGACCGGTAGCCTAGGCCAGGTGGACAGGCCTCATAGCCTAGATAGCCTGGCGGAGCAGCGTGCTACCACTGATAGGAGCAATAGGGCTAGGAGCAGCGTGGAGGGCACGTATATGGTTCTTGAGAGTCAGGAGCTTATCCCCCCCACCGCAGAGACCGTGGTGCCAGCGGAAAGCGCGGGCGAGGGCCTAGACATCCCGCCACCACCCAGTGTCTTGTCCCATGGCCCACAGCAGAACCAAGGTTCCGGCGACACCCCTAATCAGCCTCGAGGCTCCAAGGGGAACAGCAAAAGTACAAGGAGCTCTAAAAAAGCTCCTACAGGTTCTCACCGGTTGGCTCCTGCGGTCCCCACTGCCGCACCCAGTGCCAGCGCTGCAGGTGTTTCGCAGGGACGACGCAATGCCAAGGTAGAGGCCGAGAAGAAAAAAGAGACGACCAGAGTAAGAAGGGATCAGGTGATGGAGGAGATGGCTGCAGACGACAGCATGGTGGTCATCAACGAGGTTCCAGTAGCGGCCAAGGTGGCACGGCAGTCGCGCCCCACCAGGGTCCGGAAGTCAATGAGCAGGTACAGTCCTTTGATTTTCACTTCAACACCAGCCAGGAGACAGAAATCCCCTGACAGGAGAGCTAGGCCACAGCACAACTCACCCATCCCTGACATCATTAAGGTTTCATGGACGCCCATAGTGACTCAGGGGCAGGAACGGGGTAGGGATAGCATTGACCGCCATAGGCCGCCGAGCCGGAGGGAATCCTTACGCCCTAGCGTAGCTGCCGAGTCGGAGTACTCCTTTGGGGGGGAGCGAACTGCGCATTCCATAACGAGGGATAGACGCAGGAGAGCTAGTGATTTTTCTTCATGCTTCCCCAGAGCCAGAGGGAGATCCAGGTCTCGGAGCAAACGGTCTTGCGGCTGCAGCTGTGCTTGCACAAGAGGGGGTGAAAGGAGCCCACAGCGGTCGAGATGCGTAAGGACGCCCGCTCGTCCAGACCGGCAGGTTGCACCTAGGATGGCAGTACATGGAGCCTCTCCCAGGGAATCTCAATTCTTGTCGTTCTTAAAAGCCCTTATAGAAACCCATAACATTGCCGTCTCCAATGCGGAAGTTGGGGCATGGGCGGGGGGCTTGGCTGGGAAGGCGTGGGCGGAGCCATCCCAACCCCACTACAAACACGACGAGCATGGCGCCGCACACCGGAGGAGCAGAACAGGACAGGAGCAGAGGAAACGTGCGGGATGCGGCTGCAAGGCCGTTCATCGTTTGCGCCCAGGACAATCTGGGGGCGCATTTAGCCTTGGACGTCAAAGAAAAAATCTGGCGACGGAAGTACATAGAGATATTTTCCTTGTTGCCAATGTCACAGATGAACGAGAATCCAGAGAGGTTTCACAGGGAAGGAGATGACTGGAGGCACACTTTCAGGCGCGTGCCAAGAACGTTTGACAACTGGTTACAGACATTTGTCATCATGGCCTGTGTCATGGGAGAAAGACACTCGGAACAATGCTCCGGGCTGTTCGTGTATATGGAGGAAATCAGGAACGCATATCGGACGTATGGTGGAATGGCGTGGTGGTGATATCACGAGGAATTCCGGCAATACATGTCCTCCCGTCCGGAGATGGCATGGAGTGACAAGGCGGTGGCCTATTGGCTGAACATAATGACACTAATGCGGGCAGTGCCGCCCTTTCGCGGGAACCCAGGCGGGGCAAGAGGCCCTGCCGCTACGAGCACAGCTGGTCGAGGCGTCTGTCACTCATTCAACGAGGGCAACTGCAAGTGGGCACCAAAGTGCCGTTTCAAGCATGTCTGTGCGAGTTGTGGAGGGGATCACGCGGCCTCAAGATGCACCAGACAAAAAGACGGATCCAGGGCTGTAGAGCCCGCTCAAAAAGGGACGGACCCCCATACAGCTGGGCGCAATGCTGCCGTGGCTAGAACGCTACGGTAGGTTGGCAACAAAAGCCGGGGCGGCCGCCCTACTACGCGAGGGTTTCCAGGAAGGGTTCAAGATTCCATGCTCTCTCGTCCCGCTCGAGTCACGTCTAAGAAACCTGAAATCAGTAAAGGAGTTTCCTGGGGTAGCGGCGGAAAAAATCCGGACCGAGATAGAACTGGGTAGAATGGCGGGGCCCTTTCCCTTCATCCCCTTCCAGGGTCTGGTAATTTTCCCTCTGGGCGTAGTGCCGAAGAAGGAAGCAGGAAAATTCTGCCTCATCCAGCATTTATCCTATCCTCCAGCTGGTTCCGTCAACGACGAGATTGACAAACAGTACTCGTCAGTGTCGTATGCCCCTTTCGATCGGGCCACAGACCTGGTCAGGCGGGCAGGCGTCGGGGCTAAGATGGCGAAGGTGGATATCGAATCTGCGTTTCGTTTGCTCCCGGTACATCTTCGGAGTCATCGGTTCCTTGGTTGCTTCGTGGACGGACAGTACTTTGTGGATCTGTGTCTCCCCATGGGATGTTCTATTTCTTGTTCCTACGTCGAAGCCTTCAGTACGTTCATGCAATGGGTAGCACACACCGAGTCGGGCTGCCAAGGGATTACCCATTACCTCGATGATTTCCTTTTTGTGGGACCGGCGGGCTTAGCCACATGCGACTTCATACTGCAGACCTTCTCAAGGATATGTCAAGATTTCGGGGTTCCACTGACAGAAAAGAAGACAGAAGGACCGACCACGGATCTGACTTTCCTGGGGATTCGGATCAATTCGGACAAGATGGAATGCAGCTTGCCGATGGAGAAGGTGTTGGACCTGTCTGCAGAACTGGCGGCCCTGGAAGGCGCAAGGCGAGTGTCACTGCGTCGGCTGCAATCCATCTTGAGAAAGCTGAATTTCGCGTGCAGGATCGTTCCCATGGGCCGTATATTCAGCAGAAGAATGTCATTGGCTACAGCCGGGATATCTCAGCCGCATAATTATATAAAGGTGTCCGGGGCCATGAGGGAAGATGCACGAGTGTGGACGGCGTTTCTACGGAACTTAAATGGGAGCACCCTGATCCAGCCGAGCAGGGTGACAAATGGGCAGCTAGACCTCTATGCGGGTTCAAGTGTGGTGGGAATGGGAGCCTATTTTAGAGGCGCATGGTGCGCAGCACCATGGCCCGAATCATGGGTCAAAGGATGGCTTACAGAAGATCCTACGTTTCTGGAGACGTTTGCCATCACCAAGGCGGTTCATCTGTGGGGCAGGGGCTTCAGGAACCGGCAGGTCCTTTTTCAATCAGGCAGCACAAAAAGGTCCGGGTAGTTAATAGCTTGACAGCTGCATCTGGGCCATTGATACGGGTCATACGGCACTTGGTTCTTTGTTGCCTGCGGGCTAATATCTGGGTGAGGGCGGAGTGTATTCCTGGCCTTAACGTAGGGCTGGTTGATGCCCTTTCTCGGTTACAGGGAACCCGGTTTCGCACACTGGCACCGGCGGCGAAGGATCAAGGAGAGGACATACCTTCAGAACTCTGGGAGCTTGGAGGGGTACGGTAGCTGGTTACATCAGGCAGTCGGTAGTGCCAAAGACGTGGGTGGCCTACAGGAAGGTGTGGAACATGTGGAGTGACATGGTTGAGGAGGCCGGTGGCGAGGGTTCAGAAGAGAAAGCCATAGGAATTTAGCTGTGGTCTTTGCTTCGGAGCGCAGAGAGAGGTGCTTCCAGGGCAACAGTGGCTCAGCAGTTGGCCCTAGCATTTATGTTCAGGTTGGCAGGACGGAAGGACCTAACAAAGGAGTTTGTGGTTTGCCGGGTGGTAAAAGGCATGTTCAAAGGGAAGCACCGGGCGGATAGGAGGCGCCCGATCACTTTCTCCCTGTTACTGCGCCTGGGGGAGGCGTTGGGTGTGCTATGCAGGGACTCCTTCGAATCCCTGCTTTTCCGTACGGCCTTTTCCTTAGCGTTCTTTGGTGCTTTCAGGATTGGGGAACTGGTCTTGGAAAACAGGCACGGTTCGGGGCGGCTGCTGGCGGAGGACATCTGTCTGGAAGATGACAGATTGTTGGTATGGCTGAGGAGGTCAAAAACGGATCAGGCCGGAAAAGGAAGGGAAGTGGTCATATACAAAACTGGAACGGAGTGTTGCCCCCAGGCAAGTGTGAGGTTGTACTTGGAATAAGGCCAACGGGGCCAGGCACACTGCTATTGCATGCCAATGGCCAGGCCTTGTCACAATTTCAATTCGTAAGGATGCTGAAGAAGTCCTTACGGCAGTTAGGCTTGGACCCGGCGGACTTCGGCACACATTCGTTTTGGAACGGAGCCGCTACGGAGGCGGCAAGGCTAGGTCTCCCCGAGAGTATGGTTAAAAGGATTGGGAGATGGGAGTCGCATCGTTTTAGGTTAAACATACAGCCAGAAAGGGTTGTCTAATTGTAATTTGTTTTATGTGTTGCAGAAGTTAAACAGCTGTGGATCGTCGGCCATTCCTACATGTATTGGGCTCACCGGTTAGCCGCAGTCACTGGCGACAAGGTCCAACTGGGCTTTCTGGAGACGAGCATGCAAGTAAGATGGTTCGGGTTTCGCGGCTTGAGATGGACACAGGTGAATGGCCTGTTGGAGAGCAACGCTCAGCATCACGGTAGCCCAAACATTTTAATTATACACGCCGGGGGCAAAGATTTGGGGGTAATGCCTATGAGAAAAATGTTGAAAGAGATGAAGAGGGATGTGAAGTGTTGGTTAGAACGGTTCCCAGGCTTGTTCATAGTGTGGTCCAAAATGAACAAAAGGAGATCATGGCGGAACACAAGGGATGCGGTTTCGGTGGATGTAGCAAGGCAAAAGATAAACAAGCAGATGGCTAGTTTTGAAAGGAGTTTGGGTTTCATTACCATTAGACACCAAGAATTCGAAGGCGTAGGCGCCGATGACTTCTTTCGCCCAGATAAGGTCCATCTAACGGAGACAGGATGGGGCTAGCCGGGCCTTGGCTTTATTAAGAGAGCAAGAGGGGGATCACAGCCTCAGGAGGTATCCATCGCCTGCTCTGTGGCGGGAGGTGAGGCACCCAGCCCACGGGCTTAAGTGGGCGTTGCGCTGCCTCATGAGCGTGTTTAAGAAAGCACTGGGAGGCTCTGGGCGCGGGCCCAGTGCGTGAGGTTACTGACCAGGCCCGGCTTCTCCTCCGGGATGTTATTTGAGCTGTGATTTAACAATGTTAATTATGTGAATTGGTTATTGGTTTATGGTTGCTTTAATAAAGCTGTGGCCCGTAATTTTCCGAAGAAACGATGTTTCAGTGTGTTTATTTATTCTAAAGCCCATTGGATCTTGCCAGGGTCATGGCCGGCACAGAGGCAGCGCAGGCACGCCGGGTCTGACGCAGCGCTGCGTGACCCGGCGGAGCCTGGGTGATGCTGATTGGCTGGGAGGGGGAGGAGGGACTTAAGCCTGTTTCGCGGGCTTCATCCTCACTCCGCGCCGGCCATTGAGCTGATTCCCTCCCTCCCTCCCCTTAATTGGTGGTCAGATAGGAAAGTAGCAGATAAGGAAGTAGGTTACGCCTAGAGGGCGAGGCTGGTTTGAGCTAAGTTCAGGAAGCTTAAGCTATATTTAAAAAAAAGAAAAAGAAAAAAGGGGGGTGGAAAAGAGTTGAAGGGTTAGGGTTCTGTGAATTCTAAGTTAGGATGCAAATAGGAATGTCTTTGGTTGGCGGGAGGTGAGGAACCCGGCCCACGGGCTTAAGTGGGCGTTGCCCTGCCTCATAAGCATGCTTAGGAAAGCGCTGGGAGGCTCTGGGCGCGGGCCCAGGGCGTGAGGTTACTGACCGGGCCGGGCTCCTCCTCCGGGATGTTATTTGAGCTGTGATTTAACAATGTTATTTTATGTTAATTGGTTATTGGTTTATGGTTGCTTTAATAAAGCTGTGGCCCGTAATTTTCCCAAGAAACGCTGTTTCAGTGTGTTTATTTATTCTAAAGCCCATTGGATCTTGCCAGGGTCAAGATTCTCATGGCTTATTGTCCGTCGTTCCTGATTGTTTCCCTGTTACCTGTTTGCTTATCCTGGTTCCTGTCTGGTTATCATTATTATTACTATTATTTATAAAGCACCATGATTTTCAGTATCACCATTCACAAAATAAAATAAAGCAAATTGCAAAGCTATATGCTAATTCTAAAATGGGCAGAAATACAAGTTCAGATACAATACAATACAAATAGACAAATGGGTCTGTAGACATCTTGGTGCAACATAGTTTAAACCCTTGCTCCAAAGAACTTACAATCAAGAAGGTAAGGGTTGTGGTGTGAGACAGCAGTTTGACCAATGAAAGTTGGCAGTGATTAGGGCAGTAGGCTGATGTAAGTTGAGGTTCCTGTGTGTATAGGCTGTGTGTGTAATCAGTTTGGTAGAGTTTGCAGTTTGTGCATGTTAAGGTTGTAGTTGATAAACTTCTTTAAACAGATGTTTTTAGTATCTTTAGTGATTTTGTGAATGTTGTGAGGCAGGAAGATAGTCTGTCTGTGTGAGCCAAGGAGTTGCACAGATTAGGGACAGCTTGAGTAAGGCTATGAAGGCAGGAGTGAGAGGAGGTGACAAGGGAGGAGGAAAGATAAAGTCATCAGAGTGAAGAGGATTGTTAGGGGCAGTATTTTCAAACAAGGGCAGAAATATAGGGTGCACTGTTGCTAGGGACTTATATGTTAGAGTCAGGAGTTACAATTTGATTTTGAAAGTGATGGGAAGTGGAGTGACTAACAGAGAGGTGCTGCAAACACTGAGCACGAGTGTGGTATATGAGTCTAACAGAGGGGTTCATCATGGATTAGAGTGAGGGCAGATAAGTGTTTGGAAGGGCAGTGGAGAGAGAGTGGATTCACATTTTAGTTGTGTCTTGTTGTTTAGACAAAGATGACATTATTTGGTTATGGATTGTATGTGAAGAATGAAAAAAAGGGCAGGATCCTGTAGAATCAGACAGCGGGCCTGAGAGGTGGGAGTGATGATAGCATTGTCAACAGTGAGGGATATTTGAGCAGTAGGAGCTGTAATAGAGGGTGGGAAGTTTAGGAGATCAGTCTTTGAAGTGTTGAGTTTAAGTTGATGGGTGGACATCCAAGATGATATATGTTATGCCCAGGGCCTGACTGGACTGTTTTACACTATAGCCTGGGCCAGATTGGCCAGAGTTACCCTGTTTTTATTATTATGGTTATGTATTTCATAGTGCTTATTGTCATAACTCAAGTTGGCCACTAGTTGTGCCTACCAGGAGGCACTGTTATATACCAATCGCCTCCATCTGTATATTGTGTTATGGGGGATAATATGTTAGTATTATATTGTATATTGTATTGTGGAGTGATAGCTATGTTTTAATTAGTCAACCCTCCCCCATTGTATAAACTCTCAGTCAGGAGTTGGCCATATGGTCTTCAGTGTAAACAAAGAAGATAGCGGACCAAATAGATTTGCCAGACTGCCAGGCACCGCAGGACAATAGTATAGTATGGGGTTTCCCAACCACCAGCCCAGGGGCATAGTTCAAGAGCCAATACAGGATGTTTCCAGTCTGAGGTCCAGACCAAAATGAACTAGTAGCCACGCCTGGGGAAGGCCCTGGGGGAGGAGACTAATAAGTTCCCACAAATTACTTCTGTGAGAATGGCCAGAGGGGAATGAGGGTTTGACTAAGAGTAGCCACTCCCTCCACTGTGTGTGTGTGAAATGTTTTAAATATGTGGTTCCAAAATAAAAGGTGGTTCATAATTTTCATCAAGACGTGGTGTGTAGATGTATTATTTACCCAGGGACATATGCTTGCAGTAAGATTCGTCAGACTTACTGTCAATATTGCTCAGTCTAAACCAAGGGCTGAGACATGATGTTCCTGTAATCCAAAAGTCCAGAGTCACCCAAATCCGATCAACAGACCCCAGCCAGAGAGTGGGTCTTGATATCTGGTGGCAGCGGTTGGAGACTCTAGAGCAAAGGACTGAGGATGGAACAGCAGTATGAGGACATGTCCTCAGCAGAACTGAGAAAGGCGCAGAAACTAAAAGGAATTCCCCGGAAGAAAAGGGACCAACCAGCAGATGTGATAGCAGCCTTGAGAAGGTATGATGCAGAACAGCTGGAACAAGAGGAGTTGGGTGAGGGGATAAGCACACTGCCAAGGACCCCAAGATCTCAGCAGGAAGAAGGACAGCCAGATGATATCCTAAAGGAGGCAAGACGCAGGTTCAGTGAAGCCAGGGAGTTTTGCCCCGGGGAGATAACGCTGGAAGAGGCAATTAAAGGACTGAACCTAATAAAGCAGCAAATACAGGAAGAACGTACAGGGGTGAGTGTCCAAGCTCAGCAAAGGCTTGGGGTCAACCCTGCAGAGATGCCAATAAGAGTCAAACTGGCATATCAGAATTTTAAACAGTTCCAGGATGATAAAGACAGCATTGACGGATTTATCCAAGAGTTTGAGCAACAATGTAAGGTACAGGACATACCTCCTGAAGAATGGGCCAAGTTACTATTGACTAAGTTGACTGGAAAGGCCAGCGCAGCCTGTCGGGCCCTTCCTCCACATCTGGCCATGGATTACAACCATTTATGTACAGTGTTACTAGGCAGATATGCCGTAACCCCTGCAACTTTTTTGGCCAGATTCAGAGGCACTACCAAGGGACCAGAGGACACTCATGTTGAGGTAATGTGTAAACTAAGGCGTGCCTGCACTCAGTGGTGGTCTACACAAGGGGCCACCACAGCAGAACAAATTTTGGAGGTAGTGCTAATGGAGCAATTTTTGCAACTTTGCGCACCAGAATTGAGGGATTGGCTGCAGGATCAGAAGCCAGTAGATGGGGACCAGGCAGCTAGCCTGGCCGACCATTTTGTTAGTACCAGAACTAAGAGAGTTCCCCAGATTACCAACTCTAATGGGCATACAGACCGGGGCTCAAGAGACTTGGGGACAACACGACAGGCCCCTATTGCACGCAATGCGCCTAGCCATGTGCCCTGGGCGCAGCCCCAGAACGCATATGGACAGCGGGGTATCAAGTCAGGACCTGTTCCCAGAGCACACCCAGAGCCCAGATTTCCCAATAGAGAGTGCTTCAAGTGCAACCAGCAGGGCCACATAGCAAGAGATTGTCCTCAGCTTCAGAGGCATCAGAGAGGACAGCCTGCAGTGAATTACCTGGGGGAATGGGATGCTGGAGCAGGACCTCCCAACGCAGCTCCCTGGGAGCCAGAAGCAGAGGGATGGTGCCATGGGATCCACACGGTGAGGAGAGCACAGAAGGACTCCGGGGAACAGCACAGACAACCAGTCTGGGTGCGGGGTCACAGGGCTGTGGGTTACCGTGACTCAGGATCCGCAGTCACTGTAGTTCTACCTAAATGGGTGCGCACCTCAGACTGCATACAGAGGCAAATGTGGGTTATGGTTGCTGGGGGAAAACAATTTCCCATTCCCATGGCTCGCATTCAATTGGACTGGGGCACTGGAAGTAAATCTACAGAGGTAGGAGTTATGGATAACCTGCCTGCGGATGTTTTGCTAGGGAACGATTTGGGTCACATGGTGAGCCAGTATGTACAGCCCTTAACAAGAGCTCAAACCAGAGCCAATGGATGCAGGATGAACCAGGACCAGACGGAATACCCAGAACCCAGGGTAAGTGACTTGCTGGCTACGACATTGACCTTAGGCTGGGCAAAGGGGGAAGAACTTAGAATAGCATTGCAGGAAGATGAAACTTTAGCAGGGGTAAGGGACAGGGCCGCCCGGGGCAAATCAGTAGATGATCTAGACAGTTTTGTATGGGAACAGGGGTTGTTGTACAGAATCAAGGTGCCTGGGAAGGATGAGGTAGAAAGGGAACCACGAAAGCAGTTAGTGGTCCCACAACAGTATAGAGGCAAGGTATTACAAATAGCCCATGAGATTCCTCTGGGAGGGCATTTGGGGCAGAAGAAAACTCTGTGTAGGGTAGTGGAGGTATTTTTTTGGCCAGGATTAAATCAGGATGTAAAAGAGTACTGTCGATCCTGTGATGCGTGCCAAAGGACCCAGCCGTTTAAAAAAAATAGCAGAGCTCCCCTACAGTCACTCCCTGTGATGGAGATACCATTTCAAAGGGTAGCCATAGACATTGTTGGGCCACTAGCTAGGGTTAGCAAGACCGGCAAGAAATTTATTCTCACCATGGTAGATTATGCCACCAGGTATCCTGAGGCGGTGGTTTTATCCAGTATCTCAGCTCCTAAGGTGGCAGGGGCATTAATGACTATCTTTACAAGGACAGGGTTTCCTCAGGAAATTTTGTCTGACCGAGGGCCCCAATTTATGGCCAAAGTGACCGAACAGTTATGGTCCATGTGTGGCATAAGACACATTACAGCTTCCCCCTACCATCCCCAAACCAATGGCCTCTGTGAGCGCTTCAATGGGACACTCAAACACATGATCCGTACTTTTACTGATCAGGAGCCAGACTGGGAACGATTGTTGCCTTGTCTGCTCTTTGCCTACCGAGAGGTACCTCAGGAATCTACAGGATATTCCCCTTTTGAACTTCTATATGGTAGGCCGGTGAGAGGACCCTTGAGCGTGATCAGGGAGACGTGGGAAGGGGAGTATAGTCACCACCCTGTACCAGTGGCTACCTATGTATTAGCTTTCAGGGAAAATATGGCTAGGTTGGCTGGAATTGTGAGGAGCAATATGCGTAAAGCTCAAGAGAGAGATAGGAGATACTACAAGGCAGGAACCAGTGACAGGGAACTGGAGGAGGGGATGGAGGTGCTCATGTTGGAACCTCAGCCCCAGGATAAGTTACAGTTTTTGTGGAAGGGACCTTATACAATTAGCAAAAAACTGGGCAACAAGTCATATGTGGTTATGGTAGATCCAGAGAGAGTGGTTACCAGGGTGGCCCACATTAATCGCTTAAAAGCATATGTAAAGCGAGCAGCTCATATGTTAGCCATTTGCAGGGCCACAGAGGATGACCCAGAGGAAGGGCAGATACCAGACATGTTGCAAAAGGCAGAGCAGAAAACGCTAGAAGATGGCCTTCACCAGGCCAAAAACCTAAGCACAGAGCAGCAGGAGCAGCTTTTAGGCAAACTAAAACCCTTTAAACCCTTATTTACTACTGACCCTGGGTGTACCCCCCTAGCAGCTCATGTAGTGGTGACAGGGGAATGTGGCCCATTAAAACAACACCCATACCGAGTCCCTGAAGCTGTTAGGGCAAGCATACAAGCAGAATTACGCAAGATGTTACAACTAGGGGTTATTGAAGAATCCAGTAGTCCATGGGCATCTCCTGTCGTATTGGTACCCAAAAAAGATGGCACAACTCGCTTCTGCAAGGATTATCGTAGGCTGAATGATAAAACAAAAACGGATGCCTACCCTGTTCCACGCATGGACGAGTTGTTGGACCGATTAGGTACTGCCAAGTATTTAACCACGCTGGATCTCTCCAAGGGATATTGGCAGATCCCGTTGGAAGAGTCAGCTAGGGAGAAGTCCGCATTTGTCACCCCCTTTGGACTATACCAATTTAAGGTAATGCCTTTTGGGATGAAAAATGCCCCTTCTACCTTCCAGCGACTGGTAGACAAATTGTTACATGGGCACCAGGAGTATGCTCAGGCTTACTTGGACGATATAGCCATCTTTAGTCAGACCTGGGAGGAGCATATAGAACATATTGCTAGAATTATGCAGGCTATTAAGCAAGCCAAGTTGACCATAAGACCAGATAAGTGCCAGTGGGCAAAGGCAGAGGTGCAGTACTTGGGTCACTGGGTAGGTAGTGGGAAGTTAAGGCCCAGAACCAGCCAAAGTAGAGGGTATTGCAGCTTGGCCTATCCCTAAGACTAAAAAGCAGGTGCTAGCTTTCTTGGGCATCACTGGGTATTACCGCAAGTTCATTCCTGATTTCAGCACTACAGCCAAGCCACTGACCGATTTGACCAAAAAGAAATTGCCCAGGGAAGTGACATGGACTCCTGCGTGTCAAACTGCCTTCCAGAGCCTCAAGGAAGCTCTGACTTGTTCCCCAGTATTGGCTGCCCCGGACTATAACCGACCCTTTGTGGTCCAGACAGATGCCTCCATGTATGGCATAGGGGCTGTGCTAAGCCAGACAGATGATCAAGGAGTGGAGCATCCTGTTGCGTATTTGAGCAGGAAATTGTTGCAGCGTGAAACGGCCTATGCTACTGTGGAAAAGGAATGTTTGGCCGTAGTTTGGGCTTTGCGCAAACTTCAACATTATTTATATGGACGACCATTCACTGTGACCACCGACCATAACCCCTTGTGCTGGCTGTCTAAGGTAGCCGGAGAAAATGGACGTTTGCTAAGATGGAGCCTGGCACTACAGACATTCAATTTTCAAATACAGCATCGTAGGGGTAAACTCCATCAAAATGCAGATGGATTATCACGCCAACTGGAGCTATGAGTATCAGCGTAGCTGAGAAAATCATGGACCCTTGATGTTCTCAGGCTACACTTGGGGGGGCAGTTGTCATAACTCAAGTTGGCCACTAGTTGTGCCTACCAGGAGGCACTGTTATATACCAATCGCCTCCATCTGTATATTGTGTTATGGGGGATAATATGTTAGTATTATATTGTATATTGTATTGTGGAGTGATAGCTATGTTTTAATTAGTCAACCCTCCCCCATTGTATAAACTCTCAGTCAGGAGTTGGCCATATGGTCTTCAGTGTAAACAAAGAAGATAGCAGACCAAATAGATTTGCCAGACTGCCAGGCACCGCAGGACAATAGTATAGTATGGGGTTTCCCAACCACCAGCCCAGGGGCATAGTTCAAGAGCCAATACAGGATGTTTCCAGTCTGAGGTCCAGACCAAAATGAACTAGTAGCCACGCCTGGGAAAGGCCCTGGGGGAGGAGACTAATAAGTTCCCACAAATTACTTCTGTGAGAATGGCCAGAGGGGAATGAGGGTTTGACTAAGAGTAGCCACTCCCTCCACTGTGTGTGTGTGAAATGTTTTAAATATGTGGTTCCAAAATAAAAGGTGGTTCATAATTTTCATCAAGACGTGGTGTGTAGATGTATTATTTACCCAGGGACATATGCTTGCAGTAAGATTCGTCAGACTTACTGTCAATATTGCTCAGTCTAAACCAAGGGCTGAGACATGATGTTCCTGTAATCCAAAAGTCCAGAGTCACCCAAATCCGATCAACAGACCCCAGCCAGAGAGTGGGTCTTGATACTTATGGTTAAAATATGATTACACTGTTATACTGTATATATCTTGGTTTATGCTCTGCATAACATATTAGCAATTCTGCAGGCTATTGCATCAGCCAACACCAAAGACTGTACTCTAATAGACAATCCTTTTACAGGGTTTCCCAGTAAGCAGGAGCAGCCTTTAATGTACAGTGTTGTTATCTGGTGAAGACTAACCAGGCCTCACAGGGGCATGAGCAGATAAACAGATTGTGTGAGTGGTTAGCACAATTGTTCAAAGTTAATGTAATCAACAGGATGAGATCTGATCTCATCTGAGGTATAGGGGTTTCCCATTAAGAAAGGGTGTTACTGATTTGCCAGCCTGTGTGATAGAAAAATGTATAAAATGTGCCAATTAATTAAGGTATGAGATTGGTATCTGAATTTACATAGACAAGGTGTAAGTTTCATTCTGTATATTAATCCTAATTCTAATGGATTAAATGGTGTTCCTGATATCCTGAGGCCATTTTCTGTACTAGAGATAGTAAGAACTGCACAGTCCTGCTGGGGTAGGCTTGAACTAAGTTCTTGTCAAGCCCCATTGAAGAAGCAGGTTGTGACAATATGCTTCACAGTTGGTAAGGGGCTAGTAGAGGGAGGCAGGTATGGTGCTGAGAGATTGATTTGCGGGTCACCTCTGTATAGATGATACTGAAATCTAGTAAGTTTTATTAGTGTGCCTAGGGAAAATGTATAGCTGGAGAAGAGAAGGGGCCTAAGACTGAACCTTGGAGGTGCACCAACAGACAGAGGGAGTGGGGAAGAAGAGGTGCCAAAGAGACACAAAATGTCTGATTTTCTAAATAGCATGTAAATCACTTCTTCACTTCTTCATTATCTGGGTTTACATCTTTACCTATATATTTTAATGTTTTAATTTCTGATGTAAATTGATGGGGGAAAACATAACAGAAAATTAACATTTTACATTTGTATTTATTTATGTAAAGGATATTGCAACAATGCTTCCAGTATGAAAATATTAGTTGGCCACAACACTGAGGTAATTATTTGTGGGTGTTAACTTGGGTCTTCTTCCATTGACAAACTAGCAACAAAGAACTTGCTTCTTTATTCAATCACTTTGGTGAAGCACTTGACGGAGACCTGAAATCAACCCTAAATCCCTTCTCAAATTAGTCATTCAAAATCTATGAAAATGTTGAAAGAAATTCACTTTTACTAAAAATGTGGTGTATGTGACATTCACTTATGGGCACTTAGCTTAGTAACAAGCACCAATGATATACGGGATAACCAGACTCCTTTGCTGTCTTAGGTTATATTGATCTTTGCCTCTATGTGTTGAAATGCTACCCATTGAGATATAAAAATAATTGCACAGGAATATAGCATACATACTATTGTATAAGGCATAGTACTCTTTTATGTGACTGATACTTCTTTTGATTCTCCCTCGTTATCATATGTAAGTTCTCCCACTGACATTCTTGAAAAATATTATTGCTTCTATGTCTTAAAACACTTAAATAAAGAGTATAACATTGTGGGGAAATTTCGTGTTTTCAATATAATGAATAGATATAGATATTTCAGAACACTCATTAGTTTGTATGTACTATATGGTAAAGTATTAGAGAACTCTTTGAGAAGTCAAATCTTAGTATATATGTCTCACAATATAATAGTAATAGAGAGGGGATCCGAGAGTTCTCCTATACTTCATCCTCTAGTGCATCTTTCCCATTATGTCTTGTTTGTTGTGGTGAATTTGTAGGTTAGTTGTCATTTGTAGTTTGTGTGCTAGTTTTCTGACCAAAAATACATGAATGATAAGGACTGTAGACATCCAATAATAATTTTATTATAACAAAGTGTAATAACATTAGGATATCACTATTGTGCGCATTGACCAAGTGCCAAATTCAATGTCTTATAATCTGCATCTTTTACTTGAATATAATGACAAAGAATACCTTTGTTATTTTGGCAAATATATATTTCTGATAAGCATTTCAGTCAAAGTTCTGGCTACTGCTACTGTCACTCTCACTGCTGCTACGAAAAGACTTGTGTCTTTGAGTGTATTGATGCCTTCTGGGTAGATATCGGAAGCCATGACGTGGGAAGTTCCTCCATATGTGCTTGTTATTTTTGATTGGTTCCTTAGTCTTTTTTCCATAGTTGTTATTATTTTCTGTGGTGTCTTTTCTTGTTCCTTTGGCACTGGTTTCTGAATTTATTTTTTTCTTCCTGTTTCTTTCATGGCCTGAGTCGCCTACCACAGGATTCTTGTTATCACCATGATTTTTGTGTTTTATGTTAGAAATTACTGATACTGAGTCATTCTTGATCCTTGTTTCTTTTCCAACACTTTCAAGAGTTTTTGTAGTTTGTTTTGTAGCGTTCCAGCAAACATTTCCAGAACACTCTACTGGGTTTTTAGTCATGTCAGTTGCATGAAAGTGAATACTTATATTTGGGTTTATCACATTTCCAAAGTTGTTGTAATCATCTGGAATCTCAACATAAGCACTGCCTTCAGTCTTATAATACCCATCATTATCATTTAACTCATTTGGGTTTTGCGAGTTTTTATTGTGATGGTCTCCTCCCGGGGAGGCAGTATTTGGTATTGCAGGAATATATCCAATTAGGTCATCCTCTAATCCAAAGTCTGATTCCATATTAGAACTTCCATTCTTTTTGTCTTTGCCTTTTCCTTTAGTGCCATTTTTAGAAAATTTAAAGGACATTTTTGATAATGTGTCATCTTCAGCTAAAGTTTCATTGTCAAAAAGGCTTTCTGTGCCAGAAATGATATCATTATGCACAAAATCAGGAGTTTCCTTTGCTCTAGAGTCATTTTTTTCAGCTTGTGGTACACCACCAAAGATTGTTCCCCTTTCAACCTCATTATTCTTAGATCCATTAATAGGCTGTTTTCCGTTGGTGCTTTTTTTGGAAAATATTAAAGAAAGTTTTGACTCTGTGTCATCTTCAGCTAATGTTTCATTGTCAAAAAAACTTTCTGTGTCAAACAGGATATCACCCCTATCAACACCAGTTGGTTCTTCTGGTCTAGCACCATTTTCTTCTTCTTGTATTACTCCTCCTCCTTCAAACTCATAATTCTTCGGTTTACTTATAAGGCCATCTTCTGCTTTCTAAATAGTGGAAAAACATACATTAAATTATCATTTTTCATTTAGATGACTAACCATAATATAAGATATTGATTTATAAGAACTAACCTCAAATAAAGCTTAAAGCACTAAGAAACAACAATGAGAAAGTGGTTGTTTTATGTGGAGAGACTCGTTAAATTTGCCATAATTTGTTTAAAATTGCATGTTTTAAACACTTTTTTTCACATGGAAAAACACAATTTTAGTATTTTTAAACTATGGAAATGCAGCTTTGAAACAAACTTAGGACGTTCTTCCAAGTAATTCTGATTTAGATGTGTCTATGAGTTATAGAGCTCTATGAAAAAAATACATAAGTCCTTCTAGGCCAAAATTACTTTTTTAACCCTTTGAAACACTTACTGTCGTGGAAAGTAAAAATGTATAAAGCCTACTCTTTGTGATGTGTGCACGTTCAGTGTCACTTTAAAGAGTCACTACAGAGTAGCAAAAGCTTCATTTATTTATGAAACATGTAAGAAACTAACAACATTAGCAGCTGTGTAATTTAGCATTTTTGGAGAAATATTTATTTTACTAGACTCTGCTAATGCATGGAAGCTACCATGACAGTAATAATTCCTGTTCAAGTCATGAGTGGATGGTTACATATTAGGGTGAGCATGCCTGCAATTATATTTGCTACTTCTAGTGAGCCTATGGTAGGTAAAGGGAAGGTGTCCAGTGCTGACATCTTACACATGGCATGGTATCCTCCACAGGCAAAAACAGTGTCTACTAAAATAAAGATTTTACCTACAGGTACCTTTAAACCCATGGTTTTAACAGCTGACAATGTTGTTAATTTCTTACAAACTTTACAGACATCTGAAGTTATTCCTAATCTACACTTCTCCTTTAATTACTAAGCATTGCACATGAGCAATAGATGAACAATATTTGACACTATAATATTATGTCATATACACTAAGGTGTTGGGGACTTTCTTCAATTATGCATCATGCTGTGGAGCATCAAATATATTGGAGAGATTATGTCATACTTTAGTGATTAGGATTCATAAAGTTTTATAGGATCTAAATTGGTTTCATCGTAGAAATGAGGAAGTCAGATTATCCTAATAACTAGCAAAACAACAAAGAAATATGGGACTCTTAGCTAAGATTACAGTTCATATATTTAATAGTGAATATAAATGTTTTAATTCTAAATTACAATTTATAAAGGAAGATATTTATAAGCAGCCCAGATTGTCACCCTATAATTTGTCATAGCTATAATCACCAGATATTTAGCTTTTTTTTGGGGGGAGCCACTTAAAACTTTGTGTAATTCTATGGAGCTTCTTCAGGATGGACAGATTTATAATACACATGTTAGAATACAGGCTTCATATTATAAAATAGGAAATGGAAAGATAGTATCTAGCTAAAGCAAATCTTCTTCTGGTTTCACCCATTCAAATGCTAAATGAACTCTGTCCAATTTGAAGGAACAAGAATTGTAAAGGGTTTAACCTATTCTATTGCCCAATTCGTAAATTTATACACACTCAAAGTCGTTCTTGATATTGCCACATATTTTATTAACTACTCGCAATCCAATTACAACCTACCCACCCACAATCACTACGGGCCCGCCAAAGACGCAACTTACCCTTACATCTCCATTGTTTTTTGCCCAACTCCAACATTACGAGCTCTAAATAATTAAAGTTACACAAAATCGATATTCTATTAGACCTGTAGCTCTAGCTCACAAATAAAGTCTTTTTCAAAAACTTGTTAAAGCTGTAACAGCAATTAAACACACAATCCTGTATCTTAAAAGCATGGGAAGACATAGAAAGACATTAGCATTAATTGTACAACAGTCTTAAACCAATAAATATGCAATTTAAAAAAATTTAATGTTATTTTTGTATAATATGGATCCCATCACTCAAGGGATTAATACATATCATGAAACCCACATGGGCTAGAACAGATGCTCTAATGCATTTTATTTATTGCTACGTTGCTGGATTGTGAACCATTTCGTCAAAAATTACTTTTTGGCAGTAATTAATGTTTAACCTCTGATTGCAGGTTAAGTCTAACTTCCATGTTTTACTGACGTCATCATGATGGTCTCGTTTACTGTTGGCTGTGTCTAAGAAGTAAATTACCGGCTAGTTTAAATATTGTCAGATCATATGATCACAGCCCCTAAAATCTTACTTAAAAAGGCATGGTTTACGTGTGGAGGCTTACAAACATATTTACAGGCTTGAGTCAATTGAATGCATCAAAACATTTAGAGAAAAAACACCCGCAGACAAATTTACAGGTTACAGGCAATTATGGGCTTGAAATTGAATGGGGCCGATAGTCTGTAGTTTGCAATCTATATAGTAATAAACTGTAAAGGTATAAGAATAGAATAACATATTCATTAACAATGTGTTGTGTATGATGAATAGGTTAACATATATATTAACATACATATTAAATAGCAAATGAATCATGCCTAAAATGTCTAAATAGCCATGATGCCATTTGTGAAGATATTTATTTTGCACATATCAATATGATTATAGTAATTGAAAAATGTTTATTTAAATGCATTAGTCCCTGAGGCCCTACACCTCAATAGCATCGTTTATAATATTGATTTGGCCGTTGTTCAATTTTTATGTGCTAGATTTTAGTGGTTATTAATAAAGATAATTTTTATCTTATCCTGCTTTGCTAAATGATCATTCATCCTATTATCGTATGGAGAACACAAATTGTTTTGTATGAAGGGAGTTGATAGTTCAGTATGCTTTTTCCTTCTTTCTGTATTTAATAGATATGTGTTTCCATGTCAATATTCCATTGATAATTGCCTTTTTGTGTAGAGATGAATACATTGTGAAGCTCAGGATTACATACCCGAACAAGAAAAATATCTGTATTTACCTTTGAAGTTGTTTCTTCCTTTGATGATAGAAACTCGAACACAAACACATTTATTCCATGTTTGGTATCATGACCTTTGTAAATTAACTATGAATATAGTAGAGAAGAAACAAATGAATAAGGTTTTTGTACCAGATATCCTAATATATGTATCAAAAGAGTTTATGTAGGTTGGTTTACATAATGCAAGTGGAATACATACCCGTGGGTTACCAATACAGCAGGTATTACCGTTCCCAGTATTTGTAGATTGTGTCTGAATATAAAACAATATACATTTATTATTATAATTTAATATTTCCAAATAGTTGCAACTTCAGGTCTTCCTAGTCTTTCACTGATGTGCATATTAGCAAAAATATACATCCGTATGCCATTTTTTCATGGTAATAATTTATACACGGTTTAATGAATTCAATGTATTACCTTAAAGTCATATTATTAGTGTTATAATATTCAGGGGACATCTGTTTGTCCTTTTAATAAAACCTTACTAACTGATAAGGTCATTCTGGAAAAGCCATATAGTAATTGTCTACCTTGCAGAAGTTGATTGCATTGTGCCACACACTATGCATAAAAACAAGCTTTAGACTTTATGTGTGATATAAAATATTGGATTACAGTGACCCCTTATTTAACTACTCAGGTACCTGTCTTGACCCATCTGCGCTCTTGTAGACGTTTCCTTAAATACTGGCTTACTGAGGTTTGAGTCTGAGAAACACTGTTCTTGACATGTGAAGAAGAAATATTATTGCAAGATTTCTGAAGCCTAGAGCAATGGATTACAACCTAATAATCAACACAAACAGGTATGAACAAGTATTGTTGGCTCAACAGATATGACTAAATGACTGATTAGCACACTTGCACTCAAGCAGGTACCTTGAAATGATGACCTATTGGTGTGCATTGATCAGTAGGATTGGCTTCTAAAACCCAAGAGTAAAACTCAGTTTCTGTAAATCTGCTGAATGGAAGAACTTAAGCAACTCCTATGGGAATACACAACCTCATGTAAGAATGTGGCATATATCACTTGGTGCAAAAGGTACAGTTGTTATAAGAGATTTAGGGTATATACGTCGGAGAGAGCTGTTTTCATAGCTGACTATATTGAAGACTGAAAAGAGTTTTGATTTTTTAACTTTTTGGTTGCAATGTAAATATCTATCGACGCAGCACAAAAACATTGAGATGAGGAAACCATGTTAAAGATTTATTCTGTTTTTTTAAATTTGCTTTTAAAACAGTGCTTTGAATTTGTGCTGTTTGTCTGCATGGACAATTGGTATGGTTTTTGTGTTTTTATCATGTAATTTTTATGGTTTTGGGGATATGGACTCATTTGTGGTCATACATTTATATGGTATGGAAATGTAATTCTTCTTTCAAAATACAGTAAAAAGGTTCTTAAATGTCCACATTCAGTAGTGTGTTTATGTCTTAAGTCTTTGAGGCCCAGGGCTAGGGCAGAACATCTTAAGGTGCATCACTCTACTGCAACTTGTTCCACAATGATATGGAACAGTGGGTCCATATGCAAAGAAATATACTGTGACTTTTCTGTCTATAAATGTAGGTTACATATATATGTATGTATACACACATATACATTATAGTCTTAGAATAGGGCAAGGGGAAAATATTAGGAAATGGGAAGTGAGGGTGCACAAATCTAAGTAGACCTAGGGCATCAGATAACATTTTGGATAATATTAATGAAAACAGAAATAAAACACAACCATACTTTATCTCCTCCCCTTTAAAGGAACACTGACGCCATATATGCACTTCAAATTACTATTATTGATATAAAAAAAAAAATAGAAGTTATTTAATTGATTAATAGTACTAGAAAAATAAAACATGTTGTAAGTGATATGTTTTAGATGACCAGATAGACTGCTTAGAATATTTGACTGTCTTTTGGGGGTTTGTCCCTATCAGCCAATGTGCAGCAATATAACTGTAGGAGTTATACTGGAAGTGTCTGCCACACTGGAGTATTTCCTGTGGCATTTACTGTTGGTTTACAATAAGCTTGAGAACATTTGACAAAATATTGAAAAAATAAACTTTACTATGTTTAAAACATACTCCTTTAAATGCATTATAGAAACAATTACGTTCCATGTTCCTTTAATGTAGATGTTTGTCAGAATAAGATACTGCTTTGGTGACAAGATGGTAAATGAGTTTAGCACATCTATATTTTTTGCAACACTCTTAGAATACACTTGATTTAGAAATCTTTAGGTAAATAAAGCTTGCACCTTATATCTTTTTATTGTGCACCTTGGGACAAATGATATGCCTAAGTGTAATATAGTGTCAGATGTAGTGACAGATACCTAGGCCCTCATTCAATTGCGATTTGGCCAATTGAATAGTGCTCTAAATAAGCACATAACATATTTTTTTTAAATAAGTTTTTAGTTAGTGAAAATCTTGCTTTTGGATAGATGTTTACTAACTAAAAACTTCTTTTAAAAAATAGGTTATGTGCTTATTTAGACCCCTATTCAATTGGCCAAATTGCAATTGAATGAGGGCCCATGTGATTACAAGTGTGCATGGTCTAAACGACAAAACTTTTAAGAAAAGGGTTCAGGACCTAAATATTTATAGATTGTGGGACAGAATAGTGAGGGTGATATGATAAAAATGTATATATCATATATCACATGATTAAAATTAAGCAAGGAAAACATTTCCAGAAAAATGTAAGATTGATTTGATTAATTTGAAGATGTAAAGGAATCCAGTAATGTATAGGATAAGCATAAGGCCATTTTGAGGATTAATTTAGACAAGCTTTTTAGATAGATAACATGGATAGACTAGACGGTGCTTTTGGTTATTATCTGCCCTCTGATCTATATATCTATCCATGAATATTTTTCATTTGGTTCGCTAACAATTATCTGTAGTAAACTGTAGTCTGACATTTGGAGATTTGAAATACGTTGCTTGAGTACAAGAGATTAAGCTAAGCAAAATAATTAGTACATGTTTTTGAAACATGAACTGCCAGTTCAGCAGTACTTACTGGAAATGTATATGCTTCAGCGATGATACACAGCCATACCATTGTTAGTTTCATCTTGAAAGGATCCTGTGGATGCAAAAAAGGTTTTACAGGTTTTCTAAGTTATAGATGCTGGATTAAAAGCATTAAACAGTCATGAAATTAAACAAAGTTATTGATCTTGTTTTGTAATTGCTCCACATTTGAAGACAGAATGCTGCGATTAGAAATATATTATACTAGCGACTTGCCCGCCAAAAATGACGGCAATAACACTTGAAGCCATGGCAATGCTGTTTGCCACACAATGCGAGGTTCTCCCCCCTCTAACTTGCAGGCCTCGCGATGAGCGCCTTTAGTGCTCATTGCAAGCCTCTTCCCCCTATCTACTTTACGGGCCTCTGCAAGTTAGCTCTGAGATATAAATAAATGATAAATTAAATAACCACTATGTGAAACATTTTTAAAAGCATACTTTTTGCTTAGGCGGTATAGCAAAGAAGGAGAATTGAGCATGTTATTGACTCCATTTACAGCTCTGATCAAGCAGTAATGTCCTCCTTTGCTGCTGAATCACTCTAGGAGCCTTCTATGTAAATTATAAGGGTGTGTTTTAGTGCACACTGCTCCAATAATTTAAACAGAACCATCCAATAGTGGCACAGGAAGGAGGACATCTAGTGCTTGATCAGAGCTGCAAATGAAGTCAAAGGGAATACAAATATATACATTTTTAAATAAGTAAGTTTAAGATTTTTTTTTTATAATGTCCTCAATTTTCATTCTTTGGAAAACTGTCTACAGGGACAGTATATCTAAACATTAACCTTTCATACAGTGGTCCTTTAAAATTAAAAATGCCTTAAAACAGATAAAGAAGTTAGACTTATTGTATGTATGAATAAACTGAAATATATATAATCTGAAGTAATTTTCTTATTAACTGCAGTTAATTAAGATTAGCATTAGGGGTGATAACGAAGATATACATGTCCTTTTGGTAAACTATTAGCCACATTAAATTCCCTCAAAGTTGAAAATCGTTGAAATCGTAGCCCGTAATTTAGCCCGCAAGATGTACTGCTATTAAATTGGCCCCGTAAAGCAATCCGCTAATGACTTGCGGGGTAAGGTCGAGAAAAGGCTATGGGGCATGGGAATTTGAACTGTGCGGCCGTAAATCCTTTGATCTGTCCCGTAGCTGTTACGTTCCAATTCACTGGCGTTCAATCATGTAACACACAAATGGAGCCAAGAAGCCAATGGGTACTAGAGAGGACCCACTAGGGAGTTAAAGTCCTATCCGTAGCACTGTAAATTGCATATTTAAACACACTACTGTACTTATAATAACAGGGCAAGTGATGTTATGCCTTTGAATTAATAGCACAACATTCTCAAGCTCGCAAATCTGCAATATAAAATACTTTATTTCATGTGTAATTTCCGTGTTATATCGATCCCGCCAATTAATGTGTTAATACATATAATGGGACTCGCATGAACTTGAATATCACATTTACAGAGTTATCAATATTGCATTATTTCTGGAATGTGGGTCAGAGCGAAACTCGTAATTGAAGCCCGTAAGACTTTGAAATATAACCTCCCATTTTTCTGTGACGTAATGCTCACGATCTCTGTTGCCATTGTCTCCATCTAAACCCGTAACTATGGGTTTGACTAACTTGATCATGTTCACGGCCGAGCATCCAAAGTTCGACAAATGGTTTACGGGTTTGCGTCCCGCGCCCTGCTCGAATTTAATAGCTCTGTAATTCGGCCAAATTTCAACCGTTGTGGGTCTCACATTGCACTTACGGGCTTGGAATTTAATGTGGCTAGAAGTATAATGGCACAAACTTAACAATTGAATATCTCTATCAGTATTATATTTTTTTCAACAGGACATGCTTATCTTCTTAATCACCCCATTACTTGATATTTATAAAATCATTACTTCAGAAAATCTTTCAGTTAATTTCTACGTAAGATAGCTCTAACTTCTATATCAGATTTAAAGCACTTTCACTTAGAATTTAAAATTACAACCAATTTAAATAATGTTTATTTGTATGTACAAGTTTAATTCCTTTTCGGTCATTTTAACTTAAAAACACTTTTGAAAGAAAATTAAATAAAGAGCAAGGCAACAACTTTCCTTCTCTTCAATTATTGTAAAAGATAATAGCAGATCCAAAAACAGCCATTTTTTATGTACTTTACCTGTGTAATAATGATACTTCAAAACTGCATTGTAAAAAAGGGTCTATATAAACAAAATGAGAGTAATATATCGAGGCAAAGAAGGAACACCCTGTTGTTTATTATTCTGTTAAGACTCTTGTCATTTTGTAGAGATCACACTTTAGTGTATCGGTAACCAGTTTCGGTGCCTGTTTGTCAACCACAATCCAGAACTTCAGTATGTTACTGCTTTACACACGTTAGGCAATCAAAATGTCTAATTGACCCACTTGTGTACAGCACGGGTATCCTGAAATCCAGAATTTGACATTGTCTACCCTTGCTTTAGGGCAGGGCCGTAGGAATTGGGGGGAATAGGAAGGACAACCCCCCCCCCCCCCCCCCGAGATTAGATGAATGGAGCACACAAAAAATATCAAAATTAAACTTAATCATGCATTATTAGAGTTGGCAGTATGTATTTCCCATTAAAGCTTTGAGATTTGACCCATAATTTATCATATATATATATATATATATATATATATAATACACGTAATACATTTGCATATAGACACATATATTTTATATATATGCAGTACTGGTTTACCCCCCAGAGCAGGGCCCCGGTGCACTGCACCAGATGCACCGGTGGTAGGATCCGCCCCTGCTTCCTGTCCTGGAAGTAGGGTTGAATTATCCCCACCCCCACCCCCTCCCAGATTTTTTGGGGCTCCTAAGCCCATGCTTTAGGGCATTGGTTCTAAAACCTCTCCTTAGGGATCACCATACAAGCCAAGATTTACATGTAACACAGTATGGATACTGGTGAGTCAATTAAGTGGCTCCACAGCCTGCTGATTAATCATTGCATCACCTGCATTCACACAGTGCTATACATAAATCCTGGCCTGTATGGGGGTCCCTGAGGAGAGGTTTGGGAACCAATGATTTAGGGAATAGACTCTACAAAAGATGCACCCTATAGCTATCACTGCAGAGTAATCTCTCAGATCAGTACATATTCAATGTTTAGTTTATGCCACACATTTATACTGTAAAATGTGTGCATCTGATATTGCATAAATTATGATTATACTATTCACTATGGGTATGTCGGCACATACAAAAGGAAATGGCCCCAAAATATTTCAAATAAGAGATATTGGAGATGACATTATGTCACCACACAAAAGAGTTTTAGGTAGGGCAGAAGCATATACAAAACGTGCCTCGGTCTGGAAGAGATTACTGTCCTTCTCTATACTCATATACAGTTGGATTGAATCAGTTGAGTGGGATTTTGTCCAGACTGGGTAAGATATAGGTCCAAGCTTCGAGCTGGGTCAGCATCCAAACAGATTACAGTTGTCAGTCTCCCTTTAAGATAATGTGACAAGAGCTCTCTTTTAAGGGGGACACACATACAAAATGCAACCTATGGTACTGCTTTGGAAGTTGTTTGTTCATTAAAACTGGAGACTTGCATTGCATATTTTCATAAACATCGCCTCTTACAGAATAGGTCTGGCCATCTTATATTAAAGCATTCACATTTCAGCCATATACATTCAACACACAGAGTAATCAAAATCATGAATACAAAATGAAATCTAAGAATAAAAGAAAAAAAATTGTAATTACCTTGTAAATTTTGTATTCACCCGCAGCAGATATTGTAGACTGGATGTCTCTCATCAGAGAATTTTATGGTTTGTGACAGCCAATCAGCTTTTTTTCAGATGGAAATCTATGACAGCCCCCAGAAATCATGAGAATATTTTAAACTAAATTTTTTCTGTGGTGACAAACAATTAGAAAAAAAGACATACTGAAAAAAAAAAATCTTCCAAAATTAAAACAAATGATTGGCATATTTTTAGGCTCTGGTGTTATTAATGAGCCTGGAACTTTTTAGCAAGATGTTTGGAGACACTGCAATAGCGAAATTACAATAAACTTCAACCACAGTTTTAGACATAAAAGAATACTTGTGGTTGACTTAAGTATACCACAGAGTGCTGGGAAATAGAATCGATAACTCACCCTCTGTCATTAGGGTTGACCTACCATTCACTTTTAGCTTAATCAAGCATGTCATTTCCTGGTATTTTTGTTTACTGCACAACCTGCTTTTGTAATTGTATTTTTTGTATTTCTTGTTAAAAAAAATCCTGCAAAAAATGTCCTGATATGTGGACCACTTCCCAAAATCCTATCTATATTTATAATTCAAAACATACTGAAATTGTTGTAGTAGGGGTCTACCACAAAGCAAGCTTGGCTCAAACTCAGTGGTGCCAACTCTGGAATCCAGTCAAATTATATGAAAATAGTTACTCACAAAACCTAACTTTTATTATACTGCAGTAGAAAAAAAAACAATAAGTATGTGTCCTCATAAATTCTAGTAGCAATAATATAGAGATTTCGGTGGTCCTGATGCTGTGGATGATTTTGAAAAATATACTATGTGATTTGCAGTAAAAGCCATTTTGACCTAGTAAAAAACTGACAGACTGGTGACATAAATAAGAAAATAAGAGAATGTGGTTATACTTAAAGCCTTTAGATTCTCAGTCTGTTGCCTCAATAAAAGTAATTAATTAAAAAAAATAGCATCAATATTAAAAAACAAGGTTGCAAATGATTATAGAATATATTCAAAAATACTTTATTCAGCAAATTTAAAGATTGTAAAGTTAAAAAAAACTGTGCATTGAGATGGTAAAAAAATGTAATATAAGTTATTTTTATATAATTTTAGTTTTAATCTACATGCTTTGAATTGTTATGCTACAAATGGCAGTTTTCTAGACCTTAGTTTCAAAATACTTTTTTACTTTTACAGTTGAACTACATGTTGCATGAAAACTAATCTGACGTGTGCCAATCAGATGGAAGTCATGTAATGGGAATGCTGTCATTTGTAATATTATATGATGCCATGAATGATGTGCAACATGTTTTTTGAGTGAGGTTCACAGACTGAGAACATCTGCTCTATACAATAATAGAAAAACCACTAGAACCAAAGTAGAAATTAAAAATGTGAATTAAAAAATATTATGCCCAGGAAAATGGGAGAACTTGAATTATTAGCAGTAAATGAGAAATGTGATTTGATAGGTATTACTGAAACACAGGGGAATGATTCTCATTACTAAACTGTTAATTTGGAGGGTTATAACCAATTTAGGTGAGATAGGGGCAATGGTAGAAGCGAAGCAGTAATAAGCATTTATGTTAAACCGGATTTAAAGCCTATAAAGCCTAAGTCAGAGAAATATTTTTTATGGTGGCACTATTGGTAATGTGGAAGCCTTCTTAATAGAAATACATGGTGGAGAAAGAGATCCTAAATTAATATTAGTAGGAACATGTTATAACCCCCCAATATAAGTTGAAGTAAGGAAATGTGATTACTGCTTCAGATTGGAAATGCAGCAAATGGTGTTCAAATTCTAATAAAGCAAGATTTTATGAATGAGACTAGCAGTTCAGTTAAGGGGAGCAGGATTTTGAGTACACTTAGAGATCATTACCTGGCCCAAGTTATACAAGAATCTCCTAGAAAGTAGGCTTGGATCTAGTCATCACACACAGTTTTGATATAATATTGAATGTTGAAGTAGGGGAACTCTTGGGAAATATAAATCATAAGACAGTTTCATTTGAAAATGAGTTCAACAAAGATATAAGTGGACAACAAAATCTCTTAATTTTGAAAGGACAGTGAAAAAGATCTGGCAGATAAAAATACAGACAACATTGAAAGCTTCACTAACTATACATAAATATTACTACATACCATGTGCATATAAAAGTAAAATCAGTAAATCACAACCCATGTGGCTTAACAATGGTTTAAAGATAAGGAGGTAAGTAGGAACTTGCAGGCTTTTACATTTTACAAAAAGAAGAGGAACAGATGTCCACTAACACTGGTAAAAAAAAAGTTACTTTATTTTGTCTCGTATATACTGTAGTTTTAGAATTTCTCTATCACATAAGGATTTTGAGAGACAGTGATTTTAAGTTTACAGTATTACATATATTTACAATACGTACATACAGTAGTAAAGGACTAACTCCCCTAAAAGGTAGAAGTATAGGATTTTCTCCTGGATTTTTTCTCAGGAACATCCCTCTAAAGGATCAAACAATAATCAGCAAGCATTGCTGGACTCCGCTTGCCCTGATACTGCTTTTCCATTTTGAAAAATGTCCTGGTGGAATCGTTCACTATGTTCATTTCTGACTTCTCCAAGATTTGCTGGGAAGGAATCCAGGTGTGAATCCAAAAATTTTTTTTTCAAAGACATGTTACATTCCATGATCACAGTGGATGCGGTCATTTGGAGTTATTGTGCTAGGATTTAAAGGTGTACTTTGTGGGCCTTCTCTTAGGCCATAACCCCCCCCCCCCCCCCTTTACAATTTAGTTTTTACACTTCTCAGCAGGACACCCACAGACTGTACAACTTCACCCAAGATAACTCACCTACTGTTGGAACAGGCAATTCTTCACTATGCAGCACTGGCCTGATGGCAGATGGTAAATTTGGATATGTCACAGTTTGCTTTGAATTAGAACTGATGCCTGAAATGTTTGTAAGACAAAAGTAACAATCTGTGGAGTGATCTTTTTGTTCTCTCCAAATCATTGGAACAGCAAAATTCATGTGCCGAGAACCTGTTGACCAGCTTATGATAAGTCTGACACAGGTACGACAACAAAAGTTAGGGGCCCAACTTCTATCTTGGTCACCGACTTTGCATCCAAAGTATTAGCTTATAACACTTCTTAATATAGTGGAGTAAAAACACGTTTATGATCTTTAAATATCACCTCACCACAATTGTAGTAAAATGAGTCCGGATGATTAATAATTTCTTGGCATTGTTCAAATTCGTATTATGAACATAAAAATGTACATAAAGCTACACAAATACCAGATACTCATAGCATTAGATGTTTTAAGAACAAACTCTTTCCATCAACTGGCCAGGAGCGCTGACTACAGTAAACAAGCAAACACGTAACTCATCATGCCTCAAGAGCATCACGTGACAGAATATGACTCAACTATTTATTACTCTAGGCCCTTTTTATGTTGAGTAATCAGTAGAATTTACAACAACTAAAAATATTTCTAGGATTTTACTGTGTATGTATGAATGTGTTATATAGCACAATGTATTATATTAAAGAGGACGTTACTTCAATATTATGGATGATAGAGCAATTCTGAGAACAGTGAGATAAATTACATATAGCACAACCCTTATTTGCCCTGAGACAAAATCTTTGTTGACCAGTATAATAGTTAAGCTTCTCTTGAACATTCCATTATGCACTAATTTTTCATGAGCTTACAACTTTGCATTGGTTTCACGTACCTTTTTAAAATTTTATATTTTAGGAAGGATTGGCTGGATGTTTTTTGCCAATTTTCATGAAATTGTAAAAAATTTGCCAGTGTACTAGTGATCTAAAATCTATGTGCCTTTTATAGAATTATTTCAGATAGCTTAAGGCGTTTTTGAGCGATAGTAGTTTAACATGTTTATGTAATGGGTATGCTAAGTAGAGACTTGTGCACAGGAGCTACTGTGAGATTCCATGCATTTTGATTGTTTAATTATGGTGATGTTTTAGTGATTTTATAGTTAAGACTCGCCTGCAATGGTGGACATTTGCTTTCTATTGGCTCTCCTGCAAGGCTAGACGGTCCCCAGAGGGGGCGACAAATGTTAGTTAATGATGAGAGAGAGGGAGAGAGACACAGAGAGAGAGAACAAGCAAGCGTTAGAATTCACTCTTGCTATCTGGAGAATATATCATCCACCAAAAGAGGAATATAGGAATATCAAGTCTTTATTTCAACTTTGGGAGCTGGAACTGATGGTGATAATGTGGCAAAGTACTAATTTATAAAACAGTAGTACATGACTGTCACAGCCTTCCAGTGCATGTGGTATGGTCATCTTCAGACTAAATTAGCCCAAACAGATGACCATTTTGCTTCCTATGTGCAGTGAAATCTATTTTTCTATGATAAACAAAATATACACATTCATTAGGCAGCAGTCACCACCAAGATTTTTATGGAACTTATGGGACCTTTCAAGGTGTTGGCTTATCTGTGTAAGCATGTATGTTAATATAGCAGTTGTTTTATATTTTCTTATGCCTTTAAACTAATTGAATAATTTCTTATATTATGACTAAAGAAAATTTGTTTGTTCCTAAAAAAATATTTAATTAATATGAAATTGAGAAACACTGAAAATGTGTTGGCAAAAAATGCATTAAAAATATAGTTAAAGTTGCAGCACAGGATAGGTCAACTTGAGGCTAAAAAAATGCAGGAAATTGGGGAAATTACGGTAGCACTCA
Organism: Discoglossus pictus; assembly: GCA_027410445.1. Taxonomy (NCBI): domain Eukaryota; kingdom Metazoa; phylum Chordata; class Amphibia; order Anura; family Alytidae; genus Discoglossus; species Discoglossus pictus. The sequence goes on from CM050163.1 coordinate 204,560,186, forward strand.
ACCTTAACATGACTTCCTCAATCCCTCCTACCCTTGCAATGTTTTTTCTGATGAGATCATTCATGACATCATCTATGACATTATGAATAATATTTACAGGGAGAAGGAGGGATGTTATGTTTGTGTGTGTTTTTTCAGCCTTAAGCTGCCCTATCCTGTTTCAATCTTAACTATACTTAAATGCAGTTTTTGCCAATAAATATATTTCATAATAATTTAGAAGTATGACTGGAAAACAATGCCTTCATATTTGCTGATGACACTATGTTCTGCAAGATAATTAAATCAGAGCATGATGTTCTTTCACTGCTAGTGGACTTACATAAATCAGAAAAATGGGCAACTAAATAGCAGATTAGATTTAACTCAAATAAATGTAAAGTTGTGCATTTGGAAGGGAAAAATAACCTTGCAATTTTTAATCCAAATGGAACAAATCTAGGAGTATCGGAGATAGAATGGGATTTAGGAGCCCTAGTGGGCAAAAACTACATAACTGTCCTCAATGCCAAGCAGCACCTGCAAAGATGAGTAAAGTATTAGCACATATTAAAGAACGACTATACAATGAAAAATAAAATATTTGTTTGAAAACTTTAAGTCTCAGAGCATAACTTCATATACATATAGTTATGAATTAGAAAAATAAGAAAGTTTTGAAGTGTTGTGTGTTAGAGGGGAGTTTACATTTCTAGAGAGTTAGTGTTGGAGTGAATGATGCAAGGGGTCTGCTTCTGGGCCAATGAGAGGGGATGGGTGGTGTGCATATACATTATAACTGATCTCACACAGTCAATCTTAACACTCATAATAAATGTAAATGCTTGAAAAAAATGCACAAAAAGGAAAGTGTCAGTTGTATACATGTTGAGCTATTTAAGCTAGAAAATGGACATCTGTTGCATAAATGTATCAGAGGCATCCACTGAAGTGTTGATAGGTTTCCATGTAGCTACTGGTATATTCCAACCTTTAAATGCCAGCTGTGCCCCCTCTTATATGTTGTGCTTTTGAGCCTTAGGTTTATTTATTTCAATATATTTCCTGGTGTGAATGATATGCTACTGTTGCACGACCAATCCATAAATCTGCCAATTTGGTTTCAACTGATCAACTTCCTGAGGTAGAAGGTGACTTTTAATACACATGAAGTTGCTGTATGCACGATAGGATTATGGCATCTACAACTGCCAGTGCAATCATTAGCTATAATGGAAGGCTTATTAGGTTAGAAGGCTGCACTGCTCTGATAAAGATGCATGCAGGATCATCTGATAAAAGAACGCGGATACTTGCAGATATAAATAATTGTGTATATATATATATAACTAGCGAATTGCCCGTCAAAAAATGACGGGCAGGAAATTGTAAGCCAGGAAATGCTGTTTTAGACATAATGTAAAACAGTTTTTACCGTAAAAATGCTGCGTGCGCGAGGTAAAGCCGTTAGTGTAGCTGTGTACTTCCGCATTGTGTAAGTTAGTGTTGTGAAATGGCGCGAATGTGTATGTGGTACGCGGGTGTGTATGATTTTCCATCCTTACTAAAAGTGTATCTTTAGCTCGTACGGCTTTTTTGAAAATCCGTATGTGCTTGGTGGTGTTTTGCGGCTTCATGTAGCCTCGTTTTCGTTTTTTTCGGCCGTAATTTTTTCTCTCGCTTAGGGGATTTTCGTGTGTGTAAACTCGTGAATTTGGACTTAATTTGAGGTGTATCTTCACTTGCAGAGGTCCTGCGTGTATGTAAAATGGCAGGGAATGTGTATGTGGTACGCGGCTGTGGATGATGTTGCGTCCGTGGTAATTGTGTATCTTTACATCGTACAGCTTTTTTGAAAAGCTGTATGTGCTTGGTGGTGTTTTGCGTGTTTAGGGTCCTGTAGCCTCGTTTTTTTTGTTTTTTTTTCGGCTGCCATTTTTTCTCTCGCTTAGGGGATTTTCGTGTGTCTGACCTCGGGAATTTGGACTTAAATTGAGGTGTAACTTCCCTTGCAGAGGTCTTGGGTGCTCCCCCTTGCTGTGGGTAAACTTTTTATGTATTTTTTGTGTGTATTTATTGTGTTTTTGATTCCGGACGATAACCTCGTAACCTCATATCTTTTTTTTCTGTCCTGCGTCTCGTAAGTGCTCTGAGTTTAATGTCTTGCCTCGCTTCGTGAGGCTCGCCGGCCATGAGCCTCTTCGCCGCTCATTGCCTAAGTGCTCCAGGTTTAACGGCTCGCCTGCAATGAGCACCTTCGGCGCTCATTGCCTAAGTGCTACGGGTTCAATGGCGTGCCGGCGATGATCGCCGGCAGGTGCTTATCGCTAAGTTGTAAAGTCGTACGGACCACGCAACACATCATGACGACGATTTGTAGCTAGACAATTATAATATGTGATATGTTTTTTTTTATTGCTTTCTAAAAGCATTTTGTCTATTATCAGGTTGCTATTCAAAGAAACTCATAGAAAGAAGACAAATTATATACTGAAGTATACTTAATATTAAGAAATTGTGTTGTTTATAGGAGACGGAACTGGGAGGAAGGCGAAGAAATGGGAGGAGGAATACCTGGGGACAGGAGAGATGGGGAGAGAAAAATGAAGGCAGTTGGATGGAGTGGAAGGGAGCAATAGGAAAGACGTTGAGAGAGGCAGGAAGGGAGGGAACAGGTACATGGGGAGAAGAATAGGATATAAGGGGTTTGAAAGATTAGAAAGAGGGAAGGGGTGGACAGAGGGAAATAGTGGGTGAGGGTAATCTGAAGAGGGAAGTGGAGAGAAGAGGATTGGGAAATAGTGGGAAGAGGGGAGGGGGTTAGGGAAAATAGTGGGAGACTGAAATGGGGAGAGGAAAGGGGGAGGGGAATTGGGAGGAGGGATAGCTGGGGAGGAGAGAAATGGGGAAGATGGAGAGGTAGGAAGGGAAGGAGCTGGCAGCAGGAGGGGAAAGGGACATGGGGTGTGGGGGCGGGGTGGGATGTAAGAGGGGTTAGAGGGATTAGAAAGATCAAAGGGGATGGAGAAAGGGAAATAGTGGGAGAAGGAAAAAAGGCGAGGGAAATAAGGGATAAGGAAATGGAGGGAGGCATGGGGTAAATGTTACAGAGGAAGAGATGGATAAGAGAAAGAGAGAGGGAGGAAGGTAGATGGATGGGATAGGAGGTAGAGGCTGATTGGTAAATGTAGGAGAGACATAGGGAAAGAGAGATTGAGAAATGGGGTGGAAGAATGCTCACAAGGCAACAAAATATTTTACAAACCCAAATGACTTTTTGGTTATGAGACATTATGCACAGTTGAGCTTTCATTATAACAATAGATATGAAGACCTTATAAATATATACATTTCTTGTAATCCCATTAAAAAATACCACCACATAATTAATATTTATGAAATATTTTAATACACAGAAAGAAGATTTATACATTAACAATACAGTGAGGGTTTATTTTTGTTGTATTATATAAATATTCAGTAAATATGTAATATTCCTCAAAATGCAATAATGTAGTACATGATTCTTTACGTGTCATTTATGAATTAATTTAAAATGATGATGCTTGGTATTTTTTTAAATGTTTGGTAGCACCATAGTAATTCTTCTGTTCTATAAGAATCTGCGACACAATTTCTTTGTAATCCCCATATTGGATAAGCTGATTATCTTTAAAAAAACACATGGTGTGCATTGGTAGAGTCACCTGAGAAAACATGTTTAAATAACCCAAATTATAATAATAGTACCTATATAACAAAGTACTTAGCAAATAAAAGGAAACAATTGCATTACCCACTCAATTTATTCCTGTGCTGTTAGATACTTCGGTCTATTGATAATACTCATATTCACGACCATACCTATCATACACTCGGTTGCTATAGCTATATTCGTCCTCATATCTTGCAAAATTATCCCCTCTAATTCTAGGGTCAACTTCATTCCTGTAATCAGGACCTTTTTCATACCCATAACCATTCCCATACTCTTGGCCATGTCCATAGTCTTGGCCATGTCCATACTCTTGACCATGTCCATAGTCTTGGCCATGTTCATACTCTTGACCATTTCCATATGGGTCACCATTGCCTGCTGTATCATATGCCGGTTCTGAAGTTTCATATCTAACATATGCTGTCTCGTATACAGCGGTGCTAGAGATGCCTCCGTTGCTACCTTCCTCGTTGCCTAAACTTTCATAGTCACTACTTGCAGGGACAGCAGTGACCTCGCCATTGGTGGTCTTTGGTTGTTCAGTTGATGCCTCAAAAGTGCTGGTTTCAGTTGGCTCTACTTCATTACTGTTCTCCGGCGTGCTTGTCTGTTCTCCATTCTCACTTTCTGTTCCGTTATTGCTCGTTGCGGTGCTTTCCACCTATTGATTTTGTAATAAAATACAGTATATGTCAATCAGCAGAAAAGTATTAAACAAGAACCAAGCAAACAGACAATAGCAACATAATAATGGAGGTTGAAAAAAGACTCTAAGTCCACCAAGTTCAACCAGTTTAAATCTTATCTGATCCTTGGATTACGTGAACTATTAATTGATTCAGAGGAAAGCAATAACAAAGTAGTACTGCTGCAAAGGTTTTGGCTTTAAAAAGCCACCATACATTATGAAAAACCTCACATATTTGTGACGTATTTAACAAACCAACAAAATTAATAGCTGCATAACAACATTTTAGAAAAAGTCTATATACCGTATTTTTTTTCCGTGTATAAGATGCCCCCATGTATAAGATGACCCCTATTTTTGGAGCCCAAAATTAATAAATAAAAAAATATGCAATCCTGGCCATTTTGTACCGGGCAGTGGGCAGACCTTGCCCATTATTCCAGCGCCAGGCACCGCCAGCAGCAAAGCGGCAAGATGGCGCTGTGGCAGTTGTAAGGCAAGAGAAAAGATCACCCTTATTGTAAACACATTGGTTAGTATTACAGTGCTTGTGTCCATAGAAATGTGTATTCAATAACTTCTTTTTGTGCTACACATATTTTTAAGAATACACATTTCTATGGACATAAGCACTGTAATAATAACCAATGCTTTTTCCAATACGTGTGATCTTTTCTCCTGCCTTATAACTGCCACAGCGACATCTAGCGGCCACTTGCAGTATTGCTGCTGGCTCGGCTGTGCTGTGTTCAGTGTATGAGATGACCCCCCTATTTTAAACTTCCAAATTTTGGCAAAAAATATAGTCTTATCCATGGAAAAATAAGGTATATATAGAAAGTTTCCACTTTGTCTGACCTGACTTCTTTATAGCTTGGAGACTGAGGTCAAGGTCTCTTGTTCTGATCACTGAAGGGAGGGTTGGGGTATGTGGGAGAGCCTAGTGGATTTGTTAAATTATTGGAGAATTTGTTATTTGACAACTACATACTTCCCAGGCACATGTTCCGAAACAGGGTGTTGGCAACAATAACTGCAAACCCTCTCTTGAAGAAATGTAAATATTCCTGCCATTTTCATTGAAGCTTCCAGTGATGTAGAGCCTATGTAATGTAATTTTCTTGCCCACTTTTGCTCTTAATCAGACTCAAATATATTTTTTTAGTACTTTTTTGTACTTTTCAGTAAATTATAATTATGGTTATGGGCACTTTTGTGATATTTGCAAACAAGGACTACAGAACTAATCTAAAGCAAATTCAGTTACAGATGTGGTATTAAGATGGAGCAATTGAAAAGTTGAGTTTTGAACAGAGGTATACATCAGCAAACACAAAAAAGGAAATGTATAAAATGAGAGACAGAGAAAAAAAATAAAAGAAGGATTATGGTAGAGAGAAAATAATGGAGTGATAGCTTAGGAACTAAAGTCAATGCAGGTAGCAGAATAACAATACTTTTCATAGAAAGTGTGAAGTGAAAGTGTGGACATTGGTTTAACAGTTCAATATTAAGACTATTTCACATGCTGTTGGTTAATGATAGAATCAGAGTGTATAATACAATTGTGTCACCACCTCTGGAGCAGATGCTCCTCCATTTTCCTCTTCTCCTTCAGAGTCAGCCTCTTCTCCACCCCCATTCCCTTCAGTGCCTGCCGCTTCAGCCTCTTCAGAATCTGCTTTATTTCCATTGACAGGAACATGGCTAGATTCACTCTGCCAATATAAAAATGTTATATATAAAAATATAAATGTGATGTAACATAAGATACAAGCATGCAAACATCACTAAGTACTTGTCTAAATGTGTAATTTACTCATTTACTCTCTTACTTCTCTTAACAAAAAATTATAACACCTGTTAAACTAAATGCTAATTATTTTGCATACATTACAAAAATATTAAAATAAATGCTGCTAAAATAATATATAAAAACGGCATTTCTCAGAAGTTCTTCTTCTAGTAGTGGAGCAGAGGAAAGGATTATTCTGCATCCAACAATAACTTTTTTTTGTCTCCTTATTTTTTTAAAAATATTATTTTTATATTCTTTATTTTGGTTTTAAAAAAATACTAATTTTGTGTTTTGGCATTTCTGTACATTACATTTCCTTTTATCCTGCACCTTTAGCCGATAGACTCTTTGTTAAATAACAGTTTTATTTCTCAGTCCTTGTTGGAGTTGAAAGCAGATGAATGATTTTTCAATCACTGATATGGGGACATATTCTATTAGCTACTTGCAAATGCTTTGAACTCATACATTTGCCTTTGGGTTTTCTTTTTATAAATGTTTCTATGCATTCTATTGACTTAATAATTCATTAGTGCAAATAAGTAATATTTCCAGAATATGTAGCAATATTAAGAGTTATTTTAAGTGTGTATAAATTTACGAATTGGACAATAGAATAGGTCCCATGGTATAGCATATCTGATTATACTAGTTCTATAGACTGCAACATTCCACACAAATCTAATACATTTATGAAGACTGGTGTTGCATTTTAAACATGTCACCTGCATGGAGATTTTATATTGTCTGTTTTTATCCTTTGTAAGCAAACTACACTGAACTAAAAGATGTATACAGGTAAGTACATGAACCCTTGCTCTTCTAGAGAGCAATCAGTATGCCGAACCATAAGTATAACAACTTAATCGTTTTTAATGTTTTCTACAATTTAAGCTAGAATAGACAAACAAATGCTGATCCATTTCTAGTCCAATTCAAGTAGGTTGTTTGGATGTTTCTCAATAGTGCAGTTACTATTTAAGTAAAACCCAACTGTCATGGAAGAGTAATATAATTTATCCTTAAAATGCAAACAATACATAAACCAGTGATATTCTAGCTAGCTTAGTTTAGCACTTGTATTTTGCTGCTTCCTTATGTTTTATCAACCATAAGCTCAAATAATATTTGAAAGAACAGACGGGTGGGGTGAGAAAATAGAGCAGTATAATTTTCTTTATATATGTAAAAATAAAGTGTTATGATTGAACACTAATAGATATCAGCTTAATAGATGCGTTATATAGCCAACATGAATATGATAATCCAAAGTATTAGGGATGAAAATATGGTACTATATAAGTGAGGTCCCTGACTTGTGAGAGATAGCCCACAACCACAAGTCCTTGTTTATTAAAAGCTGCCACCAGACCAGGGTTCTCTGTATCTGGTGGCAAGCTTTATAACTGCTTTGGTGTTTTTTCCGTGACATGCATTTGACTGTTGGTTATCAATTGATGTTGGCTATATAAATCATCTATAATGTTTCAATGTAGCACTTTTTAAATAAATAAATCGTTCTAAAACGATGGTGAATGTTTCTCTCCCCACCCATCTGTTCCTTCAGATATTGTTTCGATAATTGCCTGCTCATTTAGTAGTAGAACCAAAAAGCAGCAAGCTGGTTGAATTGATAAACTTTTCTTAAACACTTGCACAGTGGAGGGTTGACTATCAAAGTAAATCATGGGACACTCAGCAGAAACTTTGATCAGCTGACTGTCAACTTTTCCAAGAATATATTATACTGGAAGTGCTTGTTCTTTAACTTGTGCCACTGTCATCTGGAGCCTATATTACAAAACGGTTATTTTGTTGTGTTTGAGGTTAACCACTCATGCGATTTGGACGCAAGAAATAAAGCTCCTGGAAAAGTGCCTTGTGAGTCATGAACCACAAGGTTTAAAAACAGGATAGAAGATTGCATGTTTCATTTTATTTCACATACAACTGTCTATATGTTTGTTGGAAAAAAACTAAATATATATCTATCCTGACATTTTTTTTAAATATGTATAATATGTCATATATAAGTAGCATGTTTCCATAGCAGAAATGTTATCTCTTTAAAAACAAAATATAACCCACCCCCCACCAAAGAACAAAGAACTATGCGTATTTATAAAGTGTTTCAATTCATTCCTTTGGTAACACTTAAAAATTACACACTGAAATAAACAGAACATATTAGAAATAAGTACTTAGTTTTTCATAAGAAAGAAAAAGAAAATGTAGCTTTTATAATGGAAAAGTCAGATATAAAACATGTGTTTTTACCCTCTTTCCCTTCCTCACAGAGAGGTATAAAGTAGTCTGTCGGCTAGGCTAGCATCAGATAGAGACCCTCTGCTTTGTTCTTTGTTTGTTTTTTAAGCATACCGAAAGTTGTCAGACATGGAAGCCCTACCACTCTGTTAAAAGGTATTTGGATACATTTGGATGTGAATGCTTCACTACATGTGCCTTCTTTATACCTCATTATGAGACACCTCCTTATTTCCATTTGGGAAGGTTAATGATTTGTTTTTATTATTATATGTCCAGATAGGAGGTATCCCTTCTCCGATCATAGATCTGGATTACCTATATTTAAGTGGTGATGTTTTCCTTAGTTAAGGATATACTTTGTATTCTACCTATGTGGCTCCTTTTGTACTATTATTCTTATATCCTTAATCCATGTCACCCATTGTCCATAACAATTTACTAAATGATAATGTATATATTGTAACAAAGTGCCCCCACAGAGGTGAGAGCAAAACACGTTTTGAAGAGTTCTCCCCAGGAAAGAGAGAGTTAACTTCCTAGAGCAGTGCTAAGAAACTAATTGAAGCTGCTGCAGATGTTGTAAGCCTGTTAATGGCACACACAGAGAAATGGGTATTGCACCCTGCAATTAGGCCCTGTGTGGCCTAAGCAGAAGTAAGGCCAGAGCCTCACACAGGCTAAGAAGGACGCTTGTAGTTATCTGCCAGTAAGAGGGAAGGCAGTGTTTTTGATTTTGTCTGCTGAAAGCAAAAATTGAGACCCGAAAGTTTACAGAGGAGACTGTTTGCTGCAGAGGAAAAAGGGATGTGTGCCACAAAGAGCCTTTACAGAGGAGACTGTTTGCTGCAGAGGAAAAAGGGATGTGTGCCACAAAGAGCCTTTACAGAGGAGACTTATTGCAGCAGAGGAAAAAAATGGATTTGCAGAGGAGCTGCTGCAAGGATTTTGCCACCGCAGTTTTCACAGAGGAGACTGATTGGTGCTATCCCAGCGACTGGAGCAGAGGATCCATTACAGCTGAGAGAGAAAGAGAGACACTGCATTTAAAGATACCATTACAGAGTCTGATAATACACCCCAGGTAGAAGTCTGTGAAGTAACAGTATTTATTCCTCACCAAAAGAGGGTGTTAAGGGTCCCTGAAGGTTGGGGTATCTGGAGAGTAGGGCGGGCCAGAACCCTACCCTATTGTATAAAATTGAAAGATGACTGTCTTCAGAGAAACAAGACTTAATACTGTTGAATATGGACTTTTCAAAGGCTGTACATTTTTACCTGAAGGCCGAGAAGCTGCTTCCGGGCTAGCAAGTGTGTTCCTGCAGTAAAGCCAGTACTTTTAAGTAGATGTTTAATTCATGCTGACAATAATTTTTGTTTATGTTTGAAAACTTTTTATTAAAATGAGATAAAAAGGACTTTGGGACTTGGTTGTTTATATGAAGTCATTGAAGAAACCATTAGCCAAAGGTCACATTACCACAATATGTATAGCACTTATTATTTAATTTGTTGAAAGGGATTTTTGAAAACTCTCTATTATTGCAGTTACTTACTCATTTGTATTCTCCTCTATATTATGAATTATTACATATCAACATAACACGCATGAGGTATTAATTATAGTTATTTTATGTACTTTTATTGTTTTTATCTTTTTTCTGCCTTTTGTCCACTAATAAAATACACTATGTATTTTTATCCCTCAATTACCTTTGTCTATTATCCAAGATTCTCACATATCTATTAATACATCCAGGTCCAATCATTGTTATCCAACATTTCCTACTACATTTTCAGTTGAGGTAAAATTTAATGTCTTATCTTGCTCATGGCTGATGTCACTGTTGATGTCCTGCTAATCTGAATTTATTGTTCTCTATTCATACTTAGCAATTTAATAAACTTGTTTGAGAATGACATGAATGTGAACTGTTCCTTATGTATCTGGATCTACACACCAGATCACTTTTCATGCCCTTGATTGTGTCTGTGTCATCTACTCCTAGTGATCAAGACAATACCTAAAATGAAAAGGACATGGAAGGCTTCCAGATTTCACTATGAATATACTATACCTATGTATCTCTTTACTTTTATGCACTTTATTTTATCAAGACGTGCTTAAAAGCTCTGTTTTTTCATGCCTAAAGTCTTGCACATAGTGTCTCCCATCTGCAGCTCATGAAGACTACTTAAGGGGTTGCACTGTCTCATAGTAACCAATCAGTGGCAACATTCTGCAACATGCTACTTGAGAGACATCACTGACAGGCTAATTTGAAACACTGCACTGTACAAATATGTACAAATTGTATGATTTTCTACAGAACAAAACAAAGCTTATAAGCACTTAATAAATTAAAGTCCATAAAAGTAAATAGATATATAGTTATATTATATTCCTACTGAAATCCAGAAGACTTCCATGCCTCTTTAATCACTGAAAATTGCTTTGGAGGGTGCCAAGTGTGCCGTGGTCATTGATTGAAAACTCTCTTTCAAGATTTTCTATTTTCATGAAAATCCTCAAAACAAACCTCTTCTGTTATTCCAAATTACTTATATATATGTTCCTTCATTACTCCACTCTTCTTCTACTCTCCTTTTCAATAATATCTCCTCTCTTAATATACATCTCACCCCTCTATTGTCAGTAAACATTTATTAAAGGGCAATTTATCTCACTATAAGTGCTCTTCATGGTGTGAAAGAGCACGAGATTGTATGTTAAAATTATCTATTTTTTAAATTACATTAATAACATCTAAAAAAACTAAAGTCTTCGGTCTGTTTACAAACATACTGTTGACTGATGATTAACAACATTTGTCAACACAGAGCAGTAAAAGCTCTGTGAACACAAAGATTTATAGTTTTTCTTTCAACTTCAGGAACATAGCAGGACATGTTAACCCTCAATTGACATTTGTAGTTAATTCCAGCAGTCCTTTCTCTGCACAGATGACTTTGTGAAGGGTTAACTCTCTTTCTGCTTATGCTCTATGCACAGAGCTGTTGCTGTGAGTGGGTAAAAAATCCCTCTGTAAAAAATCTCAAAAATTCAAAAAGTATTTCAACTTGGTTTTAGGAGGTCTTGTGCTGAATTAAGTTACCCTTTAAGTGTAATCATTAAGTAAACTCAACAGGCTTCAGCACAATTCAGCAACAATTTCCTAGACAACTTACCGTAATTGAAGAATAAGAAAAATGGGAACAATCAACATATTACAAATTATGACCTACTCTCCCACTGATCCCCCTGTTGATCATCCATACCCCATCTCCCCATCATAGTCCAGAAAAGTGATCAAATATTTTTACATATGTAGAGTGAAGCCACGGCCTTCATATATTTTTACATTTCTCTAAATAATTAAGTGCAAGTTAATTTCTCCACAATCAGTGTGATTAATTTGGTGCACAAGGTGAGAAAAGGACAGGTATTTTTGCTGCTAATTAGTTGTAATATATAATCTTGTAATGACTAATATGAATTCAGCCAATGTAATTAAATCCTTAATTCTATGGGGAGCGGTAAGCCAAGAAGTCAATGCAATGGGTCAAGGTTCTAGGATCTGACTATTTGATTGATTTTTATTCCACAGCCGGAACATTTACTAAAAGTATTATATTGTATAGTAAATGTTAGACATCTGTGTTTTTTTAATTGGAATATGTATCATAAAGATTGGTAAGAGACATACACAGATTCAAAATTCTTAACAGAATAGCATCCGCAAACATATAACATGTATATTCTTGTTCCCCTTTTGCATTCCCTGGAATGTTAACATTTGACCTAATCAGTGTCTCCAATAGCTATTGCAAACAGGGAGACATCGGACATTCCTGTGTTGTTTCCCTACTTATAGAAAATTTTCAAGAAAGGTTACCTATCATTTTAACCGGGAACACTGGATTGTTGTATAGGACTCGTAATGCTTGGACAAAGGATCCCTCAAATCTAAATCTATGCAGAACTTGGAATAAATCTGATGCTAAAAGTCAGGCCGCTGTATTTGTTTATTCTGCAATTGTTATTAAGTTTGATGTACTTCTGAAATTATCCGGAGCTTGTCTATTCTGTATAAATCCTACCTGTTCTGTATCGAAAAGTAAGGGGAGAAACTGATTTAATATAGTCGCCAAGATCTTAATAAAAAATGTTAAATCTATATTAAGTAGAGAAATTGGCCAGAAAGTTTTGCATAATAATGGGTCTTTACTTTATTGCTGTAATAAAGGCTAATTGCATTTCATCTGCCAATTAATTTAGCTGAAGCTCCAATCAGGTTTGAAGCCGCCAACACTATCCTCTGTGTTCTATCTCAGTCCATCCACCGTGCTGCCAAATCCGGTGCTGCTTCAGAGGCAGCACTTTGTCTCCTCCACGCTTTCTGACACGCCATATAGCCTTGATTGTCCCTTCCACACCCAATCACTTGCAGATTAGCTCTGCCGCTCTTCTCAGCACACCAGTTTGTTGCTGACACTCTCTGGTGCCTTCTCCTCCATCTGCACTATTCAGCCATTGGTCCTACAGCCAGCCTCTCTCCTCTGGTAACTCTCAGAACCAGTATGTTGCTTTGTTGCCAATGTAGTTTTTATTTTAGTTTTTACTACAACTATGTAGCTGGAGAGAATCACCAAGCACTAAATTGGGTGATCATTTCTCATCTGCAAGCTCACTCAATGGCCAGCAGCATCTCCAAGTGCTTGACAATGTTACAAATTTGGTATGAATGTGTACAGTAGATTGTGAGGAGGAGGAGAACTTCAATTGTAGGCTTTCTATGTTTTAATTTTTAATATTGTTAGGTATTTAATTTCTTCATTATGAAGAAATTAGCTAAGAATATCATGATTATAAAAAGTATATCAGCTTGTTTTTTCCTTGTATCTTACTAGAATGTTTAAGTGGGTTATCTGTAGAAATGTTTAAGGTAATATTCCCTTGTGCATCTGTTTCCTTTTTCCTGTCCTTTGTCTCAGCAACTGCTGAGACAAATATCTATAGGAAGCCGGGATTAGATAAGGATTGTTTTGCTGAGTTAGACAGAAAAAGACACTTGCTTGCAAATATGTATGTAACCATATTTTCAACTATGCTATTAGCTGTGACGTGTGTTATGCTGTAAAAGGGGTTACAGCCCAAATAAACTCAGAGATTATTCTGATGACACTCTGTGCATTATTTTCTCTCATTATATCTTGGCACCCAGATATAATATATACACACATCAGAATACATGATTACTCACTAATCTGATCCTATCAAATATATATGCTGTCTATAAAAACGTACAAGTAGAAGACAACATTGTTTTCAGTGTCTCTTAACTTAAAGAGCCTTGTTTGAATGAACCCAAATGTTTTAAATACTAAACGTTTAGATTTTTTCCCCCGCTGTCATTCACCTAAACCAAGTTGATAAATTAACAGTTGCTTTTTTTGCACATTATCTAGTTATTAAAAATGATCTATAGTAAATGTCAGACATCTGTGTTTTTTTTTATTGGAATATGTATGTGATTACATTTCTTAGTTTTGTTTGAGAGCACCAACATTTAATTTATAAGTGAATGTGTACTTTCAGGGTATCTGAATGCCATAAAACTGTAATGATTTATTTAAATGGCATGCTAATTGCTTGCTCTGTAAGTTTATTAGTTTCTGTAGTGCCCTGAAATTATATATTCCTGTGTTATTTTTCAGTTCATGCAGTTAGGTCCACTGTACTCACTGCTTCTCTAATTTATACTGTGCAACAAAGAGGAAAAAATGAACAATGCAACAACTTAGGGGGAAAAAAGTGGTTTAAATGCTTTTAAAATAAGAATAAATGCTTAGAAATTAAAGGTTTACATTAACGACATTTATTGTTGCTAAATGGTGCTAGTTTGTAGCAAGGCATCACACGTTACGACTGAAATTGCTAATAAATATTTTGCATAGTCATTGATGATTAGAGTCCAATGTGTTTCAGGTTTCGAAATATAAAATAAACACGTTAATAACATGTTATTTTTGCCTATTAAGCCATTTGGGAGAACATTACTATATAAGTTAATTATTATTGTGATTATTAATATTATTATCATTCATTTGCACCAGAATATCCCTGGAACTACTGATCATAATGAATCCAGATGTTTTATGGAAGTGATCTACCCAAAGAAGACATCTTGCTTACCTCTTCTGAACTATCTTCTTCTGACGAATCACCACCCTAAAACATGCAAATAAATCATATAAGCAAAGCATTAACAAATCAGTTTCCAGTTATTCCACAGAACTTATTTACAAAAGTTAAGTTTGGTGTGAAACAGGGACAACTTTACCTTACCTAAATTCAGAATAACTAAACATTAAATCTGGCCTGTCCAGCGGGTCAATTTTGAATTACTAATAATGGAGTTTGATACTGTTACCTTTATATTTATCAAAGCTCTCGACCTTATTATACATAACAAGATTTTCAGATTGTCCTCTAAAAGTTACAAACTACTGCAACCAACTGTTTTTGTGAAGGACAAACAAGACAAGTTGTACTATTGTTCTGTTTCAGTTATAATAAATAGTTTTAACTTATGACTCAATTCTGCTTCACAAAATTAAAGTGCATCAGAGCATTTTTTGCATTACTATATAACCACTATGTGAAAAACATATATTTGTATTGTATGTACTTACCTTAGCATAGTTTCTATAATGTTTAATATGTGGCTGCACATACACATTTCTGTAAAAGTAGTTGCCAAATATGTTCTTTGCAATCTGTAAAATAATCATAATAAAACATATATTTAAAACCTATCAGTTTAAGATATAAATGCTTATATTAGAAAACCATTTTATGTGTTCATCGTCAAAACATTATTTATTATAGAAAATAGGCAACTTTCATGCATTTGTAAGAGATAAGGTAAAGGTTTTTTTGATAGCTTGATATAAAAATGTATGTTTGATATTTCTTATGTATCATTGAATACAATTACTGTCATTTTATTCTGGAAAACATTATCCTCACTTTTGTTATACAAAAGTGAAATCACATTGTACAGGTTTATGGAAATTATTATTATATATATTTTTTTACTTTTTGAAAACTAACAGGAAGTGCACAGAGCAAATGTATGTCTGTCATTGGAAGACAAGTACGAGTCATATTACTGCTTATTGGCTGACAGGGGCATGCCCCCAGATCGGTTAAACATTGCAATATTTTTTTCTAGCTTTGAGAGCATCATTAAAAAAAGAAAACACACAGTGGTGCAAATATCAAATAAATAAAATGTTTTCAATGTTCTTTAAGTATTCATTTTATAATTGTCTATTTCAGTACAGTTTCCAAACTATAATAGGTGCATGTGGTGTGCCTCTATAATTATATAATTGTAGTGGGCTCTGCCAAAATATATTTAGATACCTTCCACAACCTAGAAAAGGTTAGCCAGTCACATATAATGGCAGCTAAAGAATTTGTTTATTTAGTAAATGTTTATTCCATATATTGTACCTAGCTTTGGATGCAAAACTTTAATATCCACATTCAATACATACTAACATGCAAATTTGATATGAAATAGTTTTTTTGCTGCATGGCTCCATCTGTTACTCTTCATGTGTGTACTTGCAAACTAATAACCTTCTGTTTAATCGTGCCGAGAGCACTGGCAGGTGTAACTACCACATTCTCTTTATGCAGACAGACACTGCCTGTGTATTTAAAGTCTCCACCCACCGCATGAAGTTGATCTGCCAAAATGGTAGATTCCACAGCAGCATGATTGCATATAAAAGATAATAAATTAGAGGTTGTAGTATTTTTTTTACATTCTAAAAATATGTTGCATATTTTTAAGTGTAGTTGTTCAGAATAGTACATTATAAAAAATATGACCACATTGGCCCTTACACAAATAGTCCCCTTCACCAAAGGGGCTGTGATGATGCTATTGCAGTCTTAGGAAAGTTCGTCCCAGCTTCGTAAATCTAGGGTCCCCTGAATGTATTTTTACTTTCGGTGTAATAGAAGGTGCTTGTACAGAGCAAATAAACATATGTTATTAATGAATAAATAATCCCTTTATAGATCATTGAAATAGCTTGACAAAGGGGTGAAAAACAGGGTTTAATCACAACCATGCATGTTAAACTCTCCTATTTTAAATTGTAGATAACAGCTACCAAGTGTGTTAGTATTTTCTTTTGCCATTTCAATCCCTGTATAGATATATTAGATGATATATAATATTTAAAGATATTTTGATATCTATTTTTGTAATTTTTCATGAACATTAGCTAAGCATTTTTACTTTATTTTGCTTAATATATATATCTCTACATATTAAAAAAGTTGAGTAAAAGTTGACAAAGCTCACATAAATACATATCATGGGAAAATTGCATATGTGTACCCCTTACATACAAAATTATTTATAAAAGGAATGCAATAAGGTAAATGGTTGTTTGATATAAGGCTTGTCCAACTCCAACCCTCACATAGCAATATTCTTAAATATTTTCTGCTTGAATCTCATGTAGTCAAAATAAGATATCATACAGTTCTTGTATAAACAAAAAACTAAACTTCAAGAATGAAGATACTTTTGGTTATCATATTGCAATACAGTATTACAAGAGCTCCAAAACTCATATGCTACACATTTATATAATGATATTAAATAATGAAAAATAATATTAATATATTAATTAAAAAATACAAAGTGTATTGCTCACCCCTTTTTCATCTGAGTCATCTGCTTTCCATTTCCTTTGGAAACGATTAATCTATGGAAACATAAATGTCCCATGCCATTATTACTGTGCCAAATGTATAAAGAACATATAAGCAGCAAGCACTTTATTGGAATGAATGTTAATGTTCAAATCTGGATTTGATCACATCCATGTTTCACATGTTTTAGTCTTTCCACCTACAGTAAGCTGATTTTTGTAGTCAAACATATTTGCCATAAATACATCTAGTCAATTGCAGATGAGATGGTGTAATTTGCATGTATTTGTCTGCTTCTGTTAGCTTGGATTGTCCAAAGTCTTGTCATAGCTTAATGGGTACTAAGAAAGTCTTTTGTTTTTGGTCTCTATGGTTTGAGCAAACCATCCAAATAATAAGTTTATCTTATTTAATTGAAATCTATCAGACATTAGCTAGACATAGATTATCAGTGGTAGTAATAAATATGTGGAGAGGAGGAAGAACGAGAAGCAAGGAAGATATCTGGAGGGAAAGAAGGGAAAGATGAGAGAAAGTAATCAAGAGGATCAGTTTGAAAAGAAAATAGCGGAGGGAAAAGGGAGAGAAGACAATCTGGAAATAGGAATTAAATATGGAAAAAATAAACCCAATTTCCTGTCTCCCCTTGTTTTCTCCACAGTAAGCCTTAGCCTTTTGCGATTTCCCATCATACTTTTCAGCACTGTTAGGACATTTTTGACTATAGGCAACTATTATTATTATTAATATTATTATGTTTTACCTGCTCTAGGAGTACAATAATTACATGAATTCATTTGTATATACATTTGAAGTAAAAATATGACAGTACATTTGTACATATTCATTGGTACAGGAGGAGATGAGGGGCCTATTATGTCTCTCATAAAAATATATATGGGTTTTAATGACAGATAATTCATAGTAATGGATTTCTGATCACTCATCACAGAATGGTTTGACAGGAACAAGACCATTTTAATAACAGAGAATAATCTAGGAAAAAGAGTCAAGAGGTAAAACTCATTGTTTTCTCTTTGATTTTCTGCCCTGTTGCCCTTTTATGAAATTTGAACACTTCAACACTTACTTTTCAGCGTTCTGATTTTATCCCCAAAGTACATGGTTCCTGCCAGTAGACGGGGGCTGCTCTCCATTGCGTCTTCCGCCTGTGTCCACCCGGCATATGCTAATGTCGTGACTCGCATGTGACGTCAAGTCATTAGCATATGCCGGGCAGATAGCCAGAAGACGCAATGGAGAGCAGACAACAGCAGGAGCTCACTGGATCAAGGTAAGTGAGGGGAGAGGGAGAGGGGGGTAATTGGAGAGGGGGAAAGGGAAGAGGAGGATGAGGGAAGAGGAGGAGGATGATAAGGGGGAAGGGATGAGACAAGGGAGGGGTGAAAGGAGACACAAGGGATGGAGAGGAGGGGGAAAGGAGACACAAGGGATGGAGAGGAGGGGGAAAGGAGACACAAGGGAGGAAGAGGCAGGGGGAAAAGAGACACAAGGGAGGGAGAGGAGGGGGGAAATGAGACACAAGGGAGGGAGATGAGGGGGAAATGAGACACGAGGGAGAGGAGAGGGGAAATGAGACACGAGGGAGAGGAGGGGGAAAGGAGACACAAGGGAGGGAGAGGAGGGGGAAAGGAGACACAAGGGAGGGAGAGGAGGGGGGAAAGGAGACACAAGGGAGGGAGTAGACAGGGGGAGAGGCTCGCGATGAGCATCGAAGGTGCTCAGATTGGGTGGCAAGCAGCATTTTTGATGGGCAAGTCACATTTGTGTTCACATTTGAATGTGTAAAGTAAGTTAAAAATCATTTTTCATTTTCAGAAGACATACAGTTATTGCACTGGACTCTGGGAAACTGGGCAGTGACATGCAAAGTCCACAATGCATTTCACCCTTTAATCCAATACCAATTAAACATGGCTCATTTTAAGTATATGCCTGCCGTATTAAACAGCTTTAAAGCACAGGATGGATTATGGAGGAGTGTTTTCTGTTTCAATATTAAATGGATCTCATCAGTGTGGGTCTGGTTCCTAACTAGAGTTATAGATTTGTGGGAATACTAATAACCACAACATCCTTTAGCATATGGTGGACAAAAGAGTGATAGAAGCCTCTACAGTAAAGTAGTACAGTAAATAAATAGTACATTTATTTACATTTATTCACATTTGAACATCTTAAACAAATTAAAACACTTATTTCCTGCTCAGCGTGCAGAGAAAATACAGTTATGTCCATAAGAAACTGTGCAGGGACATGCAAATAAATCCACAAGGAATTTCCACTCTTTAATCCAATGCCAATTTATACATGGCTACTTTTAGGCATATGCCCACTGTATTACAGAGCTTTAAAGCATAGCATAGCATGTATGCCCACTATAAATTAAATTATAGCCTTCCCACAAAATCTAAAGCACAAGTTATGAACCAGCCTCACACTGATGAGATCCATTTAAAGATCGAAATTATGCTGTCTGTGGGTTGGTCTTCTAACTCTTGCATAAGTCATCCTGTGCTATACTTCGCCCCTGGGAGTGCCTGCGTGTGAGACACATAAAATGCTCTAGAACAAATAAAGATACTTTTCCATTGATTTTCATTTAAAGGCTAGTCAATCCTTAATTTACTATGTACTCGCAAAATACTTATGACTCACAACAGGTAATAATACTAGATTTCAGAAGAAATATTTCTGTGCACAGAAGAGCACCTGTAATGGCAGAAAACGCCTCTCAAAGATAATCAAGACACCCTATCACACCCATTCCCCCACACATAACAGTGGGGGCCTATTGAGATCCCCTTGGCACCTACAAATTAACCCCATGCCACAGAGGTCCTTAAAGGACTTGATAAACCTATTAACCCCTACCAACAAGGGGGTTCCTTTAAGGATCCCCATAATAAATCTTGGTAATCAAAATTAACCCTATTCTATATAGATCCCCATGGTAAAATAAATGTATTCTATAATGTGTCACTGCGGTCCTCAAGGACCCCCATGGCACCCTAAGTAAAAACACTAATAAAACATAAAGATTAACTTTATTTTGCTATTCTGTAGGAGGGTATATTTTTGCACCCTGTTCATTGAATTTATTTAGAATTTGTCCCATTGTATTTATAAGTATTTTAGCATATAGTGGTTTATAGTACCACTTTTATTGATTTGCTTTATGAATCGCAGTTTATATATTTTGTACTTTTTTAAGTGGGTACAGTCAGGAAGTTTGATTTTGATCATGGTCAAGTAGACCAAAAAATAATATAGTATTATAAAGATGCATTTTAAGGTTTCTTATTTAGAACTTGACTTTATCAAGTTTTCATCAAGTGTGTGAAAATGAAATTATAGTGGGAATTATAGTGGGAACATTTTTTATTTGGAGTTTTCAATAAGACCACAGTTATTTTGGGTTTTCCATCTTATGGAAATAGTAGATAGATATCACTGCCAGTAACATGATACAAACTACTGCAATATTGAAAGCATTAATTACGTGCTATGCAAAACATGAATCAGATAAACCTAATTAAGCATGAATCACACTTCCATTTTATTCACATGTACACAATTAAGAAGATCATAGCTCATTGTGACATTTCGTAATGATATTAAGCAACGGTTAAAAGTCTTATTTTCTTCATGTGTTTCTCAATTAAGAAGATCATAGCTCATTGTGGCATATCATAATGATATTAAGCAATGGTTAAAAGTCCCCAAAATGTGTGACTATTATTATCTAACTCTGTGGTACTTTAAGCCAATATTTAATTCAGCTTCAATAATGGCCCTGTGCATATTCTCATCTCTCATGGTCCATTATTAGGTTTTTCAGTTGCTCCCGTAATTTACACAAAATGGATGTTTAGTTTAATATATATTTGGTACCATTCAAGGGTTAAGTACAAAGCAAAAACAATATTAACACATTGTAAAAAAATGGAGGGCTCTGTCTTTGAACTTAAAATCAAATTACAAGACTGAAAACTCGCAAACTTACAGATTAAGGGTTTGGGCGTAATAAAAGAGGGTGATAGATGTAAGATGGCAGTGTGTAAGGCAATAGGCTTACTTAGTAAATCTACGGGTATGTTTTTTAGTTGGACACAAAATTAAATTACCTATATACTTACATAAAAGGCACTACTCAAGCCCAAAAGAAAGATGAAAGTGATTGCTGTTTTCATTTTTCTGTTTTCTGAATCTGGAAAAAATAGGAAATATTAGAAATATATAGAACTATATGTTGAAAGATGTAGTTTGCAAAGAAATTCATACTGTGAGACTCATTCAATTCGAAGCCCGCATCTCGCGGTATACATGCCATATGTCTGCGGTCTGCTATAATTCTGGTGCTATTCAATTGAACAAGTCCAAAAGTAATGGGCCTAAAGGTGAAACCGTAAACATTATCAATTAATCAAGCCTGTAACCTCCCATTTAGAAACAGCCAATAAAAAATGAGACTGTCATCATTAGGTCAGTAAAACATGGAGGTTACATGTCAATCAATTAGCGGTCAGTGGTCCAAAATGCAATCAGACTCGCAAAACAGCAAAACACAAAATAATAAAAATGAATGTCGATACTGTTCTGGTCCATGTGGGTGGCCTGATATGTATTAACTCATTGATACCCTAGATCAATATAACTCCAGAAATGAAACATAAAATACAATTTTTTTTTATTGTCGATTTGTGAGCTTGAAACTGCTGTGTAATTAATTCTAATATCTTACATCGCTTACCCCGTCATTTACAGTGCAGTGTTGATTTTTTATTTGCTTTTACAGTGCTACAGACATGACTTTAACCCCTTTGCGATCCCTCTCTAGCACTTGTAGGATTTTCTTCTACATTTGCCGGTTATGGGTGTGAAAAAATTTGCGGGCTTGGGGAATTGTAGTAATTGAATAGTGATTTGCGATCGTAACTCTTGCAGACGTGAAAGATCAAAGGCTTAGATGGGCTGTAAGTTCCGGTTGTAAAAACCGCAAGGGTTACAAGCCCGTAACACGTAGCCCGTTTGTGGCTTGCAAAAAAAAAAAAGCCAATTGAATAGCAAATTAACTTGCGGCCTCCATTACGGGCTACTGTAACTTACAATTGCTCAGTTGAATGAGGCTCTGTATTAGGCCTGCTGACAGTTCCCCCAACCTAATCAATTGTTAATAGGCGCAGCACATTTTAATTTTAGGGTACAGGTGCGGGCCGGTACTTTTTAAGCATTTTATAGCCAATTATAATCCAGTGTTTTGCAGTCTAATTCGTCCATGTGACATGATCCAGGCACACAAATCCATGACCTAAATTGATGTTCATCACGCATTAAAATATAAAAAATAATTAAATATTCCACATTAAATCCAATTAACATTAATCCACATCATTATGACATAGGTGCTGGCCTACGAAACAATCCTGCTATGAAGAAGCGGTTACTTGAGGTGAACTAGAAAATGCTTATATGTAGACTGGACCTGGTACAGTATAGATCACGGATAATTTATTTATTCCTATATTAATTAATATCTAAAATTATTTTATAAATTGAGGTAGCCTCGAACAGGAGAACTTAAAAGTGTTTGTATCATGCTTTTGCTACATCCCTAGATGTCAATTAGTTCCTATAACCATTCTGCAAACACCATTTCGCTGTAACTAGAGCTGGGTTATTAATGCACTTGATAGAGGAGAATTAGTAGTGTATGGAAAAAATTTTGTTTACATGAAAAAAAAAACAAATAAACATTTAAACCGTTACACTGAAGTTTAAATTTTTACACAGACACACACTCAGACACTCACACAGACACTCATACTCTCAGACACTCACATACTCAGACACGCACACACTCAGACACACTCTCACTCACAGACACACTCACACAGACATACACACTCACACAGACATACAGACTCACTCACACAGACACAATCACACAGACACACACATGCACTCACACAGACACACTCACTCACACAGTCATACACACTCACACAGACACCACAGACACACACACTCACTCACACAGACACACTCACACAGACACCACAGACACACACACTCACTCACACACACAGACACACTCACACAGACACCACAGACACACACACTCAATCGCGCATGATGAGGTCCGCCCCCCCCCCCCCCCCCCCATCTCCTTCCTCCTCCTCCTCCCTTTAGTGATGGCTTCCAAAACCTCCAGGCTGTGCTTGGAGATAATCGGAAGCATCTGTGACATCACCGCTTTTTGCTAAATCAGCTTGTACATGCACAGTTAGCTTGGGTATGGTTTTACACAACCTTACCCTATAGCACAGCGGCTGTTTCTGGGGGTGTCTACATCACCCCCAGCACAAAATTATTATTTTTTTTGCAATAATATGCCTTTAAGTTCATCACTTCTCATTTATTCTTCAGAAGTATACTGATCCTTCAATCAATACTACACAACAGCATTTTGTATGTGTAGGATCCAGATCCTTTCACTCCTATATGCTTGACCACCCATTATGTTGTGACTTGCCAGGAAACATGTTTTTTGCAGCCACTAGCCCTGCATGCCCTGGATTCCTCTTTGCACAGGTTGGAGGAGGAGAGAGGAGCACAGGTTGGAGGAGGAGAGAGGAGCATGTGAGAAAGAGAGGAGGAGACCATGAAAAGGCAATACCGGTGGGTAGTAGAGCTAAAAAGTTAGTGGCAGTGAATGTGTTAATGGAGGAAGGAAAGCATAGATGAAAGTAGTGTAAGGGGTGAATCTACAAAAAAGATGAAAATGTGAAATGGGAGGAAAAGGAATAGTGCAGAGGTTGTAAAAGCTGTAAAAGAAAAAATGTGCAGCAAAAGGTTTAATTTAGAGTAATTCTTTTTTTTTATCACAATAAATGGAAAGTTTATCATAATTAATTATTAATTATTAATTTGTTGTGGTTATTGTAGTTAATATTTTTTTGGTTAATAATAGCTAAACTGATCTTTAGCTCTTTGCCACTTAAAATTAATGTTTCTCATACCTATCAGGTGTAGAATCAGTGATGACTTGCAGCCTTATTAAATTGCAATTCAGCAAATTCTAAAGGGCTCTATATAAGCACAGAGCATATTTGTTTACAGAAGTTTTTAGTCAGTGAAGTTCTATCCAAAAGCAAGGTCTTCAGGAACTAAAAACTTCCGTAAACAAATATGCTATGTGCCGACAGGTGAATGCTTAAAATATGCCACTATTTTTCAAAACTTTAGCTAAGATGTAAATACCTTTGGTGTCAGACAGCTGAAGACTGTGTGCGACACAAGGGTGATGTTCCCATTTTGTCAGGATCTTACCAGCATTGGACATGGGGGCATTATCTGTCGAAAGTGCTGCCACTTTGTTACTCACGTTCCAATTTTCTATTTTTCTAGGCCGTCAGCACAATTTACTGCAAATGATGTTCTGTGGTGTTGTCCACAGTCATTGCTAAAGAATACAACTTCCATGAGTTTGGATTAAAAAAGTGGTAAGTAACACTTAAGTAGCTGTCATCACCCGATGATCACCAGTAGTGATGACCCCTTTATTGACTGAAGATAACAAATCTCAGACCACAGTTTTCTTTTCATTATACAGTTCATAAATGAGAGCTTGTACAGTGCAATGTGATGGTGGTTTGTAGCTATCATTAAAAAAGGCCGTCTATTAGACCCTCATCCTCAACAATTCTCGCTGATTATGCATTATTTGCTATCCAAATAAATTAACGAGATGTCAGCTACTCTTAATTGTGCTTGTATTTTGGCCCATACCAGTGAAATCAGAATCTATGCCTAGAGATTTCTCTTTAGCTATTTGTACTCTGACTTGATGTGAGGCATGCACAGCATATGGATGAGCATTTGCCAAGTGATATGAAAGTGATGAAGTGCTCCTAGGATAACAAAATTATTTGGTGCACAGCTGGGCATACAGTAATTTACTTCTCCTCTCTTTTTTTCTTTTCCATCTAATAGAAACTGACATCTCCTCTATGTGAGCATCCTGGATTATTTGCTTATGTTTTTTATACTTTTCAGGAGCATCAGGAAAATGCAAAACCAGCCACTGTAATATTTATAGGGCCCTGGCTGTTATATTTTTACTG
This sequence comes from Discoglossus pictus, assembly GCA_027410445.1. NCBI lineage: Eukaryota > Metazoa > Chordata > Amphibia > Anura > Alytidae > Discoglossus > Discoglossus pictus. The sequence goes on from CM050163.1 coordinate 204,585,524, forward strand.
GGTTCCATGATCTCTATACTTCTTGATCAAATATGTCCTTGGTTTGCTTCCTAAGGGTTCACAGCAATATTTTAACAATTTACACAGTGTGATAGTCTATAGTAAGTTATACAACCGTACAATATACATTACATTTGCTTCTCCATTACTAGCTTCTATCAGTGTATCAGCTTCCATTATAATTGGCGCAGTGCAATGAAATTCCTGAATGAACAGTTTATAAATAGCTTTGTAAGTGTCCTGTTTCCTGCTTTAAAAATCTCAAAGTGCTATTACTGGTGCTAAATGATGGCAATCACATTGAATTACATGAATTTTAGCACACTCGGTTATTTGCCAGTTTACTACTTTATGTTTGAGTTAAAATGCCAATAGAGGTAATAATTGAATTCCATTTTTGTCACTGACATTTAGCATTCTGAGCTTTATGTTCTGGTTCGGTCAGAGTCAGTCAAGCTCCAGTTGCAATCGTAGACTGTGACTGTTACATTGATTCTGCTCTGTTCTTCAGAACCTCACCTCAACTAATTTGCCAGAACACAGGTTAAGTTGCACTGATATTAGCTCTCTGTTATATGTTATTCCTTTTCACCCACTCAAAAGAACACAGATGTTTAGTCTAGTAGTAAATACCAAGTGGATCAGCGTTGTGTGTTACGGTCCTTGAGGTCACAGAGAGTTGGACACGACTGAACGACGCAAACACACACACACAAGTGTAAGTAACCCTTCTGGATCGCTAACTTGCCATGGTGAAGGGGCTTGTGTACTTCAGTGAAGCTGTGAGCAATACCATGTAGGTTCACTCAAGATGCAGGTCATGGCAGAGAGGTCAGACAAATATCCTTCCAATGGAGAAGGAACTGGAAACCCACTCCCGTATTTTTGCCATGAAAACCTTATGAATAAGCACAACCAGATACAAGATGCGACTGTCATGCTGCAGGCCATAGAGTCACAGAGAGTCAGATACAAAGAAACAACTAAACTGGTTTGATTCTTTTTCATGGCAGTTTTTTTGATTAATAGTAATATTTATTTTCTTTTAAATTATACCATAAATTCACATGTAATTAAGTAGTTTTATATATATGCCAATAAAATCTTTGTTTTGTCTACACAATGTGATTTCAGAATATGGTTCCAACACAAAACTAAAATGTCAGTTCCCTTTTAAAGCATTTTGGACAGGATGCAGTTCTAAGTGGGTCTAAGTACATATTAATATACTAAAAATGTATTTGTGTTTGATAGTTGATGGAATTGGCATGTTCTTTGTTGAGATGCTCAGTATTGAACCTTCCAGACTGGGACCACCTCTGTCTTTTTAAATAAATAATAATATCTATGCATCATAAAATAAAATAGAAAATATCTAAGGACAATAAGGGGTGATATGAGACAAATATGGAATATATAATGCTGTTTAAAATAGTTACTAAAACAATAGAAGAAAAGAAAAATGGAAGAAGGAGGACTCAAACTCAAAACATGGAGGGTTGTACCTACTGTATCATGTACACTATATGTTATGATGTCAATACAGAAATTGTACAGCTAAAATGTAATCAGTGTGACAGTCATAGTCTGAACATCATTGTCTACACAGATTCTTGTGGGAGGGCTTCAGGCATAATACCTAACAATGACAATATCTATGTCACTTCTTTGTCACGTTTCAATATAATTCTGCACCGATGGTACAGAGTGCATATAGTGACATCAGTGTCAGTATAATACATCCTCACAATGACCTTATTCATTTATCAGTTATGGTTGAATAACTATTTCTGTAACACATTACTCCTTAATCTCCAATATTTTAAATTCATATAATAACCTCTTGTTTCTCTAATAACACCCCTTTCCCTTCTAACCAGGGGTGCTTAAACTGCCCCTGTAGCCAGGCTCGGATCTACCTTTTTGGAGCCCCTGGGCAGTAAAATGGAGGAGCCCCTGCGAGTATGTGCACAACACGTATGCACGCACCCATTTGCCCATTTTCTGTGTGTGTATATCGCTCTCTTGCTGTGTGAGCAAATCACAGACATTTCCCCATAAACAGCCATTGGGCTTGTTTATTAAATGCATGTGATGGCGGTCTATATTATTTTCTATTTTTTTATGGGAGGGCAGCGAGCCCATGTTACACAAACACATATCATAATCACTTGTATCACACATAAAAACTGAGTAATTATGAGAGTTAAAGGGCCACGGCACAATGAAAACAGAAATTGTTTAAAAAATTTAGTCTGACTAACAGTATAAGCAATCAGGAAAAAAGTAATACAGCTTTTTAATTAGATAAAATATATTTTGAAGTATAGAAACATATTTATCTATCTATTTATCTATCTATCTATATATATATATATATATATATATATATATATATATATACATTCTAAAGTCTACCACCCTCCTAGTTTAACATTTCCCCAGCTGCCACTGTGTTCCCTATATAAATGTCATCATATTTAGTCAGGATTACTTTTACTCATATGATCTAAACATATTAGACCAGAGCCTCTTTAAAATATTATAAATATTATGTCAGCATTCACCAAGGGCCAACTGTAATTATAATACAAATATATATATAATCAGCTAGGGTCATCTACATTGAAATAAGTGTACACATATTCAGCCATGATCCTGTGCAGTAAAAAAAATGTTTATATACTTAGGATACTTGAATACTATATATGTACACATACTCAGCCAGGGTGACCTATAATCATATTAATGTATAAATATTCAGAGAGAGTGTCACCTGGAATCTTCATAGTAATACGTTATATAAATATTTAGGCAGTGTCTCATACAAACAAACACATATTCAGCCAAAGTCTCCTCTAGACATATACAGTATGTTAGTCAGGGATCATTAAAATATAAATATTCAACCTTAATTGTCAATTATTATATGAATGTATACATCTTCAGCCATGTTCACCTACATTTATAAACACATATATATTTAATCAGGATCATCTATAATCATAATTCCTCCATGGTCCGGTATTATTATGTTCTAAATATATATATATATATATACAGCAAGGGCTCCCTAAAACCGTATACATTTACATATATGCACACAGGGTCAACCATAATTATAATATAAGCACATATATATTTAACCAGAAACTATAATTAAACAAATGTACACATATTCAGCAAGGGTCACCTATAATTATATCATAACAATATATAAATGTACAGCCAAGGTCTCCTATTATTGTAATATAAACACATGAATAAATATTAACCCAGGAATACCTTCAGTCATAAAGTATTATTAGCCTTTCACACAGAATACCTACTTTCTAACAATATTTCCTTACAAAAAAACACTTTAGTGAAAAAAATATTATACTGTATCAGAGTTATAGGAACCAGAATAATACTGGGGGAATACAGCTAATTTATACACAGGCCATAAAATAGCTAATATATACACATACATACAAACATAGAAAAATCTGGGAGGGATTTGTCCCCCCTTGTGCCTACGCCCATGTACTGTATAAACTTACTTATGCTGCTCTGGTAACTTCCTCTTCACTACAGCAGAAAAGCACGGGCAGAGGAAGTGAACAATGTTCTCTACACTGTAGTTCCAGGCGGGCGTGTTTGGTCTGTGAACTACAGCATTTCGTTTTTAAGCTAAAAAAAAGTATTTTAAGGATATTTTAAGCCTCAAAAAAAGAGCACCCCTTACAGGAAAGCGCCCATCGGTAGCTGCTTAGTTTGCCTAATTGGTAATCCGGCCATGCCTGTAGCCTTCAGAAGTGTCATACATCAACACTGCAAATAACACAGTGGAAAAGGAGGGGAAAGAAGAAAATTAGGTAAGTAAAGGCAGAAGTGCATGAAGAAAAAAAATAGCATAAGGAGCATAATGATTCCATCTGGATGGCTTTAGTTCCAAGAAGGACAAGGGGTAGCTATTTTTATGAATGGAAACGGAGTCCAGACCAAAAAGCTTGCAGTAAAATATACAAATTAAGGCCAGGACATCTAACGCAAAGAGTGCATAAATAGCTTTATTTTGTCTATAGGTTTTACTTGTTTATGTAATCCATGTAGTTTGTTTCATGGGTTGCAATTGCAGTTTTCCATGTTATATACTTTATTTGCAGAGTCTGGTACCTACCACCCCACTGTCTCCACTTTAATCCATTATGAATGCCTCTGCTACACTCATCTTCCGTTCACAACGTTCAGCCTCAGCATCACCTCTCTGTCAATCACTCCACTGGCTTTCCTTAACCTCAAGAATAAAATTTTAAATCGGGACCCTAACCTTCAAAGCCCTCAACAATAATGCTCCCCCTTAGATCTCTGCTTTCATCAATAAATACTCCCCCACCCGCCCTCTTCGTTCTGTTAATGACCTTCTTCTTTCTATAGCTCTTGTCACCTCCTCTCACTTCCACCTCCAGGACATTTCTCGTGCTGCCCCAGGTCTCTGGAACTCCTTGCCTCGCTCCACCAGATTATCCTCTTGCCTCAAAACATTTAAAGCCTCACCTAAAACTCATCTCTTTAAAGAAGCATATCACCTTCCACCCTAACACACTTATCACCTCTCACTCCCTCTTTTACCACTCACTATACCTTAGATTGTAAGTCTGCGAGTTTCTATCCTAAGTACTTTGGGAATTCACCATGGACATTGGATTCCTAGCTTAAAGACAAGGCACCCCTTGCTTTGCTATATGTTAATCTGTATTTATCATTGTCTGAACTTAACTTATGTAGAGCGCTATGGAATATGTCAGCGCGTTATAAAAAAACTAGAATAATAATAATAATGTTTGTATTTCATACAACCAGATAATCTCTATTTAAGTATCTAGAAATGGCAGCACATGTTGGGCATTTACCAATTATTTGATATCCGAGTTGATCTACCTATCTAAAGTTTGAAGAAATAAAAGTGTATCCAATAACAATACTAACATAATAATAGCTGTAGTTGAGCTTAATGATAAGAATGAAAAAAAAGTTCTAAAAAAAACAAAACAAAAAAAAAATTACGTAAAATATTGTAGTCTTTATTTTCATCTGTTTTTCACTTGCTTTTCTTGATCACTTATTTACAAACCTTTTAGGGTTCCACCCTCTTAGAAACCTTTAATTAAACAATACAGATTATCATTACTGGACTCAAGCCAAAATCGCCAAAAAATTAAAAAAAATATTACTTTTACAAAGGCCAAAACCAACTAAGCTTCATAAGGACTACAGACTGTTATGGAAGAGCTGTGTGCCGGTGCGGCATGTGCAAAGCACAGAGGCCCACACCAAGGTAGGGTCCCTCTGCTAGTGGCAGCGCCCTGAAGTAAAGGAGGAGGTTTTTTTGCTCCCCCTACAGGCATCTACCTTGTACAGAGAAGTGGTAAGAAGGGGTCCCAAAATTATTCAGGACCTTGGGCTATAAATCGTAAAAGCTGTTTTTTTTCTTTACAGCAAATCATTACTGAGATATATAGCATTGCCTATGTTACTTTATTATGCAAATTTGCACCTCAGTATGTTAATGTGCATCTTGGTGTGCGTAATAAGTTGGGGGAAGGGATCCAATTGCATAATTACCTTTGTTTGTTTATGTGATTACCAACACAGAGCATCACTAATTAGTACATCAAATCAACTAATTAACCTTCATGGATCACACTTTACATAATAATGCAGCATAAATAATGGTGAATATCTCTCTATTTTCTTTAGAAACATGACCAGAACAATATAAAGTCAGTTTTATGCTCCTTAAGCAGAACCTTGAAAATGACTTTGGGGTGACAGAGTCCTATCATCCTTTCTATAGGCAGTCACTGCCTTGTTTGAGCTGCTTTTGCAAAAGGAGCCTTGTAAAGGACTGGTTTGTTATTTGCCATATTAAAATACTTTTTTGTTTCAATTGTTTCTATATAGTCTTTTGAATAACTAACCCTGATAACTTTATAAATAATTGTATTTTTATTGTATGTACTCTTATATGCAATTATTCTTTACTGCAAGGATCCATTTTCTTTTATTGGCTTATCCTTTCTTCTACTTTCTCAAGAGGGTGGGTCCTTATAAACTATTATGCTTTCCATTACTCCTGAAAAGCACAGTCAGTTTTAACTCCTGCACTCCTTTTGTGCACATGAAGGTTTCCTCCCTCTTCAAAAGGTTGATCAGCAGAAACCAAAATGGTACATTCCACTGCATCATAATTGCATATAAAATATAACAAATCAAAGACTGTATTTTTTTTTTTTTTTACAAAAGAGTGTATCTAAAATATAGAATTACAGTGGTTCTTTAAAAAAAAAATCTAAGCATTGGCACATTGCAACTGAAGCAGCTGAAATATTCTCTACATTCAATATCTCCTCCCACCTCTACAAGATCATCAGGAAACAAAATGGTGGCTCCCACTAAAACACAATTGCATGTAGTAGTTAATACATAAATAATGTATTTTTTTTTAACTTATTAATTCATCTGTCCAATATAAAAGTGTAGTTCTTCAAAAAAGCATAGAGAGCTGAAGCCAATTAACAAGCATTTTTAAGGCATACATTTAAAAAAATCTGTAAAAAAATCCCAAATTACTTTTCTTATTTATTTTTGATACAAAAATAAAATATGTAAAATGATATAAATGATATAAATAAAATAATATATAATTATAAAAATAAAACATATAACTGTAAGAATATAAATATATATATATATATATATATATATATATATATATATATATATATATATATATATATATATAAAATGTTTACTTTTATAATGAAAATATAGAAATAGAATGCAAATAAAATGATATGGTTTATTGTGAGTCATTTCACAAAGGTCCATATAAATAAAAATGAAAAACTCAAATTTTCTTAAGTACTGAGACACAAAAGATAAATACAATGAATATTTAAATATGACATACCTTGCTTGCTCTTATGTTTTCAGGGGTATATTGGAGCTTAGAATGAACAAGCACAGATTTATCCTGGCTAGCTTTTTTAATGTGTTGCAATTTAAACTCCCCCTCAGTCCATCTTCAGCCAATCAGATAACTGTATTGAGGTCAGCGAGCGGGTTGCCACCATGGGGTCCTTTAATGTCAACACTTAGCATGGCCACACAGTTTACATAAAGCATCCCTGTAATGCCAACATGTTTGTTTTATTCAGTATAATTGATGGTCTTAACTTACTGGAAGGGTTTGGCCACCAAGGCCAACATATAATAATATTGAAGAGGATAGCTGAGTGCGGACAAATCCTTTCATCTCTCATTTCCCTCCAAAACTATTTTGAGGAAAATGTTTAAAACTATGTATTTTTCTGTCTTCTTGCTTCTAGTGTTTATAAAATAAGAAACAAAACCTAGCATTATTATTTAGCTCTGCATTCTGTATTTAACATATGTATTTATTTAGAAGTTAACTTAGCAATCTAAAGCAATTTTGTTTTCAGCACAAACACTTGAAGTTTATATATTATGTGCAATAACTGACATAGTATGAACATGAGTTGCTCCTATATTAAATAGTTCACTTGTAATAATTCAAGTTTTAGTACTTGCCTTATTGCTACAAAACTGTACCTCTTAACATTAAGGGGCAGATGAAGAACACAGAAAAGGGAATGCCTGCCACAACTCTCAGCTGCATTGTGATTGGTTCTTGAACTTGTTCTTAAACCTACATCAGCTCAGCATTCTAAGGCCCCTATTCAATTGTTTAATTGATCATGGCCTGAAATGCTACTTACGGGAGCATGGTTTACGGTTTAGGCTTTTGGCCTAAACCGTAAACCATGCTCCCGTAAGTAGCATTTCAGAGCATGATCTTGATCAATTAGCAAAGACCGTAACTACCGATTTATAAACAATGTGACCATCACCATGACATCAGTACAAACAGAGGTTAAACCACAATCAATTAGCGTTTAGAGGTCCCATATTCGATCAGACTCGCAATGTAAAAAATAATAAAAATGAATAACGATACTGTTCTAGTCCATGTGGGGGGCCTGATGTGTATTAACTCCTTGATTACCGAGATTGATATATCACATAAATGAAAGGTAAAAAAAAAAAAATTATTGCAGATTTGCGAGCTTGAGACTATTGCGCAATTAATTCTAATGTCTTTCATCACTTTCCCCGTCTTTTAAAGTGCAGTATTGATTTTTTATTTGCATTTACAGTTCTACAATCAGGTGTTTAACCCCCTTGCGAGTCCTGTCTGGTACTTGTAGGATTTTCTTCTATATTTGCCATTTACGGGTGTGAAAACATTTACGGGCTTGAGGAATTGTTGCAATTGAATAGCAATTTGCGATTAAAACATTTACGGGCTTGAAAGATTAAAGGCTTAGATGGGTCTGTGTTACGATTTTGACAACCGGAGGGATTTTCAGCCTTTAACCTGCAAATGATTTGCAGGTAACTAAAAGACGCCAATTGAATAGCAAATTACGGGTTCTTGTAACTAACAATTGCTCAACTGAATGGAGGCCTTTGTGTTATTAACAGAAATGGAACCTCTAATGGTGGTTTCCTCTCGCCACAAACATGGGGAATTAACTGGGCACATTTCCTATTTTTTTATATAGATAGTTACTTTAAAGGTATATGTAAGTTTCTCTGTTTTTACCTTTATCTAATCTAACAGATCTATTTTTTATAAAAAATAAACCTTGTTTCCCACACCCCAGAGCTGCCAACACGAGCACCTGATACCTATAGAAACAATGCATTCAAATATGGATTTTAACTATTTACTAACCTTCAAACCAACAACTGCACAATGCAGATATCTACACAGCAGTGTCTGGCTCCTCCTTCTTCCTTCTACAGGGGGACTACACATACCAAGATTCCTTACTGCACAAACTGCCATAATTGATTGTTACATTGTATTCAAATGTATTAGCTGCCTTTGATTGGTTAGAATGAATTATGACTGTTATGCTAATTTTAGCAGGGATTTTAAACTCACAAAAGCTGCTGCCTGAAAACTAAAGAGATGTAGAAAACATCAAAGTGAGTTTGTTAATGTTTATTTTGGTTATTTACATCTTTGTTGACTTCAATAGGATGATTACTAACCAGTATCAGATAGAAAGTCATGAGGATCACCAGCCAGTATCAGACAAAAAGTTAAGAGGATCACTAGCCAGCATCAGATAGAAAGTCTAGAGGATCACTAATCAGTATCAGAAAGAAAGCCAAGAGTTATCTAACTAAATCTCCTAATATTGGTCTGTTTGTGAGTGGAGTAGACAATAAAAGGACTAAGGTGATGATGAAGAGAGATTCGAAACATATCAGGACCGACTGGAGTTCCCCAGCAGGGACCTTAGTCCTTATTTTGTCTACTTCACTCTTTAGCTGTACTGTTTGTAAATAGAAAAAACATGTTCTCCCAAGCTTAAGATATTGCAGAATTGTAGAAGATCACAAACAGACCAGAGATTTAGTTAGAAACAGTCAAAAGCTTGGAGGGTGATAGTAAAATTATTTATAAACTAGAATATTGCCCATGAAAAAATGACGGGAATGAAATTGCAAGTGAGCTAATGTTGTTTGGTGTATGGTAATGAAAATAATAAATAAATAATATAAACTAAATAATACATTAATAAATGAATATACTTTACCTATTTAGAAGTAATACATGCAGGAAGCATTATGCTGAAGAGCTGACAATGTGTTTTCATGTTGCTGCAGCATACAATGTAGGTTTTCAGTGCTGTGGAGCTGCTGTGTAAGTGTCAGCAGTGTGTGCAGTGTGTACTGTAAATAGGCTGCGTGCGCAAGGAAAATCCGTTAGGGTAGCTGTGTACTTCCTCATTGTGTAAGTTAGTGTTGTAAAATGGCCCCTAATGTGTGGTACGCGGCTGTTGGTGATTTTGCATCCTTGTTCTTGGACCTCGTCCAGCTTTTTCGGATGGTGATGGTGTTTTGCGTCTTCAGGGTCCTGTAGCCTCATTTTCGTTTTGTTCGTCAGTCTTTTTTTTTCTCTTGCTTAGGTGATTTTTGGGTGTTTAAACTTCTAAATTTGGACTTAAATTGAGGTGTAACCTCACTTGCAGAGCTCCTGGGTGCCCCCTCTTGCTGTGGGTAAGCTTTGTATGTGTTTGTTGTGTGTATTTATTGTGTTTTTAATGTTTTGAGGTTTGCGCGGGTCGACCGTTAAAGTTGTATTTTTGCGAGGTCGTAATGTATTTTTTTCTAAGTCCCGGGTCTCGTATTTGTGTGTCGTAAGTCCGTAAATTTTGCGAGGTCGGCAGTTGCTGGCAAGGAGCGCCTTCGGTGCTCCATGTCAGCAACTGAGGCCCTCGCTTTGCGAGCCCGCAGCGTTAACAACAACTTTTGACAACCCGCAGTTATGACAACTATATATGTGATACCTGTAGAGTTAGCAGAGTAGACATTTTCTAAGGCACAAGTCCAGGAATGAGAAAATCAACCCATAGTTATTTCTTAGCTTGAAAAATGTATATTATGTTTTTTAATTAGCAAGGTTCCAAAAGGATCAGTGCACAGCACTAAAAAAACTATTATATACAATCCTTGTGTTTCTAATATAGTTTTTTTCTCACGTGGTGTGTTTGTCACATGTGAAATAACATGTAAATTAAAATGAAGATCAACATAATTTTTTTTAAATAAATGACAAATAAAAATTATATGTTAGAGTAGGAGTGGAAACTGTGATTCTAATCTAAAATTATTTTAAATTGTCAATTAATCACAGAACCTATTCCCGGAGTTGATATGTAAGGAAAATAAGTGTTGATATATCTTTATTAGGTGATTTCTCTTTGCAACAGAATTTAGCAAATATTGATCCCTGGTGTTACCAAGACTCATAAGGGTGTAGAGGTAGACGCTCCTTAATTGTGTCAGATTTGAACAATTAAGCCTCAAATCTGAAGGTGATAGCTTTATCACAGTGTCAGATTTTAGGCATCCATGCTTATCAGACACTATGGTGCCTTTACAGGGGTTGAAGGTACCCTAGGGCTTTTTTTTACATTTTGGGCACTCAGAGAGAGAGACTTCTGAGTAAACATCATTGAGTTTGGATATCATTTTGGGAGGCATGTGATAGCGATTTAGAAAATAGTTATGGGTCAGGCACTGGGGGCTTAAGATATTATGGACATTTCGAGGGGTCGGATGGAATTTCTTTGGGGTTAGATTTAAGTGTGTGATGTGAGAACTCTGTAGTGTTTTGCAAATTAAATCCACTAGGTTTTTGCTTATTGGCAGTGATGATTACGCAATATGTAGTTAAATATGTGATGTGATATGGCATAAAATTAAACAATATCGTTTTGGCAAATTGGTACTATGTTTTTTGCCAACACTCCAGGATTTCACTCTCTCTTTGATTGAACACAGATGGATCCATAAAAAACTAAACTGGGTAACTTACCTGTGCTAAAGCAGAGAAAACCAGACTACACAAGCAGAAATGTCCATAAATCCTGGACTGTTTGTAGCCCTAGTAGGAGTTATCTACCACTAATCTAAAGGATGGTTGTCCAAGATAAGGATGCACTCCAGTGGTTTTACGTCCCCCTCCCTATTTGCTCCAAACTGAGGCATGTACTAAAATTGTCTAGACAAGAAATGTATTTTACAACACTTTTATATGAGTGGCTTGCCCCTACCCCAAGCTGTTTTACTGTCATACCTCTTCCTACCTCTTTCTTTCTCTCACTCCTTAAATCCCTCCTCTACTTTAATTTTTTATTATTTTATAGTCTCATACTGAACAATATAAGATGGAAATTTAGTGCACAGCATAAGCTCTGAGTTAAGGCATACGAGGAAGCGGGCCATATGGTGGAAGGATGTTGTTTTTACCTTCTATTCTTTTTAACCAGAGTTCATAGGCAGACCGCATTATGGTAATCAAAGAGAAGACACCCACACTCTGTCCTGAGAATTACAAGAGCAGGGTGCTCAATAGCCAGAATTGGGTCCAAGTCAAGACCTCCGGTCACATACTGTTGGATACAAAATAACTAATCTGTATTTCTCTGTTCCATATAAATACAACTGATACACCAACAACAACAATATGAAACATTTCAACAGGATAAGAAAAAAGGTGACCATGTATCCTTTGGAAGCTTCCATTTTTGTTTAATTTTATTTCTGATATTCAAACATAGTTAGAGATTAACTCAGTATTTATAAATCATAAAATCAGACAAGCATTTTTTGTTTCATACTGTATCTGAGGATATTGATAGAATAGACACAGAGAAGCAATAGTGAAAAAAGCAATACTTATTTTGATAACTAGTCATTAAAATCACATTTGTAGACTGTTATGCAATAAATGCAGGTCAAAGCACCCTATAATCAGTACATAACATAAGGTTCAGTAAAATCTGATGGTTGTGCTTAGTCAAGCAAGTTTTCTATACCAGTTGATTGTTGGCCTCGTCCGAATTTGGACTTGTTTCCGTTGGACCACTCAAAATGCTCGGACTTGTAGAGTCACTTGAGTCACTATTAGATTCACTGGAGGTACTCTGGTCACTAGATTGACTGGAGCTACTCTGGTCACTAGATTCACTGGAGCTAGGCTGGTCACTGGATTCACTGGAGCTGCTCTTGTCTTTGGATTCACTGGAGCTACTCTGGTCACTAGATTGACTGGAGCTACTCTGGTTAGTAGATTCACTGGAGCTACTCTGGTCAGTAGATTCACTGGAGCTACTCTGGTCAGTAGATTCAGTGGAGCTACTCTGGTCACTAGATTGACTGGAGCTACTCTGGTCAGTAGATTCACTGGAGCTAGGCTGGTCACTGGATTCACTAGAGCTGCTCTTGTCTTTGGATTCACTGGAGCTACTCTGGTTACTGGATTCACTGGATATATTATTTGTCTTCTTTGACAGACCATTGTCATTTGAATCACTAGAATCATCAGAGACAGTTAAGTCAGGTGGGCTAGTAGAAACATCACTTGGATTGGTGGAGGAACTAAACTCACTTGAATTCATTTGTTCAGATAACTCATTTGTACCTGTGGGCTTATCAGTAGGGCTACTAGATTCACTGGAGCTACTGGAAGTTTTTGACTCACTTGTATCAGAGCTGTTCACGGCATTCAAATCAATGGAGGCAATAAATTCACTGGAATCAGCTGGGTTGCTCAAGTCTATGTAGTTTTTTTCACTGGCATCATAGAACAACTCCGAAGACAAATATGTACCATCTATCATGCTTTGATTTTCAGTGCTCCGTTTCTTTACAATTTTTTTGCGTTTTTCTCCTCTTATATTATCACTTTGTTTATTATTTCTGCTATCTTTAGCTTTTTTATCCTTTTTAATTGGCTGATTATTTAGGTGTTTGCCACTGTTTATCATACTACTAATTTTACCCGTACCTTGCATTGTAGAATTGCTACTTATCACCTTATTAGTACTTGAATTTTTATTCCTTGGCTTCTTCTTTTCACCATAGTATTTCAAAGAAGGTCCACTTGCATCTCCCTTGTTAATTATTTCTGTGTTGGAATGCTTTGGATCACTCCTTTGGTGAGCACCTTTATCGTGCATATTTGTACACATCTCCAGTAGATCTCCATTTCCATCTCTAATTTCACTCACCTCTTCATTCTCTTGGTTTCTGGAAACCTTAAAAATGACAGAAGCAACAAGATGATAATCAGAACAGAAACACAAGAATAAGGTTGTTCCCACAATTATAAATGTCTACTTAGACAACACGGCCAATATCTACCTATTTATCTTTCTATCTATCTGAAGTAATATTTCACAAGTTCTACTTTGTGGTGGCATATCACTGAATTAATATCAGAGATTTACAAATTATTTAGCAGAAAATTCAGTTACTACTCTTCAATTTTAGTTACTACTTCAATTTCATTGAACAACTATGGAAAATAGAGTATGTTAAAATAAAAGGACTTTCAAAAACGCTCATACATCCATTTTTTCAGTTTCCTTTTATTTATAGTAGGATATTTATTAAGCTTTGGGGATTTTGTTAGAGAGCCTTTCAGGCAGGAGGATCCATCAAGATCATAGGACTTATCTTCTGTGCTATCCCTTTTTTTTAACAGAATATATTTTTTATAAGCGCCATAGTTCAAATTCAATTAAGTAAAGTGACTTTTTAGGTTTAACTTTTGTTTGTTCATATAGTCACTCCCAACCTTTATCTTTAATTATAGCAGCTTTTCTCCTAAACAATACTAACCTTATCTGCTCCTCAAATGTAACCTATGAGTTTCAATGGATTACACTGTCCCACATAGAGAATCTGAAACCTGTGACCCTTCCCAGAAAACATTGAGTGACTGTGATCATAGTATGCCATGTATTCCCAAGGTATTTTGGGTGCTGTGATTCTTTAATCTGTAGCTGAGATGAATGACTACAAAGACATATTTTCACCCAATCAAAAGAAAATAGTTGGTACTTTAGATTTTGGTTATTTTATTTTACATTTTAAAAACATGTTGTTGATGAATGTTTTAACATGGAAGTACATTTTCTGAATCTCCGAAAGTTAATTAGTGAATCCTGACACAGAAAATACTTACTGGTGAAGCAAAGGTTATACTTAATACATATCCAATAAGAAGAAGGGTTCTCATATTGAGCGTGTGTTTCTGTAAAATATAAGACAGAATATTGTTGGACATATGTTAAGATCAATAATTAGTTTTAGCAAATAATTAATTATAAAACAATATACCGTATTCACACAAATTTAGTGCGCCACTGAATCTAATGTGCACCCCAAATTTGGGACCCATGAATAAAAAAAACTTTTTTGCTGGCGAATGAAATGCGCCTTTGTCATTTGTACAAGAATTAACGAACAGTGAGTTTATGTTACCAACTTATGGTATGTTACCAACTTATGCCACTGTGCTGGGGCTCTCTCGGTTCCAGGTTCTGAGTGCCACTGTGCTGGGGCTCTCTGGGTGCCAAGCTCTCCGTGCCACTGTGCTGGGGCTCTCTGGGTGCCAGGCTCTGCGTGCCACTGTGCTGTGGCTCTCTGGGTGCCAGGCTCTGTGTGCCACTGTGCTGGGGCTCTCTGGGTGCCAGGCTCTGTGTGCCACTGTGCTGAGGCTCTCTGGGTGCCAGGCTCTGTGTGCCACTGTGCTGGGGCTCTCTGGGTGCCAGGCTATGTGTGCCACTGTGCTGGGGCTCTCTGGGTGCCAGGCTCTGTGGTGCACTGTGCTGGGGCTCTCTGGGCGCCAGGCTCTGCGTGCCACTGTGCTGGGGCGCTCCGGGTGCCAGGCTCTGTGTGCCACTATGCTGGGGCTCTCTGGGTGCCAGGCTCTGAGTGCCACTGTGCTGGGGCTCTCTGGGTGCTAGGCTCTCTGTGCCACTGTACTGGGGCTCTCTGGGTGCCAGGCTCTGCATGCCACTGTGCTGGGGCTCTCTGGGTGCCAGGCTCTGTGTGCCACTGTGCTGAGGCTCTCTGGGTGCCAGGCTCTGTGTGCCACTGTGCTGGGGCTCTCTGGGTGCCAGGCTCTGTGTGCCACTGTGCTGGGGCTCTCTGGGTGCCAGGCTCTGTGGGCCACTGTGCTGGGGCTCTCTGGGCGCCAGGCTCTGAGTGCCACTGTGCTGGGGCTCTCCGGGTGCCAGGCTCTGTGTGCCACTATGCTGGGGCTCTCTGGGTGCCAGGCTCTGAGTGCCACTGTGCTGGGGCTCTCTGGGTGCTAGGCTCTCTGTGCCACTGTGCTGGGGCTCTCTGGGTGCCAGGCTCTGCATGCCACTGTGCTGGGGCTCTCTGGGTGCCAGGCTCTGTGTGTCACTGTGCTGGGGCTCTCTGGGTGCCAGGCTCTGTGGGCCACTGTGCTGGGGCTCTCTGGGTGCCAGGCTCTGAGTGCCACTGTGCTGGGCTCTCTGGTTGCCAGGCTCTGCATGCCACTGTGCTGAGGCTCTCTGGGTGCCAGGCTCTGTGTGCCATTGTGCTGGGGATCTGGGTGCCACTTCCTCCGGTGGTCCCACTCTCTAGAGAGCCGGGAGGCGAGAGATGGTGGTGTCACGGTATGTGCTAAATTTCTTTGTAGTACAAAATTGCTAAAATCCATACATTTCTAACAAACTATCTGTACATATTGGTGCAATTTACAGAGCCAATTCAGGCTTTCAAGGCTTGATTGATTATTACAAGATTAAAACCCTTTAAGTATGTTGTAAACAATTCACATCGCACATGGATATTTTGAAATGTGGTCAGCATGCAGAAAGAAGATTTCCCTTCTGTACACTGCCTTGCTTGGCTTAAGAAATGTGAGTTATCTAAATTATCTTAAATTTGCTTGTAATCAATTACACTTTATATCAGCTTTTCCCATTTCCTATTTCTCCATTCTATACCAGTCTAGTTCATGCTGCACATCTATACCCTTAAATCGAAACAAAGCACATCCTCCATCACTGAAAGACTAGAAAATAATGTTACCTACTTGCTTTCAATAAAAACACTGGTCAGATTTTATTTGTAGGAAGAGCTGACCACAGGTAGGAGTTGATACACAGCTATGCTTGAGTAATAAACTTTTAAGTACTAAGACTCACTTAGCCTTATTCAATTAGCTAGTGCTTGGAACTCATAAATTTGGCTTTGGGTGTTTTTTTAAATAAATGTTTATATTCATTCTATTGACATAAGAATTCATTAGTGCCAATAAGTAATATTTGCTGAATATGTAGCTATATTAAGAGAAATTTACAAATTGGACAATTGAATCGGGCCCACTGTCAATTTGTGCTCCTCTTACGCTATGGAGGTAATGATGTTGCATATTGTTTTGTTGTTGTTGTTGAGTGCAGTTTGCTGTATAAAAACATATGGATAATAAAGTTAAAAAAAAGAATGGAGTGGTTTATACTTTTCAATATGAGATTATTTTAAATAAAGACACCTATAATTTATGCTTTTCAGATTTTTTATTGATTTGAACCCTTTAATGATAATTTAGGAACATTAAGATTTTTCGTAGGAAATTATCTCTATTAAACTGCTAAAGAATCCATTCAAATGCATTCATGTCGATGGTGATTCAATAGGCAAAACGAATATTTAGGCAAAATGAATATTGTGTATAAATATAAACATATACAGATATTAAATTGCATGTTATGCTACAAAATCAGATCATGATATCTTTATAAGTACAAACATTGGTTCTTGGAACACTGATCTTTAAAGTAGAAGTAAGCCAGCTGTCCCATCAAAGATAGTATCTGGGTCCCTTCTGAGATATCCATGTCCTCCTCCTCACAAAAAGCTTTGCCCCAATCCCCATTAAATATGTTATCATGGTCTTCTTCCTTTGCCTCTACATCCCTGCTCTCATTTACTTTTTTCTCTTTTTTCTCAATTCTTTTTTCTCTCTCCTTTTCTATTTACAGTAGAGATGGATGGCCCACCCTTTTTTCTTTCTGGGTCGACAGGTAAAAGGGTTTATGCACTTTGCGCTAAAAAGTAGTATATTGTCTAACGAACAAATTAATAACAGTATTAATCGCTTTATTTGTGTAATAGAAGATCAAATTGGTTGTACTAATTGACCTCTTTTAAAAATAAACATTCTGGGAAATTTAATATGTGAGCTTCTTTTCCACCATGTTTAAATTGTCAGTTTTATAAAATCTATTATCTACTACACACATCATATGATGCAGATATTCTAATTGATAACAGGACATTTAGCTGATGTAATTGCCATTTGTTAACCTGTTTTTGATTAGTCTGTTGCAGCGGCATTAGAAACAATGGAATTAAAGTCTCAGTTTAAAAAAATCAATTTTAAAATATTTAAATAAATAAATATATATATATATATATATATATATATATATACACACACATCTCAAACTAATTTCTTTATATATTTAAATCCCTCAACTGATAAGGTTTTGCTTGGTAAACTTGTGAAGTGTTTTACTTAATTTCCTAGTTTTTCATACTGAGAAAAGCTAAGGTGTATTTCCTTCTTGTATCATAAACTACTTCACGATACTGATAACAATTTAATTGTAAATGTATTATGTTTTTGCATAAAATATAGTTTACCAGTCTAATGAATATATAAATATATTTAACATGTAGGTATAATCGGATAAGTAGACAAATGCAGAAACATACCTTCCAGCTGGTGCCTCTATAGTATGTTACTTCCCACCTTCAGATACTGGATATTTATATTCCCACACCTTACTGGAAGGACCTACAGTGTTTTTTCTTCACAGATACAAAGACTTTAACAATCAAGGGGGTACCTGCACATTTAAACTGTGTGATAGTGCCATACCATCTAATTGAATGTGATTGCCATTGGTATAATTACAGTATAATATATTATAGGTGCTAATCATTGTCATTGTAGGATTACAGACATGAATGCACTTGCTAGGCTTCCTTCCTGCATATCTAGGGGTATCAAGTTATAATGCTGCTGTCTTTAACTTGTATTCTTCACCTAGGAGCTGTGTCATCATCCTTTGAAGATGGAGGACCACACCTGAAGCATGCAAGTTATCTCCACTGGGATGACCAGTTTAAAACTTGTCTATCTTAAAAATACTGAAGTGACACAGCAGAGGTTCCAAATGTGGTGTAGGTTAAAACTAGCTGCAACAACAAGTATTGAATGTTATTTAAATAATTATTACAGTAAACTTACATTGAAGTTTGTAGTTTTTAACTATCAATCAGCCTTTCTGATCCATTCACAAATCATAGACTGTTATCTCTTGCTAATGGTCTACTTATTGCCAATAACTGCTAACTAAACCCGATGAGAAAGTCAAAGCAGTCAATGCTGGAGAGTCATAGAAACCTAAATTTTGCCCATCCCAGGTATTCTTGAACTCCTTATTATTTAGCAAAAGGCCAAATTCTATTGTCCAATTTGTAAATGTATACACTTAAAATCACTCTTAATATTGCCACAGGTTCTATTAGCTACTCGCTATCCCATTACGAGTTATCTGCCCACAATCACTACGGTCAGTCAAGGACGCAAAACCGGCCTTAGAGCTCCATTGGTTTTAGCACATCTAAATATTACGAGCTCTAAATATTTAACATTACACAAAATCATTATTCTAGTAGACCCGTGGCGAGAGATCACAAATAAAGTCTAACTCGCCTTAAGAAAGAAGTATCAAGTGTCAAAAATATTATGAATATTAAATAGAACTGGCAAGAGCTGTTTCAAACATTTATTAGAGCTGTAATAGCAATTAAACACACAATACTGTACTAAGCATGGGAAGATATGGAAACACATTCAACTTAATTGTACAACAGTCTCAAACCCACATATATGCAATTAAAAAACTGTTATTTCAGAGTAATATCGACCCCGGGTCTCAAAGGGACATGAACTAGAACAGATGATCTAATGCATGTTATGGAGTGCTAGACAGCGAGCTAGATCGGCAAATATTACGTATTTGCAATAATTAATTTGTAGCCTCCAATTGCAGATTACATCTAACTTCCATGTTTTACTGATATCATGATGACAGTCGCATTTACTATTGGCTGTGTCTATGAAGTAAATTACAGGAATGCTTAAATATTGTCAGATAATATGATCACTCCCCCTGAAATCATACTTAAAAAGGCAGGGTTTACAAGTTTATGCTTAAGGAGGTTAATTGCGAGCTGGAGTCAATAGAATACAAATAAACATTTAGAGAAAAAAACACCCGCAGCCAAAATCACAGGTTAGAGGCATTTGTGAGCAGCTAATAGAATAGGGCTCAAAGTGAAGGGGTTGGGGTTGATTAGCACTACAGCCATGTGTCATTCACTTGCTAAGCCTAGTGAACCTGCCCTGACCATGGGCCTCATTTAATTGCGATTTGGCCAATTGAATAGGTCTCTATATAAGCACATAGCATATTTTTTTACAGAAGTTTTTAGTTAGTGAACTTCTATCCAAAGCAACGTCTTCACTAACTAAAAACTTCTGTAAAGAAATATGCTCTGTGCTCATTTAGAGCCCTATTCAATTGGCCAAATCGCAATTGAATGAGGCCCCATATCAGCATCCAATATTCCTGCACATGATCCTCAAAGCCACAAACCTCATTAAGCAGTCATATTTTCCAGTTGCTACATTCAAACAATTTTATTTTACATAGATAGGAGCCAAAAGAACTAAACTGGTGAAATATAATAGGCTAAAGAGTCAGTTTAAGTGCTTTTCCTTTTAAATCTTTTTTTAGGCCACAATTAATTAACATTAAAAACACACGTTCAAACAGCAGCAAAGCTTTAGCCAGAAAATATATTTAAAAAACACACTTTACATCTTTAAAAGGCTGATGTTATATTCTTCTCCACCTCTCTCATTGCTCTGAGCACTACTGAAAAGAAGAACAAACATTTTGGATAACATTCATTACAACGCCTTGGTAATCTGGAGCATTCTCTGTAGAATAAGGGGCTATAGGTACAATCCCTTAACCCCATGCATCTCTAAAGTGAGCATGATCCAGGTTACCAAATCTGCCAAATGTTTTTTAAGAGTAATAATGTTCATGTAGAGACAACAGAGATATAGACAAATGTGCCTTGATCACTCCAGGTAACTATACTTTTTAGAATACCTGTTTTTATAGATAATGCTTTATTTATTAAAAAAAAAAAAAGCTAACAAAACTAGATGAAAATGTCTACAGGATGAGATAACCTCCCAACTGTTCCTATTCCCTCATTTAAAGGACCACTGCAGCCTGGAGCCTTTGTTTATTCATCACACATAATGTTGGTAGCACTGCCTAATAGTACATGATTTTTCAAAAATAAAAATGTCTCTCTGTGGCCATTTGAAATGTTGGGAGGTATGCATAAGTAGTCATAAAAAAGATTCCATTATCCATCCATAATTGGTATAAGAAGGAGACCTCACAGCGGCAAATCGGAGGAAAGTCTAGAAAAAAGTGGGAGCGGCACAATGACTTGAGACCACATTATTCACCACCATCCTCAGCTTGTTTACATTTCTTTGGGTGGAGAGCAGATCAGAGGTTCTTTGGTATACATTTACAAGCATATTCACAGCAATTATATTTATATATGGGCTATAAATAAACATATCCATGTGTTTTGGTTTTTAATTGTGCATCCTAACTTTTCATTTGAATGTTGTATGAGTCCCATTTATGTTTCTCCTAAAATTTATATAATCATAATAAATTTGGTCTGCACTTTTTCCTTTTTTCTTTACTTGTGGATTCTTCTCTGGAGCTGAAGTACATCAAAATACATCAAAATACTCCATAGCCAAAAACACTTGATCCTTAAACTCCTCAAATTGACATTTGTTAAAATGCAAGATTAAAGGGTTACTAAAAAGTCTTATTGAAGAGCCATTACAATAATAATCACAATTGTATAACATTTTGAAACACATATACCCAGGATTTAATAAATTAAATATGTATTACTACCTTAGAATTAGTCTATAACTTTGTAATTTATTAACTGTACCCACTCTACTCTAGTCTACTTTATATAATTTAGGGCTCCTTCATTAGTGCTTTTGTCTTTCAAGTAGGGCATTTTATCTAAAGGGACATAGTCACCAAAACTGTTGTGCACCCAGCGATAGAGGATTGATTTATATATTTAGTTCAAATAAATAATTAAAAAATAGTACGACATATGGTAGCACGACTTCAGCGCTCGTACTGAAGTCGCACCGATGTATGGGCGCCGTCAATTGGGCAGCACACAAATGTGCGATGGGCTAGAAGAGCTCACACGCAATAGTGCGCCCCTGCCAGCTTCCCTCCTCTCTCCCGCTGTCACTGCCAGCTCTTAAACCCCCGACTGTGTACCCCCGCCTGTTCACTCCCCCTTCTTCTACCATCCACAGATATTACTTACCCCATCGCACGGGCAATAGTGACTAATGGGCCGCAGCCAGGCCTGGGGAGGAGCAGTAACACCCTGAGAGTTCACAGATGGCAAATGCTGGGATGGGGTAAGTAATATCTGTGGATGGGAGGAGGGAGAGATGTCTGACAGAGTGGAGAGAACAAGAGGGTAGAAGAAGGGGGAGAGAACAGGCGGGGGTACACAGTTGGGGGTTTAAGAGCTTGCAGTGACAGAGGGAGAGAGGAGGGAAGCTGGTAGGGGCGCGCTATTGCGCGTGAGCTCTTCTAGTACATTGCGCTTTTGTGTGCTGCCCAATTGACGGTGCCCATTCTTGGCTCTGCTCTGCTCTGAAATCCTCCTTGGCTCTGCTCTGCTCTGCAATCCTCCTTGGCTTTGCTCTGCAATCCGACCTGGCTTTGCTCTGCTCTGCAATCCGACTTGGCTTTACTCTGCTCTGCAATCCGACCTGTCTTTGCTCTGCTCTGCAATCCTCATTGGCTGTGCTCTACTCTGCAATCTGCCTTGGCTTCTAGCTGCTAACAGCAGCTTACCAACAGGACCTCTTTCAGCAGATTTCACACACTGCTCACACTGCTTAGGCCCAAGCCTAAGTGAAGACTTTACCCATCTCTCTGCTGTTGTCTTAAAGGCAATCCACAGCTGGGCTTCAATTAGCCTCTGATCACTGCCCGGAGTTAACTCTTTCTTTCGCCAGAGAAATCTTCCAGCCTCTTTAATTAAACCCACCTTTAGGGGCATTCTTTGCTTGACTCTGTTACATTATATATATATATATTATTTATATACATATATTCTAATTAAACTAAATTATTATTATTAAAAAAGAAAAAAAAATGGAAATATTTGAACACACGGCCTGCCATTACTAAGACAGTTCTTTACTAAAACCACCTTTCTATAATATCGATGTGACTGAAAATTTGATAAACTTACTTGCTCAGGCAGAGGACAGATGCAGTCTAAAACTACTAAGTTCAAAAACAAATAACTCAATTAGTTTGGCAAATATTTAAAACAATTTCCACCCTCTATCTCATAGTGTAAAGCACATCTTACACTTTCAGTAACCCTTTTTAAAAGTTGTTCCAGACAAAAAAGGCACTTGTTTGAGAAGTATGTAACAATCTAACTTCCAGTCCTAGGCTCCCTCCTTTTCTCCATCTATAAATGTTCCCTTGGTGCACTAATAAGATAATTTGGCTTTCACTGTCATCTACATGCAGATGACACTCAAATCTACCTCTCAGTACTTGAACTACCCCCTTCTCTGCTAGCTCAAGTTGCCAACTGCCTCTTTAGCATATCCTCCTCAGCTTCCACTCCTCACATATGTCTTACTGTTGACAATACCATCATCACTCCCACCCCCAGGCCCATTGTCTTGAAGTTCTACTGGTTTATGCCCTCGCTCTCATACCTTACATTCAATCAATCAAATTTTTTGTAATTTTCATCTAAAACATATCTCCAAAATAAGTCACTATCTTACACAAGACACAACTAAAATGCTAATACACTCTCTCATCATATTTCATCTCAACTACTGCAGCTCAGTCCTTGCTGGCCCCCCCATCACCCGTCTCTCTCCACTCCAATCCATAATGAACGTCTCCGCTAGACTTATCTACCACACTCAAAGCTCAGTGCAGCTCCTCTCTGTCAGTCACTCCACTGGCTTCCCATAGCCTCCAGATCAAGTTTAAAATCATGACCCTTACATATAAAGCCTTCAACAATAGTGCACCCCCCTATATCTCTGCTCTCGTCTCAAACTACTCTACCACCTGCCTTCTCTACTTTGTTAATGACCTTCTCTTCTCCTCCTCTCTTACCATCTCCTCTCATTCCCTCCTTCAGGACTTTTCTTGCGCTGCTCCTAATCTTTGGAACTCCTTGCCTTGCTCCACTGTCCTCCTGCCACAAATCCTTGAAAACTTCATTAAAAACTCATCTATTTAAAGAAGACTATCATCTTCAACTTTAATAGGCACAATTCATCTATCACTCTCCTGGACCTCACCAAAACCCTTTAGATTGTAAGCTTTGGGGAAAACACTATGTATGTTTGATTGAAATAACAGGGCCTTCTATTATTTTGCATTGTATTCAATTTGTTTTTGCCTTGTACTTAACCCATATATAGTGCTGTGGAATATGTTGGCACGTTACAAATAAACAATAATAATAATAACAATAGCAACTGTTTAAACCCTGAATATACATTTTTTTGGAGGGAAACTGAATTTTTGAAGACTTTTTAAGCTATCAGTGGAGGGAGGGTGGGTGGCGGAGGAAACATTGATAGGACAGTAGGTTTTGTTAAATAATTGGATCATAATGGAATTGACCCAATGCTCCTTCCATCTCTAACGCCTAGAACCCTGCTAGTGGAATCAGGAAATGTAACCTCCCCTCTCAAACAAAACTTACACTAAGTATCATGAACTCCTCCAGGGCTCAGCCAAGGCATCACAATTAAAAACTAATTTAATTGCAATACAGATTCAATGGTTTTTATTGTACAGTTGCCCTTTAAACTCTTTGCATGTACACCTTGCACGTGATCACTGGGGAGGTTTCCCACTGAGCATTAGTGGAGTGTTGATTGTCTTGAACAAGGGCTAATTTTAAGATTCTAGGTGTTTTTTTCAGTAATCAGTGTGCTGATATTCTCAGTTCCCTACAATGCATGGAAAACATTATTTATAAATGCCTTTATCCATACCTCTTTATATTAATATTTTCACTTTTTTTGATAAGGGGTAAAACCATTCCACATGGATTGGGTTCTTTTTAGGGTAATGTATAGCAAGATAATTCTGTTGAAAAAAACCTAGATCCTAAATTTGACATTCCTTGAGGTTGACGTTCCTAGAATCTTAGGCATGAACATTTGATTCATTCTGCACAGCAGGCAGCTTCTCCCAAGACCAGATAATTTCTGGCTTTAGTAAAAAGTATCTTATGTTGCATCTGCAATCACTTATTTCTTGCTAAAGTACATTTTCTACTTACTATGAATAAATATACACACCAATGAAAAAATGTCTATTT
Organism: Discoglossus pictus; assembly: GCA_027410445.1. Classification (NCBI taxonomy): domain Eukaryota; kingdom Metazoa; phylum Chordata; class Amphibia; order Anura; family Alytidae; genus Discoglossus; species Discoglossus pictus. Next base: position 204,610,535 of record CM050163.1, read on the forward strand.
ATTAAAATATTTTATGAATATATTATGAAGTAAGGTAACTTCATATAACAAATACAAAATAAACAATTTCATTAAATTATACATTTATAAAATAAAACAAAAATCATCAGTATATAAGACATAGAATACACAGCATTCTTCAAAGATATTTTCCAACAGAATGTATTGGATTTGAATTTTGCATCCCTTGAAACACTAACCTAATTAAAAATAATGCAATGTTATGGAAATATTATAACATTTTCCACAATTATGTGAGTAAGTACTATTCTTAATTACATTTTCCATTTAAAATGTTGTATTGACCAGGGCTTTGCTGCCCTAGGCCCATTCAGTTTTCTGTATTCCCCACTCCCTAATTGCTACCCATCATTTATATATATATATATATATATATATATATATATATATATATATATATATATATATATATATATATACACATATATGTGTGTGTAAATGCACACACTATTCCCAAACACTACATCAGGAATTGGAGGTAGTATACTGTCCTCTGAAGATGTGCTGCCCTAAGGTTGGGCCTTGATGTTTGGGAAGAAATACTCAACTGATATTGACATTTTCAAAGGAAAGTTTTGATGAGTCAGTAGTGTTAAGAAATGCCTTATCTTCATATGTGACAGATCAAAACAATATTTTTCAGTCAAAAGATACAAATTGTAGCATATCAGATTTCATATTTTTGTGTTATTAAATGTCTGCTGAAAGGGGTCTGTTTGGGTGGATGCAGAGTTCTTTTATTATTAAATGATCCAAGCAGGCACATCTTGGTTGATTTATTTGGTTAATTCTTAAGTGTACCTAAAAATTGTAGGCATATCTCAATATTTTTTATGTTCCTTTGCTATATCTGTCCAACTACTTCTGCTGAAAATCTATTCAACCTATCTACCACTACTTGATCTGAAGTAGAATTCAGAGCAAAATAAAAAAAAATGAACTTGAATCAGACAGGTATGGCATCTTACAGTAAACAAACAAATTTAAAAATATTTTCCTAAACAAAAAGAGAAGGTCATAAGGAAACAAGCACTCTCACTTATATTATGGTATCAAATATCAAACATTTTACATAAGTATTTACTATAAGCAGTTTTTCATATACTACCAGCAAGTTGTGGTAGGTGATAACTTTTGGGAAATGAGCTGGAAGATTGTAAATCCACAGAATTTTATTGGAGATTCAATATAGCAATTGGAAAAAAACAAACATTTTGGAGTGTTTTCAACTCTGAAACTCAAATACACAGTTTTTTTTTTTTAATAGTCCCCTAAAATGTTTTTTTTTTCTACAATTAACCTACTATATTATATGTGACATATAATTTACAGCCTTATTAAATTGCGATTCAGTAAATTTAAAAGGGCTCTATTTAAGCAAACAGTATATTTTATTTACAGAAGTTTTTAGTTAGTGAAGACCTTGCTTTTGGATAGAAGTTCACTAACTAAAAACTTCTGTAAAAAAAAATTCTATGTGCTTATATAGAGCCCCATTAAATTGGCCAAATCACAATTTAATAAGGCTATTAATGTTTAATTGCAACACCACCTATTTCTTCCTTTCATTTTGTTTCTGAAAATTCCCCCAGTTGGCATTCTATGCTAATTCTTATGTTTAAAGGCTGTCCGATGTAATATCACCCAACAAATCTGGGAAAGATACTTCTTTGTGCGATTTCAAAAATATGTTTTCAAAACAGAGAAATAGGGGTTTTGTGCCAGTGATATGAGTAACATGTCCTATGTGTCTGCAATAAGAGTATGAAATACAGGTTTTGACTTATGTTCATTGCTATTTTATATAACCATAAATATGCACAACAGCATTGAGTAGGCGGTATTTGATTACTTAAAACTCTATATTGTAACTGCTTTTTATCTATTCCAGTGCTCATTGCTAAAAAAGTTATACTATTTTATTGCAAAAACATTAAATTGTTTGAGGTATTGACTCCTTTGTTTACAACTAGCTTATATTGTGAATACATTTTTGCCTTCATAGCTATCATTAGGGCTATATCACAGTGCAGGTAAACCCACCAATATAAATAAACAGGTGTAATTTGTCATATATGCAGACACCATAACCCCATTCAACTAATGGATTCTTATTGGATGTTCTACTTCTAATGTTATTTGCACATAGGAAATTAAAACGTCAGAGGCTATTGACTATCCCATTTCTACCAATAGTCTCTAAAATTCTGTCTAATCATTATTATTTATCAAGCAAGGAGTCATTAGCCATTAATGTCTATGGATAAATTACTGAACTACAGAGAACTTCACTGGACTAGTTGGTGTTGCAATGAAGATCAAACATGCTGCAGGTTCATTATTATCATTTACTTACTTATTTTACTGCTAATATTCATTGCCTTTTGCTGTAAAAAGTTTTAAAAAAGTAAATTTATTAATGGTGGAATTCTAATGTGTAGCTGCATTAAACTTACCTCGTGGGTAAATGCATATAATGGCAATTTAAATTGTATTAATGTGAACTAGTCCTAAGATACAATACAATAAATAGACCAGTGAATTAAAAAAATGCATTTAGACCCATTTGTATGCTACTTCTGTCACAAGACACAGTCTAGGCTCCAGTATTTTCAAGTCTGTGTAATATGGTATTTTCCAGCACCAGTTTGGGTCTTATGACAAATGTCTGATTAATAAATATGCAATATACTTAATGAATCATGTCTGAAATCCTAATAACCATCTTGGCAATCATTGTCATTACCGACAGCTTTCCGTTGATAGACATCAAACATTAATCTTCTGCTGTCAATCTCAACACTTATTGAATCTCTGCTAATATTTTCAGTGCTTTCAGACTCGCTGGATTCTCTTGGCCTCTGTTCGTTTGACTCACTCTCATCAGATATGCTGTCATCATCCTCTGCAGTCATGTTTTCTTTGTCCAGATCTGCTGAATCATTTCTCTCTTCTATAGAATTGCTGGCAGTGTCTTCTTTGGAAATCTCTGTTGACCTGCTGGATGATTTACTGTCATCTGATGAATTTTTCCCAAGTACAATGGACCTCATCTCAAAAGATGTATTATCCTCTGTTGACTCACTACTTCCTATTTGCTCTGATGTGGTATTATCATCAGTGTCTAATTTGCTATGGCTTTCCTTTGAATCAATATGTTTAGAATCTTCCTCAGATTTTGTATCAGTGATCTCCATTGTTTCTTTGCTTAGGTCTTCCATAGAATGGGTATTATCCTCTGTGGATTTACTACCATGCTTGCTGTTTTTTGACTGGCTGACAGATCCCCTATCCTTAGACAGCCTGTGATTTTCTTTTGAATGACTTTGCTTTTCTTCTGATATACTGACAGCCTCTACTGACTGAGTGGCATCTTCCTTTGACTGAGTGGCATCTTCCTCTGACTGAGTGACATCTTCCTTTGATTGAGTGGCATCTTCCTCTGATTGAGTGACATCCTCAAATGATTTAGTTGCATCCTCTTTTGATTCCGTGACATCCTCTATTGACTTGGTGACATCTTCTTTTGATTTTGTGACATCATCTACTGATTGACTGGGGCCCTTCTTTGTCTGTTTAATATGCTCTATTGACTTGCTTACTAGTTCTTCAGATTCAGTAACATCTTCCTTTGATTTAGTCTCATCATCATCTACTGATTGACTGAGACCCCCCTTTGGCTGTTTAATATGCTCTATTGACTTGCTTACTAGTTCTTCAGATTCAGTGACATCTTCCTTTGATTTAGTCTCATCATCATCATCATCTACTGATTGACTGAGACCCTTCTTATGCTGTTTAATATCCTCTATTGACTTGCTTACTAGTTCTTCAGATTCAGTGACATCTTCCTTTGATTTAGTCTCATCATCATCATCATCATCTACTGATTGACTGAGACCCTTCTTTTGCTGTTTAATATCCTCTATTGACTTGCTTACTAGTTCTTCAGATTCAGTGACATCTTCCTTTGAATTAGTCTCATCATCATCTACTGATTGACCGAGACCCTTCTTTGGCTGTTTAATATGCTCTATTGACTTGCTTACTAGTTCTTCAGATTCAGTGACATCCTCCTTTGAAGGGCTTTTATCTTCTTCTGAGTGGCTGTTGACCTCTTTTGATTCTATGGCATCTTCTATTGATTGGCTAACCTCTTTTGAATGACTGTCTACCATCTCCACTGATTTGCCATGCTCCAATATTTCAGAACTATCCAGAAGTTTAGAATTACTTTTCTCTAAACTTATGATGTATTTCAGCCCATGCTTGACCTCAGCAGATTTGCTATTATGTTCTCTTAAATCGCCACCACTTGGCTCAATTTTGCTCTTGCTATCGGATGTGGATTTTTTGTTAGTTTGTTTTCCTTTGTTCTTCTTCCCAGTGACTTGGCTTTTTCTTTTTGTGGTGCTAATGGCTTTGTCCTTAACCATACTAGAATCACTGTTAGTATTCAGGAATGCATTGGAATCATCCATTTGCATCACTTCACCATCAGATTCAAAGCTGTGATCATGACTGCTGATTTTATCATCTTCTTTTGTAGTCTTTCTCTCATCATCTTCTTTGCTGTCCTTGCCACAGTCAAAGTCCTCTGGCTTTTCTCTACTGTCTAAACTTCTCACACTTATACCATCTTCATATTCATCATCATCATCATCATCACCATCATCATCTACGCCCTCCTCTTCTTTTCTATCTCCATCATCATGATGATCAACATCCACATCATGCTCCATTTCCTACAAAATTAAAAATATATAAATAAAGTCACTTTTTTTGCAAAACAATAATAATATCACACATCCCCCATCTCTGAAACACTGTGAACAATATTCAGTTTACAAGATCTTATCATATTTTTTTTTCTTCTATTAATCATATAATGACTTTTGGTTTTTGTTGTCATGTCATGTTGATTATGTTTCCTTTTTGAAGAACTTGACTTCCTAATGGGCAAACTGATTTTACACTGCTTAAAACTAATAATTATAGCCTTTCATTTTTAACTATTGTATTCAGGATTGTTTTAATGATGACAGACATGTCGCCTTTGGTCCTAAAAGGTTTAGAAACCTGTGAGGAATGGAGATAACATCTAATTTCAATTGTTATGAATACTGTCTCTTGACACTTGAACTCAGTAAGTCCCCAAGAATAACCCTGCAATCAACTTAGTTTATACCAAACTACAGTGGTCCTTTAAACGGCATTGAAAGCATTTTTTCTTTTTTGCATTTGAAATAGATTATTTGATAATGTACCACTGAGTGTTTTCTTTTTCAGATGGTGTTCTAAAAGTACAGATGCTATGTGCACTTCCTGTTAGTTTCAATAAAGTTTAAACAGGTTTTACTTAATATTTTTTCATGCAGAACACAACTTTGGTAAAGTGAAAAGCATGCTAGTAAAGTTTGTTTAGTCTTATTTGTCCAGCATAGGCCTAAGCAGTTATACTCACTGGAGGTTTGCTATGATCATGCTGGCCTTCATTGCTATTAAATTCATCATCATGGCCATGCTCATTGGAAGTGTGATCTATGCTCTTATCAGTTGTATCTTCATTATGTTCCTCTTCAGAGACTTCATGCTTAATGTCCTCCCGACCAACGCCATCATCTGCTTCTGACACTTCTTCATGAAAGTCCACATTACCAACAGAAACAAGGTTAAGGTCAACAATGTTTCCATGTTCTCCACTACTGATATCTTCTACATCTTGATGGGTTTCTTCAGTAGACTTATCCTGCAAGGTTTATAACAAATGTAAAACAATATTAATATAAAAGTTTCCAATAATTGGTAATTTCAATGTCCTGGGATTCCATTAATTCTTTTGGAGCCCAAGGATGGTTCTATGAATTTTGGTTGGGAAATACTGCTGTTGAACACTAAGAGGCAACTGTACTGGTCCAGCTTTCAAGACTTTTAAAAAGAAATGATCAGTCCAAACATGTCATTGTATTGTAATTAAAATAAAATCAAAAGTGAAAAATATAGTTTTTCCTGGGTTTTAGGCTGGAGCTCCTCTCATCTTTGTCATACCTTTGCTAGGCTTGCAACACACCTTAGGCAAAGGCTGTGTAGTAATGAGGCAGTCATAGAGAAGCATGCTACACACTTTAAAAAAATGGTGGGAAAATCAGCAATTTATGGAATATATTTTCAGATAAGATTTTTTTTTCTACAAAAAAGGATAATTAACTGAAAAGTAGTTTATATGGAACTTTACCGCTTCTCTACAACTAAGTCATGATAAATGAACCATTACTGTGGTCCTTTAATAATGTATATGTATATTATTTAAGTTCTAAGCTTTTTATTGTGTCCATTTTTTACTTGCAAATGCTAATAGCATATTCTATAAGTGATGTTGAGTGTTTAATTGCTGCAAATATTTGTTTAAAAAGGTAATACTAGCTGATCAACTCATTTAAGTGCAACATTAACTTATAGATGACAATGCCTGACCAGCAGTAACTACAAAAACTTTTTTCAACATAATTTGTAATTTTATTTACATCAACATCCAATATATAATCAATTTAATTAATGTCATGCTAATTCAACTTTATTTATGAATATAAGTATTAGCTGAATTAGAATCAACAGTACAAATAATAATCACCTACCTGCTGCTCTGAACTCATACTTGATTCTGATGATTTGCTGGGTACCTATAAGGTTTGAAAAATAGTAATTATTCAGTAAAAATGACAACACAACAATACAGTAAATAGTAGTGTAATAAAGCAAAACATATTGCTTGTTTTAGATGGGGCTAAACTGTAATTTCTTTAGAGAGATTACAGCACTTTAAAATAGACCTGTAGAATAGAATACATTCTCCCTACTTAGCATATTTATGCCATTACATGGAACCTAATGCTTAAGATAGTAAGATTTCTTTCACTCTGTACGAGGTCCTCCAACCGCAAGCCAGGATTTCAGCATCTCTCTGCTTGAGCACTGGTTGACCAATCAACATGAGTACAGGGGTAGAGACAGCGCACCACCTCCTAGTGCAATATGAACACTTGATAGTCACATTAACACATACAATGTACAGTATATCACTCACATTTAATACCCTAAAAGAAACAAGGTATCTTTTTAGCTCCAAGGGTGTGCCTTCGGATGCAGCGTACACCAAGTCCCCGCTCCCAGAGGATCAATGTAATCGATGTAGCATCCGCTTCCTGGTTGTATTGCAGGCAACGCTGTTGCTAATTCTACCATGTGGTGTATAATAGACCACAAAAGTGGATCAAAGATAGCAATGGTAATAAAAAGTAATGCTAATAAACCTCCAGTCCCCTATGTTTTCTGTGGCTGGCAATGAAGATGGCAATGAACGCACACTAGCTCATCAAGTGTGTGTTTCCATCTTATTTATTGCACAATATTTGCCCAGATGTATATAATACAAAACAAACAAAAGTGTTAAAAAAGTTTGTGGATAACACCAGTTTCACATGTACTAAAGCAGAGAGAACCTGAATACTCGAGCAGAGAGACACAGAAATCCTGGACTGGTGGCAGCCCTCACAGGACTGAGTTGTCCATCACTGTTTTAATGAGCAATATGTGTATAAGGAGACTTTCAAATCACCTAAACCTTCCCATCAGTAAATACAGCACACAGAGATATAGCATGCATTATAATTATTAACATAAGTATACTCAAGTTTACACTGAGGTTGCGTGTTTGGGGAGAACTAGAATTATAGATTAACACCATTGTCATTTTGTTTGAGGTAACCATTACTATTCTGCTTCTTAAAGTGAAGTTCATGTTAGAAGTTATAATACGGTGTCTTACCTCAACAGTTTCTGAGCTTTGTGAATGAGAATCTGGCACCTGTTGGAGAATTACAATAAATATTATAGCTGCTTCATTATTATTCATACAATTTATGTGTACTTATTGCAATGCTATAGATAATGTTATACTCACCGGAAAACCCAAGACCAGACTGAAGAGGCAGATACATATAAGAATTTTCTTCATTGTTGCCTTTGATATCTGTGATGAAAATGAAAAGTGTACAATTATGCAGGTATCTCAAATAAAGCCTACTTCCAAAGTATTGCAAAGGATTAGAACTGATATTCCAATATTTGCTCTATCTATCTACCTATCTATCTATCTATCTATCTATCTATCTATCTATCTATCTATCTATCTATCTATCTATCTATCTATCTATCTATCTATCTATCTACCTACCTACCTACCTACCTATCTATCTATCTATCTATCTATCTATCTATCTATCTATCTATCTACCTATCTATCTATCTATCTATCTATCTATCTATCTATCTATCTATCTATCTACCTACCTATCTATCTATCTATCTATCTATCTATCTATCTATCTATCTATCTATCTGTCTGTCTGTCTATCTATCTCTCTCTCTCTCTCTCTCTATCTATCTATCTATCTATCTACCTATCTATCTAGCTATCTATCTATCTATCTGTCTGTCTATCTATCTATCTCTCTCTCTCTCTCTCTCTCTATCTATCTATCTATCTATCTACCTATCTATCTATCTATCTATCTGTCTATCTATCTATCTATCTATCTCTCTCTCTCTCTATCTATCTATCTATCTATCTATCTATCTGTCTGTCTGTCTATATATTTCTATATCAAAGTATCTTATAATAGCTAATCTTTGACAAGTAGATAATAGGGGTGTAGATAATTAGATCTACTAGAGCTTGCAATTCTTAGATTCAAATGTATTTTTTAAAAGCTACAGTGCAATTATTTTTAACTTTAAAATTTAATTTTAAGCAAGAATTAGTAATCTATAGTTTCAGAATCAAATGTATAGATCAATACACTGATCCGTATAGACCAATATATGGCCCCTGACAACCCTAGATTCAGATAAGTTACTATCCAGTGACAGATCAAAATGCTTAAAGGGGATATGGAAGTTTTCTGGATTTTACTAGGTATATACAGCCTTATTAAATTGCAATTCAGCAAATTTAAAAGGGCTCTATATAAGCACAGAGCATATTTATTTTACAGAAGTTTTTAGTTAGTGAAGACCCTGCTTTTGGATAGAAGTTCACTAACTTAAAACTTCTGAAAAAAAATATGCTCTGTGCTTATATAGAGCCTTTTTAAATTTGCCAAATCTCAATTTAATAAGGCTGATAATATTCCTATGTATCTTTTTACTTGTATGTAATTTGTTTTATTAAGAAGTGCTGCCTAAATTAAAAAAAAATAGTACCTGCTTGGTCTGCCCTCTGCAGCTCACAAAGACACAGACTCTGATGTACTTGCTGTGCAGAGTCTGTGTTTGCATACTATGCAGTGGACAGACCCTTACAGGAACTGTATGTATGGTTTTAGGCAGTAAAACAGAGCCTATACGCACTTCTTAATAAAACAAAGTACATAAAGTAAATAGATACATAGGTATATTATATACCTAGTAAAATCCAGGGACCTTTCATATCCCTTTAATGAAGAATGGCTTTCCCAACCTATATGTTGGTGCATTATAAATAAAATAATAATATTAACACTTATTCACTTGTTTGATTTTTTTAGATTATACCTGTGAAATCAGTGTGAGTTTGCTTAATTACTTCTTATTTGTTACCACTCGGACCATCTGACTCCCCAAAAATGAAAGTATTATTACGTAACATACAGTTCATGATTTACATTAAGTTAATTGTTTAAGTTACATAAAAAGTGTTTGTTATGTACTGTTTTTAGTTGATCTTCTGCTCTGAAGTCTGATTTAGCTTATCCTCTAACTTTGCAACTTTGCAGAACGTGTTCTGTGTTATTTTCCTGCCACTACTCATTACTTGTACATTAATCGCTCTGGGACCAAAACGGCAATGTGCCACCTCATACTATTCATTTGGCTAAATTATGATTCTTGGAGTAGAAAAGGCACTTCTTAATATATGATAATTTTATGGTACCTGCACGTTACAAGACTATTTACAGTATACAGTCATCATGATTACAATAAGCTCATTCTGTAAGTCACAATTAAAAGCATTATATGTATAATCACAGGAGCAACGGAATAATAGAGAGACTTACTCCTTCACTGTGTAGCTCTCCAGAAATTACAGGTTACATCTTAGACATTGGAGGTATCATCAACATTTAACATCTAAAGTGTGTTTAAAATAAGAACCTAGTTGTTACCATTTCAGAGAACTTGCCTTATTCTTCATCCTACTCTTTTTGTTCCTGCCAGCTTATTGTTTTGGACTATAATTTGTGGTTACAACTGAATTCTTTTCCTAGTACTGTTTACTTATATTTATCTCTTCCAAAAAATGCCTCAGAAAATACAATAAATACCATTAAAGGATCTAAGTTTTCTGACTTCATTTGAAAATAGTGTGTTTTTACAATGTAAAATGTAATACAGGATTTAATTTAATTCATTTTTATATGCATTTATTCTGCAGTGGAATCATTTTGATTTCTGTTGATCTACTTCTTGAGTTAGGGGAGATGTTGAATACAGAAGAAGTGTTTATCTGCACAATGGGATGTGACACCTAAAACTGCCAGTACTCATGGACATTTCATCACTCTCATCAACAGGCAGCCGAAAGAACTAGGTCAGAAAATTAAATGGAACCCTACAGTTAATAATTATAACATATAAGTTAAAGGTTGTGAATTGTTATGCTTTATAAGAACAATTTGCCCATTATTAGTTTTATGATGAAATTACTTATACTTACAACACGTTTTTACCATATGTACAACTTACATATGAGAAGAAGAGCTATCTTTACTTTCTAATTCAGTTATGAAAATATACCATAAGATACCTTACTAAATGACATTTCATTATCGGTTCTAGTTCTTCAAAATAACATGCAGAACAAAATGTGACTACACTAATTCGTATTATTGTAGGTTATCAAGAGATCCTACTGCATGTAGACAATCCTGCATGTAGACAAATTATGTAGTAACCAGATTTTAAGAGACAATAGAAGTGATTTGTGTCCCGTAATTTAAATTATATATCAACATGTTGATTTTTTGAATAAAAGTATCAGACATTGGACTTATTAAACCATTTACTAATAGTATCAGTGGTGGAGCTACTACTGGAGCATCAGGTACAAAGCACCGGTGACAAAACCAAGGTACTGCTACCTGTAGTAAGGGGGTCTTTTAAATTAAATAGTGGAGAGGGGCATATAATAATTTTTATAAAAGAGTGATCTGACCTCCCTAAGGGGGATCTGACTACCAACATGTTTTTTTAGGCTATAGGTTGACCCTTTTACACAGCTATCATGAACTGATAAGTTGCAAGTTGGGAGCCCAAGGACCGGAGCCAGGGGTGTGTCTATGGTAGCACATTTTAGGAGACAACAGACTGCCTAAAGATACAGTCCAGTAAATTCAAATATGTTTGTATATGCCCAGAAATGTTTCTGCTTTTGCCTTTAAGTGTATTTGACATTTCTTGACATACCATATATATATAAATAAACACACCTAACGTTTGTGATATAAAAACTGGAAATGAGGAGCTGCAAGTACGGCATAGGGAGGTGGCACACAAGTCGGAGTAGCGTTTTTTTTTGCATCGGTCAGTCCTCTTCAACTCTTTGTGACCTCATGGACAGTAACCCTCCAGGGCATCTTTATGTCCATGGTCATGCTGATTCACTTGGCAGAAATACTGAAGTGGGTTGTAAGTTCCTTCTCCAATGGGCCACAACATACAGCTCCCAGTATTCCTAGATGGTCTCCCATCCAAGTACTAACGACGCCCAACCCTGCATGGCTTCAGGGAGGTGTGACCTCTTGGTTCCCTGACAGAAATCAAACCCAGGTCGCAGCAGTGAAAGCACCAAATCCTAACTACTGGACCACCAGGAATCCATCTGAGTAGACTAGGGTGATATAAAACCTAAATACGCCACTAAACGGGAACCATTGCGTCACTAGGCCAAGTACTGATACAATGATGCACCTAATAACTCTTACTACTCATTATGTTTTACAAGACATACATAGTATCCTGCTTTATTGTCATTTTTCTTTAAAGAAGCGTATCACCTTCCACCCTAACACACTTATCACCTCTCTCTCCCTTTTTTACCACTCACTATCCCTTAGATTGTAAGTCTGCGAGTTTCTATCCTAAGTACTTTGGGCATGCACCATGGACATTGGATTCATAGCTCAAAGACAGGGCCCTCCTTGCTTTGCTATATGTTCATTTGTATTTATCATTGTCTGTACTTAATTTTTGTACAGCTCTACGGACTATGTTGGCGCATTATAAATTAACTATAATAATAATAATAATAATAATAATAATTGTCCTCTATTTAACAGTTTACTTACAATTTTAAGGAGCAAATAAGCAAATTGAAAGCCTAATGGCAGAATTATTTTTTTCTTTATGGGAGGAGGGCTGATTATAGCACACCCTGGGCCAGCACAATGTATTATAATGCCAGATATGTCTCACAGGAAACTACAAGGAAGAAAACATTTACAGATTATTTTTTCTCATTTAAAGTGAACTTTTACAGTTTGATTGATGTTTATTTAAAGGGAAATCTGAACTCATGGATACTGCTCTCCATCTTCATGTAGAATAGTCAAAATCTAGCAGAGAAGAAAAATATTTAATTTGATGCCTTTATTACTGTATTATAATTGATTGATTCAAATGCAGCAGTGTTAGCTTTTAAAGAGCATTAAGACTGTTTCCTTAGAGCCTTACCTGTGGTTTAGTATCACTGGCCAATATATAAGGCTTTTGGGGACAAGCTATATGAAGGGACTATGAATTACAATCTCCGTTCACGCAGTCATAGATTCTACATTTCCTTTAGAGATAAATGTCTGAAGAGACCAAAGGAACAAAGCTGACATTTTGGTAGCAGCAGGTAGTATATATATATATATATATATATATATATATATATATATATATATATTGTATTGCAATTTGCAGGAAGTTTTTGATATTCACAGTAATAGCATTTTAAACAGCCATTAGCCCTTAGAGTATACTTAAGGTTTAAGTAATCCCTTTATCTTTTTAAATAAGGATATCCAAGCTGTAATCATCAACATGTTCAATATAACAGCGAGGGTCTGTGGTTATCATTTCCCTTCTAGATTAAGGTTGGATTCCATGTTATTTATTTATTTTCTTGTTTTAAATGTTACTTACTATATATATATATATATATATATATATATATATATATATATATATATATATATTTAAATTAATACCATTTCTGAAATTGCTCACTGGCTCTTTATGTGAGAAAAAAATCTACAAAAAGTTGTAGATTTGTTATAATTCATGTAAAAAAGCATGAAAAATGAGTGCTGTAAGGTTAGAAAAATATTTCAACCACTGTACGAACTGCATTTGTAACTAATTCAGAACTGCGTCCTAATTTTTTTAGCTGTATCATGCTCAGCCACTAGAGGCAGAAGATACTTTTTCCATAGAGCTCCATAACTCGACTGGTGCAGTACCGCCACACACTAATCAGAGTTTGCCAGAAGAACGTCCACAGTTTGTTCCAAAAGCCGCTCGTACAAGGATTTATACATCATTGTAACATTTGCAGCGCTCATTTTCCATGCAAGCAAAAATTCTGCCGTTGTAAAATGATTTTCAAAGGCTACATCACCATATCTTTATGCAATTACAAACTTTTTGAACTTTTAAAATATGCTCTTTTAAGTGAATTGTAAACATTTTAGGATTACAGTGTGTACTGGCCTAGTGTGTCATTAGATCTCCTTACTATAAAATACTACTATACTATAGTACTATTTATAGTTTTAATTCTGATAAATCAGATATAAACAATTTAACACTAAAACTATTCAAATTTCCCACCAAGTAATATATCTGCATATAAACATACAGGATATTTCCATTCATTATATATGTAAAAATAATATTTACCTGTGTATACATGAGAGTCGTTGAAGTAAATCTTGCTCCAGGCGACCTTCAACTTGTAGATTAGATATTTGTCCTTGCTATAGTATTTGTGAGCCTGGCTAATAGAATTTAAACCATGTGTCAGAACGCGCCGTCCAATCAGCTTTGAGAAGCCGTGGGTGATGTCACAGGTATACCCACTATTATAGTACTCCCACACTTCCACTTGTCTGAGGTGGATATCCGCTGTCAAACTTTTGTGGTTGCAAAATAACTAGACTAGCTTTCATTTAATTAGATATCCCGGTCAGTGCTTTATTTTAAGCTTTATACACTTGACATTCTGTATTCTGCCTTTTATAAAATAAACCATTTTCTCCCACGCTGACATATAAAAGACACGGTTATTTCCTGTGTAATGTACATGGTGGGTGAAGCTAGTGTATCATTTTATATACACATTACGGACAAGGGCAGGCCTGCAGAAATAACCTTTACATGAAAGCAGCAAAAGCTCTTAAATTGCTAAAAAAATCAATTTATTTATATAATAGGAAGAAATGAACTAAGATTTTGTATTTTTGTTCCCAATAGAGATTAGTCATAAACTTGTTAATAAGAGTACTGACATATAAAATATATTTTTTACTTGTTTACAGCTGAATTAACTTTTAAGTAATTATGTATTTAGTTGATTTGGAAACAAAAATGTATGCATAGGAATGTATCAATATAAATCTGGAAGAGTAACTGCAGAAGTTAATTAAAGTTAATATGCAATATTTTATAATTTGCAACAGTCAATATTGTACTTATATAAGGACCACTGAGATCAGTTCTTTTATCAGTTTTTATTTAATAACTAAACTTTATATTTGCCAAAAAGTTTTTTTAGAAAACAAATAATCCAATAAACACAAACTTTCCATTTTTAACTTGTATATGTACTAATTCTCAACTAAATGGTTTAATTTTCCTGAGCTGGTCCTATCTGTTATTTTCTCGGGAGGGCGTGTCCTTATAAATCAATACAATTTTCACTAGTCCTATTAAAAGTAGTATTAGCTGCCAAATTTAATTTGTGCAGAGCGAAGCTCTTTCTACATTCAAAGTTTCTGTAACAGGTAATTGCTTTTCAATCTGTTACAGTCAAAAAAGTGTTGTTTTATGTCACTGTACACTACGGTTGCACCAGATATGACTTATCACTGTGCACTGGCAAAAGTTGGCAGAGAAGATGCAATAGGCTTCACATACACGCCTGTAGGCAGGCAATTGCTATTCAATCTATTACAGTCAAAAAAGTGTTGTTTTATTTCACTGAGCACAATATAAGCTGTGAGCCTGACACAGGCAGGCAACTGAAATTAGATTAAAGGAAAAAAGAGTTGTTTTTTTTCAATGTATGGCACACCAACTATGACTGGTGAAACAGAGCAGAATATTAGCCTGTCCTTCAGATGGAAGGCTCTGGAAGGGAGTGCATGCTGCTGATTGGCTGGAATGTGTCTGCTGACTGTGAGGTGCAGGGTCAAAGTTTCCTCAATGATAAAGTATAGGGGGCGAACCGAAAAGCGAATGTGTTCGCCATCCGCTGCGTAGCGAACATGCCAAAATCGCCGCGAATAGTCCGCGGGCGAACTGTTCGCGACATCTCTAATCACACATACTATTAAACACAGGTTTGAAACACTAAACTTGGTATCTGCAGATTTTGTACATCTTTCATAGGTCTCAGACCTTAGGTACTAGAGGATCTCACTGCATATTAATATTTCTGTACATATGCTCCTTCTGGATCCGTACCTTGTTGTGATGAATCGGCTTGTGTACTTCAATGAAGCTGTGAGCTACATGTAGGGTACCCCAAGATGTGCAGGTCATAGCGGAGAAGTCAGACAAATAGCAGTCCACTGGAGAAGGAACTGGC
Organism: Discoglossus pictus; assembly: GCA_027410445.1. Classification (NCBI taxonomy): domain Eukaryota; kingdom Metazoa; phylum Chordata; class Amphibia; order Anura; family Alytidae; genus Discoglossus; species Discoglossus pictus. The sequence goes on from CM050163.1 coordinate 204,626,445, forward strand.
AACCCACCCCAGTATATTTGCCAAGAAAACCTTATGGATAAGCACAATAAGTGCCTAGCGTGCCATATCCATTGGGTCACCGAGAGTTGGACATGACTGAACTACTAAATACACACACATATTCTCACACTATTTCTTGGTACTACACCAGCAACTTCAGGCAGTCTGCTGACCCTGAAAATGTAATTCCCCAGACATTGGTTTTGTGGCAGAAACACAACACTGATTTCATACTTTTTTAATTTCTTACCTTTTATTTACAATTGCAATGTGGAATCTACCATTTTGGTTCCTGTTTATCAAGTTCTTGACATAGGAGAAGACTTTGAGTACAAAGGAATCTTCTATCTGTGCATTGTAAATGCGACAACTAAAACTGCCAGTGATTTCAGCAGGACTAATGGAAAAAGAACTAGCTTTTATATCACCCAGAGAAAGTAGCAAACAGGGTCAGGTCAGAATAGAAAATCTAACCCTACATTATAGAGTGGTTGCATATACATCTCATATACATGATATATTTGTGTTTATCTACTGTTTCTTGTTTTCTAAACATATTTTGCCATTTTTCAAGTTTATTAATGAAAAGACCATATATAAAAAATAAAATAACCAAAATCATTTAATGAATCTAGACCCAAATGATGCACAAGAAAGACCGCAAACAGTTTGCTGAAGACAAGTAGACTAAGGATATGGTTTACTGGAACCATGTCCTGTGGTCCGATGAGACCAAGATAAACTTATTTGGTTCAGATGGTATCAAGCGTGTGTGGCTGCAACCAGGTGAGGAGTACAAAGACAAGTGTGCCTTGCCTACAGTCAAGCATGGTGGTGGGAGTATCATTGTCTTGCATGAGTGCTGCCGGCACTGGGGAGCTACAGTTCATTGAGGGAACCATGAATGCCAACATGTACTGTGACATACTGAAGCAGAGCTTTATCCCCTCCCTTTGGAGACTGGGCCACAGGCCAGTATTCCAACATGATAACGACCCAAACACACCTCCAAGACGACCACTGCCTTGCTAAAGAAGCTGAAGGTAAAGGTGATGGACTGGCCAAGCATGTCTCCAGACCTAAACCCTATTGAGCATCTGTGGGGCATCCTAAAATGGAAGGTGGGGGAGCGCAAGGTATTTAACATCCACCAGCTCTGTGATGTCATCATGGAGGAGTGGAAGAGGACTCCAGTGGCAACCTGGGAAGCTTTGGTGAACTCCATGCCCATGAGGGATAAGGCAGTGCGGGAAAATAATGGTGGCCACACAAAATATTGACACTTTGGGCTTGATTTGGATATTTCCACTTAGGGGTGTACTCAGTTTTGTTGCCAATGGTTTAGACATTAATGGCTGTTTGTTGAGTTATTTTGAGGGGACAGCAAATTTACACTATTATACAGGCTGTACACTTACTACTTTACATTGTGGCAGAGTATCATTTCTTCAGTGTTGTCACATGAAAATACACAATAACATATTTACAAAAATGTGAGGGGTGCACTCACTTTTGTGAGATACCGTATGTTGCCTCTTTTGTGTAAGGTCACATGTTTGATGCTTGACTTACTGACCCTTCTAGCTAAATGTCAGAATTCACTACTCATTATTAAACTTTTCCTCTTCACCCTTTTTCATTTCACAATTACTGTACCTACTGGCTAGGCAGAGCGTACATAAACTTCCACCAACTGCATTCCATAATATATTCTTCCACTTCAACCCTTTCCTTTTCCCCATCCATCTACTTTACCTATTCAGTGCCTATCTATTCCTCTTTTCCCCATACCCTCAAATAAACAGATATAAGCAACAGACTTATACTGTATATGGGTAATAATATGAATTCATACTGCCTATCTAACTGACCATAACGCTATATAATGTATTCCCTCATTCTGTAATGTATATTACGCTTTCCTTCATTTTTAAAAACAAATATAAAAAATAAAAATCAAACAAAAATAAAGTGAAAAAGATATACATAAATTAATGTAATAAATATGTCAGTTTTTCCATTTATAAGTAACAGTCCCCAGTAAAAATAGTTGATATAGCACAACACATCGATTAACAAATATATAGTCCATCAAGTGTAAACATTTTCAAGTTGTGTGTAAAAAAATGTTGAGAAACCACCTCTTTCAGTAGTATGATGCCAACAGCTGAAATAAATAAATAGTGACATAAATCATAAATGCTTTAACATAAACCAAAAACCACAACTCTGTAAACCACATAATACACAAAACTAATCCCTGTTGACCACCTTTTCCTAGAGACCAAACTAACTTTGTTCATTCATTCAATATATGCTATCTGCATACAGGTTTCAGCCTCCTTTTCAGAATTAATCACATTTTAAATAATTTTAGATAAATTAAACCCCTTTTTCAACCCATAACTCTTCCCATAGTGACTGCTAATTTTAATATAGGAAATTACTTCCTTAATTCATTAATTGTTAAACGAGGATAGAGGGTGCAAAATATGAGCCTCCAAGAATATCCCCAGTCATATTGTAACTTGGAGAATGTTGGGTGCATTAGTCACATTAGGCGCGTAACACACAAACATTAAGTAGACACACAGAGCACTAACACACAGGGAAGGGACAGGGGGGACAAAAGCACAAAACATGCAGGTTAATGAAACCTGCAAAACCCATACCGGTACAGTAGGCGGGAGGAAAGGCGGGGCTCACGATGATCACTGCAAGCGCGAGAGGCTTGCTATGAGCGCCAAAGGCACTCAGCGTGGGACTCGAGATCAGCGCCAAAGTTGATCAGTGCAAAGCAGGAAAGTTGACGTACACGGGGGAGAGGCTCGCAATGAGCGCCGAAGGTGCTCAGAGGAGCAAAAGCCTCACATTGTGTGGCAAACAGCATTGACAGCCTTACAATTTTAATCCAGTAATTTTTGACAGGCAAGTTCCTAGTAATTAATATTAAGTTGCAAAAAACTAATTTGAGTGGTTAATTAAGCATATATTTCTAATTCTGCTCCTTCACACACACACACACATATATATATATATATATATATATATATATATATATATATATATATACATATATATATATATATATATACACACACATACAGTACTTTTTCGTGTTTTGTTGCCTCACAACCTGGAATTAACATGGATTGTTTGAGGATTTGCATCCTTTAATTTACAGAACATGCCCACAACTTTTTTTATTGTGAAGCAAACAACAAATAGGACAAAATAACAGAAAAAGTCAATGTGCATAACTATACACGCCCCTAAAGTCAATACTTTGTAGAGCCACCTTTTGCGGCATTCACAGGTCCAAGTTGCTTTTGCCACATCTTACCACTGGGATTTTTGCCCATTCCTCCTTGCAAAACTTCTCCAGCTCCTTCAAGTTGGATGGTTTACGCGTGTACACAGCAATCTTTAACTCTGACCACAGATTTTCTATTGGATTGAGGTCAGGGCTTTGACAAGGCCATTTCAACACATTTACAGACTGTTTCCCCTTAAACCACTCAAGTGTTGCTTTAGCATGACCCAAGCATGATCCATTTAGGCTTATGATAAATAACTGTCACAAAACCGATTGATTTGGGAGAAAAACACGGGCCACAGCTTTATTGTAAATAACCAATTTACATAACTTAGAACTTGCATATATTATGCATATTAACATATTCAAACTATAGGGGGAGGAGCCCGGCCACGGACAGTCACCTCACGCCTTGGGCCCTGCCCAAAGCCCCCAATGCTTATTTTAAGCACGCCCTGTGAGGTAGGGCCACGCCCACTTACGCCAGTGGGCCGGGCAACTCACCTCCCGCCAAAACATATACACAATATCTCAGAAATTTCCTACTTCTCAAGAAGAACTTTCACTTCTCCTTTCTTTTCCTTTTTTTTTTTTTTTTTTTTATATCAATGCTCTCTTTTCTCTTTTTTTTTTTTTTTTTTTTTTTACAATACCATACATAACCATTCCAACTTTACCAATATATTTAGGGTGGGAGGGAGGGATTTCTCACGGAGACCGCGCCGAACTAACTCCCGGCGCGCGAATGCGGCGGAAGCCCCGCCCCCCGCCGCTCCTGATTGGCTGTTGTGCCTTACAGGCTCCGCTGGGTCACGAGACACTGCGGGCTGACCCAGGGAGCCTGTGCAGCCTCCGCGTCGGCATGACCCAAGCATGATCCATTTAGGCTTATGATAAATAACTGACACAAAACCGATTGATTTGGGAGAAAAACACGGGCCACAGCTTTATTGTAAATAACCAATTTACATAACTTAGAACTTGCATATATTATGCATATTAACATATTCAAACTATAGGGGGAGGAGCCCGGCCACGGACAGTCACCTCACGCCTTGGGCCCTGCCCAAAGCCCCCAATGCTTATTTTAAGCACGCCCTGTGAGGTAGGGCCACGCCCACTTAGGCCAGTGGGCCGGGCAACTCACCTCCCGCCACAGAGCAAGCGAGGGACTCCTCCTGAGCCTGTGATCCCCCCCTGCAGTTCATTAAAGCCAAGGCCCGAACCGCACTCTCCCTAAACTCCAAGGTGACCAACTCCAGCCCCATCTCGGTAAGATGAACCTTATCCGGACTGAAAAAATCATCCGCACCGGCCGGCTCAAATTCTTTATATCTGATGGCGATAAAACCTAGCTTGCGAATAAAACTAGACAGCTGCTGGTTAATCTTCTGCCTCGCCTTATCTAGCCCGACGGGGTCACGCGCATTTCGCCAAGATCTTCTCTTTATCATCTCAGACCATATCAGGAATGTCCCCGGGAACTTCTTGGTCCAGCTCTCCACGTCTCTTTTCATCACCTTCAGCATTCTGCGCATGGGCACTGCCCCTAAATCATTACCGCCGGCATGTATTATAATTATTGTGGGTTGACCATACCGCTGACTGCAGGTGTTCAACAATTCATCCAATTGGGCCCACCGAAGGCCCCGAACCCCGAACCACCGCACGTGTAAGTCCGTAACGGGAAAACCCAGTTGTGTCCTTCCTTCGATAACTACAGCCAACCTGTGGGCCCAGTACACGTACGAGTGGCCCACGATCCACAGTTGCTTCTGGCCGCCTGGAAGCAAAAAGCAACAGACGTTAGATTACAGCCCTGGGTCTTACGTAAGACCGAAAACGTTCTGATTCCCATCTACCAATACGTTTGACTTCCGCATCGGGTAAGCCTAATCTAGCTGCTTCTGTTGCAGCCCCTATTCTGAACGAGTGTGTTCCGAAATCCGACCCCTTTATGCCCAGGCTGTGTAGTGCAACTTTTAGCATCCTTTCAAACTGATACCGGGATAACGCCGTCCCATCGACATGAACCAAAAGCGAACACCGTCCCACCGGTCGCTTACCAAGGTACTCCACCATACACCTGTAGGGACAACACTCAGTGCCTACTTGGTGTAACACCACCTCCTTTCCTTTTCCCTGCTGGTCGGTCTTAGACCTCCGGAGCCATATCACCACCATGCCTTCCCTGAGGCAGGTATCCACCACCTGGAGGCCCCCTGAACCGTGTCTGCTGCTCGCAACTAACTCCCCTATTCGGAATGCTCCGAAGAACGCCAGGGAAAAAGCAGTACGGAAAAGCAGAGATTCAAAAGGGGTCCTACATTTAACTTCCAACACCTGCGCCATCCGCAGTAACAATGCGAAGGTGATCGGCCGCCTAGTGTCTGGCCTGCGATCCCCGTTAAACATGCCGCGCACCACCTTGCGCACTATAAATTCCTTCGTAAGGTCCTTCAACCCCGCCAGCTTAAACATAAAAGCAAGGGCAGTGACCTGTCTATTTACTACTGCTTTCTTTTCGCCTTGTTCAGCACAGCAGCAGAAACCATAGCAGTATCCCTAGGGTCTTATCCTCTGATGTGGACCCCCCTGCCACTTTTACCAAGTCGTTCCATTTGGCCCATACGCGTCTATACGCTGCCCACGTTGCCGGGGTGACAGACTGTCTAACGAGTCTCGTCACCTGGCTGCTCCAAGCTCCCAGATCTCCTCGGGAATGGCCTCCCCCAGCATGTTGGCCCGGGGGGCCAGAGCCCTGAATCGCTCCTCCTGAAACCGAGAAAGGGCGTCAACAATGCCATTCTCCACTTCAGCTACTTGCCTCGCTTGAAACCATATGTTCTGGCGCAGGCAACACAGCACCAAGTGCCGAAGTAGTCTCACTACCGGCACGGATGCTGCCGTGAGGCTGTTCACTGCTTGAACAACCCCTTTACTCTCCGTATGGAACAGAACACGCTGGTCCCTGAACTCTGAACCCCATAAGTGTACCGCTACTACCATGGGAAAAAGTTCGAGGAATATCAGGTTCTTTGTGAGACCTGCCACCTCCCATTCACCCGGCCATGGTGCGGCGCACCATTTTCCTTGAAAAAAAGGCGCCGCAACCCACTCCCACGCCGGTAAAAAGCTTTAGGTCAATGCTATTAGTACGCCTTTTCTGGATGATCTCAGAACCATTGAACTCAGCCAGAAATACCGACCATACCCGCGCGTCGTACCGCATGGCCTGTGACACTTTTATGAAATGATGAGGTTTACTAATGCCCACCGTAGCAAGCGACAATCTCCTACAAAATACCCTTCCCATGGGGATAATCCTACAAGCAAAGTTTAACTTTCCTATGATGGACTGCAACCGCCGAAGAGTAATCCTACGCGCATGCCCTAGCGCACTAAGTTCCTCTCTCATGTCTACTACTTTCTCCACGGGGAGACTACATGCCATTGTCTTGGAATCTATCTGTATCCCAAGGAAAGTCAATCTTTCCGAGGGGCCCTCAGTTTTGTTATGTGCCAGTGGCACCCCAAAATCCCTACAGATTTTTGTGAATACTTCCAACATAAACCGAGAGATGTCCTGCCCAGCTGGACCCACGAACAGAAAATCGTCCAGGTAATGAGTTATGCTCCTGTACCCGGATTCTCTGCATGCAACCCATTGCAAGAATGAGCTGAACGCCTCGAAATATGCACATGATATGGAGCACCCCATAGGTAAACAAAGGTCAATAAAATACTTTCCATCAACTCGGCAACCTAGGAGCCTGTGGCTCGTTGGATGCACCGGTAATAGTCTAAAGGCCGCTTCTATATCAACTTTTGCCATGAGCGCGCCCGCGCCGGCCCCCCTGACCATGTCAGTGGCCCGGTCAAACGATTCATAAGACACTGATGATTCCTCTCTTGCAATGCCGTCATTTACTGACCCGCCCCTCGGGTAAGACAGGTGCTGGATCAATCTAAATTTTCCAGCTTCCTTCTTGGGAACGACGCCCAGGGGGGAAACAACAAGATTTCTAATGGGGGGGGGGAAACGAATGGCCCAGCCATCCTTCCCAGTTGTACCTCATTGAGAACCTTAGCTTCCGCTACCCCTGGAAATTCTCGCACAGAACGTAAGTTGGGTGCCATGGACCCGCGTACCTCTGTTGTGCACGGGATCCGAAAACCCTCCTGGAAACCCGATTCAAGGAGGCGGCCCGCCGCACTATTACCCGCCGACCTACTGTAGCGCCTTAGCCATGGCAGCATGTCGGGGAGGCGTATTGGCGTCTTGCCCTTTGGCAGCGGGCTCCGCCCTGTTGTCCTTTGGCCTAGCACATCTGGCCAGAGGGTGCTCTCCTCCACAGTTGGAGCACACGTGCTTGAACCTGCAGTTGGGCGCCCACTTACATACCCCTTCGTTGTAGGCAAAACAGGACTTGGTACCTGCGGCCGAGTTGGCGGTGGGGCTCTTGACCCCACCACCTCCGGCCCGAAAGGGCGGCATGGCACGCATGGGTGTCATAATATTAAGCCAATGCGCTACCGCTTTATCGCTCCATGCCATGGCTGGCCTAGATGCCAGATACTGGCGAAATTCTTCATCGTACCGCCACCACGCCATACCCCCGTACACCTTGTGAGCGTTTTGAATCTCATCTATGTACACGAACAGCCCCGGGCATTGTTCTGGGTGGCGCTCGCATAGAACGCAAGCCATGATAGAAAACGCCTGAAGCCACGTGTCGAAAGTTCTAGGCAACCTCCTGTAAGAACCCTCCCGTGTGCTCCTCTCACTTGTATCCAATTGCCTCGACATGGGCAGCAGGGAGAACAAATCAACAAACTCCCTCCTATAAATTTTTTCTTTGACATCCTGGGTCAGATGTGCACTTAAGCTGTCCAGCGCGCATAAGACTATCGGTCTCATGGCTGCATCTGAGATTACTACATTGCTCGCCTGCGGCCCCGTACCACCCACGGTGACCGGGGGGGGTAACACCCTTGGCTCTATATTGCCTACATTACTGGGCTGCTCTTCCCAGGCCCCTTTGGCTAGCCCACCTAACCACGTCCCCATTTCTTGCTCACTAACCGCAATGTTATGTGTGGCTAAGAGGGCCTTAAGGGACCCCAAAAATCCCCCTTTAGTGTATGGCAGTATGCATTTATCAGCTTCCTCCACTCCACCAACTGCCTCACCTGCTTCTGGGAGCCTCGGAGTAGATACGGCCAACGGGGTGTCCCTGCGTCTTTCCTGACGCCCTGGGGATTCAGACCGTCTGGCCCTCCGCGGGCTCCGTCCTCTTTCTGATCCGCAGGCACAGCTGCATCGGCAGGATCTCCTGCTCCTGGATCTGGATCGCCGTTCGGACCTGTGGGTGCAAGAGGAACAGTCACTAGCTCTCCGTGACCTGCATGCCTGTGCCCATACCGCCTGCTCCTCCCCTGAGGAGTGGTCCTGGTCACCCAAGCTTGCGCGGCTGGAATGCGCTAGCGCCGCGGACTCTGCACTTCGCACCAATAACCTGGGGACTGCCTGGGGCGTTGCGAAGTCTACCTGTGGGTCAGGATTAGTCACTTTTTGCTGTGGCCTAACCGTAACGCCCTCAGTCTCTGTCGTCTTAAAGGGGTATGGGTAAATAGCAGAGGGCTGTACCTGTTTGTGTTCTTCCTAGCTCTGGTGGGGCGCGCTGGCCTCGCCACCGCCGCCGCTACGGGTATGTCATCGATCATGACCATGCTGTCCTGGCTGATCATCTCTCTGACCACTCTGTCTCTCCTCTCCCGTGTGGTACCCATGTCCGTCTTCTTGCCGCGGCTGCGTCCCTGCAAAGCACCAGAAGCGCTGTTACTATTGGGATTAGAGGGGACCGCATGGTCGGCATTTTTTATGTCTGTAGGAACTTTTTTAGGGCTCCTGTCTTTACTTTTACCCCCTGCGCCCCCTTTTTGGGGTGGTAACGGGGTGTTCTTTGACCTTTGCCGTGGCCGGAGCCCTTTAGGCAAAGTGACTGGTGGTGGCCGGGGTACTAGGCCCTCACCCTCACTGCCCGTGGGCCCGGCACTCTCCTGCCTAAGGGGTAAAAGGTCCTGGCTGACCAGCCCCGCATTACCCCTGTCACCCGTGGCCTGGTCCTCCACTGGACGGTGGTCTGATGGCTCTGAGTGAAAAGGGGAGGAGACACTATCCCCCATATTGGCTAGGCTTCCAGCAACTGCATGCTGAGCCTGTCCAATGTAATGGGAGTCTCCTGCAGAAGGCATGGGAGGACCCAGCCTGTCCTGCACCCACCTGACCCCCTGGCTTAAGGCACGGGCCCTAACATCAGCCAAGAAGGCCTCCAGAGATAGAACATCCATACCCCCAGGCACAAAAAGACCCCCCCAAGACAGACAAAAACGGACCGCGAGACACAAGGAAAAAACAACACAGAAAAAACACACACACACACGAAAGCCCACTCACACAGCCCCTTATATGCTTTTAAGCTGGGATATCTCCGTATTAAACTGTTACTTGCACTTTTCAACCTCAGACCAGGAGCCTCTCAGACCTCCGTCCCTTTCTCACGGAGACCGCGCCGAACTAACTCCCGGCGCGCGAATGCGGCGGAAGCCCCGCCCCCCGCCGCTCCTGATTGGCTGTTGTGCCTTACAGGCTCCGCTGGGTCACGAGACGCTGCGGGCTGACCCAGGGAGCCTGTGCAGCCTCCGCGTCGGCAGTGTGTTTGAGGTCATTGTACTCCTCAACAACATTATCCCTTACTTGTTTGGAGAGTTACTTGGTCTTCATGTCATTGTTTGGTTAGTGGTGCCTCTTGCTTATTGGTTGCAGCCTCTGGGGCCTTTCAAAAAAGATGTGTATATGTAATGACAGATCATGTGACACTTAGATTGTTCACATGTGGACATAATTTCAACTAATTATGTGACTTCTGAAGGTAATTGGTTGCACCAGAGCTTTTTATGGGCTTCATAACAAAGGGGATGAATAAATACGCACATGCCAATTTTCTGTTTTTCTATTTCTAAAAAATAGTTTTATGTATATATTTTTCTCATTTCACTTCACCAACTTAGACTATTGTGTTCTGATCCATCACATAAAACTCAGATTAGACAAAACATTGAACTCAAGGCTGTAATGTAACAAAATAAGAAAAAAGTCAAGGGGTTGGTTGAATACTTTTGCAAGGCACTGTATGTACACACATATATATATATATATATATATATATATATACACGTACCCATTATATATATACAAGCGACTTGCCCGTCAAAAATGACAGGGCAATAAAAACGTTTTGAAATGCTGGTTGTCACACAACGGGAGTGTACTGGGTTGCCTCAACTATATAGACCCCTATAGGACACTAATTAACCCATGTAATCACATATATGGTTGTGAGCATGCGAGTTGTTGCTAACGCTTGCGGGCTCGCGTAGCGAGAGCAGTGGGCGAGGGCCTCAGTTGCTGGCATGGAGTGCCGAAGGCGCTCCATGCCAGCAACTGCGACCCTCGCAAACTTTATGTCGCAACGCAAACAACATGACACACCAATTACGACCCTCGCAAACTTTTCCTCGCAACACAAACAACATACGACACACGTTAACACACATTACGACCTCGCAACACTCGGACGTAACTCGCGAACATTACAAAACACAATACATACACACAGCACATACATAAAAAACTTACCTACAGCAACAGGGAGCATCCAGGACCTCAAAAAAACAACTTACACCTTGATTTCACTCAAAATCAAAGAGATTACACGCTAAAAAATTTGATAAGCAACAGAAAAAATGGCCGCCGAGCAAAACGAAAACGAGGTTACACACGCAAACACCATACGAGACACGTTAGCACACATTATGACCTCGCAAAAATCGGACGCAGCACGCGAACATAAAAACATTTAAAACACAATAAATACACACAACACACACATAAAAAGCTTACCTACAACAAGAGGAACCATCCAGCACCTCAAAAAAGCAAGTTACACCTTCAGTATTACACTGCACACATTCACCACGCTTACACAGCAGCTCCACACCACTAATGCTGCAGCAACATCAAAACACATTGACAGCTCTTCAACACAATGCTTCAAAATAGGTAAAGTATATTCATTTATTAATGTATTATATATTTCATTATTACACACCAAACAGCATTAGCTCACTTACAATTTCATTGCCGTCATTTTTTGACAGGCAATTCGCTAGTAACACTATAAGTGCCATGAGGGTCATCCAAGACCCTCATGACACAAAGTGTTAGCACTACACTATTAACTCTAACTATACCCCATTAACCTAACCCTGGGCCTATTTATTCCTAACAGTACGCATTTAACACTAACAGTACCTATGTAACCCTAACTGGGCCTATTGAACCCTAACTGGGCATATTTAACCCTCTGTAAGCCTATTTAACCCAGTCTCTTATGGTGGTCTATACATACCCTCATAAGCCTCTATTTAACCTCATTAGTCCCATAAGGTTATATAAAGACCCTCATGGGACAATTAAAAGCCTAACATTAACCCCATAAGGGCCTCCAGGACCCTCATGACACTAAGTACAAACAGTACACTGCACTATCTCCCCCCCAATAAACCATTAAATCTAAACGTACCCCCCTCTACCATAACCTATTAACAGCTACACTACCTACCCCCTATTAAACCCCCACCGCACTAATTACAGAAAATAATAAAACCTAACTCACAAAAATTAATAAAACCTAAGTCACAGAAAATAAAAAAGCTACATTATAGAACATAAAAAAGTAACATTACAAAAAATAAAAAAGCTACATTGCAAAAAAATAAAAAATCTACATTGCAAAAAATAAAAAAGCTACATTACATAAAATAAAAAAAATATTGCACACCTGAAAAGGAAATTCTTACAAAATATATACATCACATTCCAATACAATACAAATAAAATACAATACCCTCTACCTAAATACAATATCCTCTATCTAAAATACAATACCCCCAATGTAAAGTACATACATACTATGTAAAAATACATGCATATCTGAAATATATACTCCCTATCTAAAATACATACATACCCCCCTATCTAAAATACATACCAACTATCTAACATACATTAAATCCTATCTAGATACACAAACCCTAAATCTGACCTAAAATAGAATAATTAAGACTACTTACCTTTGCAGATGTCCCTTCAGATTGCCGCCATAGGGGGGAAAAAAAAGTACAAAACAGTACAAAGTAAAAATAAACATTCTAAACATTCTAAATATTCAACTCACCTTTCCAGCATGTCCCCATCCTTCTTTTTTTCTTCTCCGATGCGACCCCTGTTAAGAATAAACATTACATTAGTACAAAATATACATACACAAAATAAAATATAATAAACATGCTAATGAGGCCCCTAGAGCCTTTTCCGCAAGAAAATTGGCACTGGCGCCTTCTGATTGGCTGAGAAGGCTGTCAATCTGAAGTCAGCCAATCAGAAGGTGCCAATGTGTGAGTCAATCAGAATGAGATACACCCCCACAGGGTGATTGGCTGGAGGCATTTGCAGCTTCTGACTGGCTGCCTTGACAACAGCCACTCAGAAGGCGCTATTTCCTTCAGCCAATCACAATGGAATACACCCCCACAGGGCTGTCCCCCTGTGCTGTTTGTTTTTTGTGTTTTTGTGTGTGTTTTTCGTGTTATTGGGTTTGTGCGGTTCAGGCTGTCACTGTGTTGTTTTGTGACCTTAGGTGGAGGAGGAGGGGAAGAGAGACACAAGGTAAGGAGAGGAGGAGTGGAAGAGAGACACAGGGTAAGGAGAGGACAAGGGGAAGAGAAACACAGGGTAAGGAGAGGAGGAAGGGATTTTTTTCTAAGTTCCATGTGTTTCATTGGCTCACAGGCAATGAGCTCATCGCCAAAGTGCTGCAAGTTAACGGCTAACCTCGCTACGCGAGGCTCGCAGGCGATGAGCGCAGAAGGGGCTCATCACCTAAGTCGTATGCACCACACAAAGTAGTTGACAACAATTATATGTGATATATATATATATATATATATATATATATATATATATATATATATACAGTATATATATATATATATATATATATATAAACACACACATATATATATTTACACACCCATACACATTATATATATCTTACACATACGCTAAGAGATTTCCCCCAAAAATAAGTATACCCTCTCCTTATAAATACATTTGGACATAGAGAGAGACTAAGACACAGGACCCCTTCTGGATCACTACAGCTACATCATGAAGGGCCACCCAAGATGGGCAGGTCCTTTCAGAGAGGTCAGACAAAATGCAGCCCACTGGAGCAGGAACTGGCAACTCACTCCAATATCTTTGTCGTCACTAAAGCCATATGGGTAAACACACCCAGAAACACAAACAGATATACCTGTGTGCTGCATCCATGCGGTCACTGAAAGTCAGACACGTCAGATATAGACTTCCCTAAGCTCTGCAACTGCTTCTGTCTGGTATAAGCCGGGGTGGTGACAGACAGGTCACAAGCTTGGGGTGTGAAGCAGGGTAGTCAGAATCAATAAGGCCATCAGAGTATTTAAGCATGCACTATGAGCTGGTAATTGTTTTTTTTCAATAAACGTTATTGAGATTGTCAGGATTGAAATAAAGTATTAACTTCTGGGAGGACTTTTTCCGGCCATTGTGATTGGGTGATGCATTTGACAGCCAGGCTCAGTCCTATAGGTTAGAGCACAAGTCGGACAAAGACAGCCATGTTCACCTATAATAATAAACACTTACTTATTTAATCAGAGTCCTCTATTCTCATAATTCCTCCAGGGTGTCCTATTAGTATTTTCTAAATATATATTCAACCAGGCCTCCCTAAAATCATATACATATATTCACCTAGGGTCAACCATTATTATAATATAAACAGATATATATTTTACTGCCTATTCAGCTAGGGTCACCAATAATTATAATACAAACTAGGAAATTGACGGGAATAAAATTTGAAAGCTGGCAATGCTGTTTGCCAGACAATGCTTGGCTCTTCTTTTGGGTTATTCCATATTTAGTCATTGCGTGTTATCGTTTTTTTTTTCAAAGTCCCGCTTCTGTGTCTGTTTGTAACCGCTTGTGAGGCGCCTTAGAGCCTCCACCTCCGCAAATGTGGCCCCTTGCTTTGCGGCCTGCAATGAGCTTCTCGAGGGACGCAGTTCTTGCAAGCTCGCTTTGCGAGCTCGCAAAGTGTGACAACATTTTGTAGTTTGACAACTATTATATGTGATTACAAAAGATGGAGGGTGAGAAATGCATTGTGCATGTTAAGGAGGCAGGTTATAGGCTTCTTTAAATAGGTGTGTTTTTAGTGAATTTGTGAAGGAATTGAAGCAGGAGGATAGTCTAGTGGAATGAGGCAAGGATTCCAGAGAATAGGAGCAGCGCGAGAAAAGTCCTGAAGGAGAGGAGGTGATGAGAGAGGAGGAAAGAATAAGGTCATTAGCAGAGCGAAGAGGGCTGGTGGGGGAATATTTGGAGAAGAGAGCAGAGATATATGGGGGTACAGTGTTGTTGAGGGCTTTATAAGTTAGGGTCATGATTTTACATTTTATTCTAGAGGCCACGGGAAGCCAGTGGAGTGATTGAAAGAGAGGTGCTGCAGACACTGAGTGTTTAGTACGGTACATGAGACTAGCAGAGGCATCCAGTAGGGATTGAAGGGGGATAGACGGGTGGTGGGTAGGACAGCCAGAAGTGAGTTGCAGTAGTGAAGACGGGATATAATGAGAGAGTGTATTAGAACCTTAGTTGTGTCTTATGTAAGGTAGTAACGTATTTTTTATTTTTAAATTGAAAAGACCAGATTTTGTTAGTGACTGGGGATGAAAGACAGGGTGGGGTCCAGTAGAACCCCAAGACAACGGGCTTGGGAGGTAGGAGTGATGATGACGTTGTTGACAGTGAGAGAGATGTGAGGAATTTACGCTGTAGTAGATGGTGGGAAGATTAAGAGTTCGGTCTTAGACAAGTTGAGTTTGAGATGGTGGGCAGACATCCAGGAGGATATGCTTGAGAGGGGGATAAATCAGGTGCTGAGAGATAGATTTGAATGTCATCTGCAAAGAGATGATACTGAAGTCAAAAAGATTTTATTAGGGTGCCAAGTGAGGATGTATAGATGGAGAATATGAGAGGGCCTAGGACTGAACCTTTTCTATTCCTCCAACAGACAGAGGGTGAGGAGAAGAACAGGTGCCAGAGAAGGAGACACTAAATGTTCGATCTTGTAGGTATGATGTAAACCATGAGAGAGCAGTATCTCTGATTCCAAGGGCGTGGAGAATTTGTATTAGTAGGCAGCAGAGAGGTCCAGGAGAAGTAGAATAGAAAAGTGACCCTTTGACTTAGCAGTGAGCAAGTCATTAGTGACTTTTATGAGAGTTGTCTCAGTGGAGTGTTGCGGCTGGAAGCCTCATTGGAAAGTATCAATAAGGGAGTTGGAGGAGATAAATTTGGTAAGGCGATTGTAAACAAGCCGCTCAAGCAGTTTGGAAGCCAGGGGAAGTAGAGAGATAGGGCGGTAGTTAGTACGGGAATCAGTGTCAAATGAGTTTTTTTTAAGAATGGGTGTAATTATGGCATATTTTAGAGATGATGGAAACGTGCCAGTGTTTAAGGAAAGGTTGAAGAGATGTGTGACAGTTAAAAAAATAAACATCCCTCACAGGGAGGTGCCCTTAGGCAGCTGCCTAGTTTGCCTAATGGGTAATCCAGCCATGGTTGGCGGGAGACAGTTGTCTGGGCTTTACCTTTATTAATGTCATCAATTGTCTCCTCCTTCCCCTATGACCATAGTGACCGCTGTGTCCAGAACTCAAGTCCTATTGTCAAATGGCTGTTCAAAGTGGCAGTATTTCGACAAAAATAAAAAAGTATCTGAATCCAAGGTTCTTCTCATTTCTACTGTGTGACTAACCCTGTTAGGAACAGAAGCAAATGTCTGTTACAATTAATACAAAGACTGAATAAAATAGATACTTATTTTGGTTGCATTTAAATTGGAAAAGAAAAAAATAATAAAGTTTATAATTAAGCAAAAGAAAATGTTTTCTTTTATTTGGAACGTTGTATTACGATCAGTGAATAACAATAGTCAAATAACAAAAGTCCTGGGTCTCTTGAATTTGGGTAGCATTACTTTTGTTTCTGATGTAGACAGTACATAAGGCTATTATCTTGATAATACATTTACACAGCCCCTGTACAAAAAATAGTTTATTCTATCCCTGTACATCAACATAAACCAATTATAGCATATATTGTCTGTAAGAACCCGAGATAATTAAAAAAATACCTACAATTTTTTATTCCCTGAAAATACACAATCAATATTATGAATCAATACTATTTCAAATAAAAAATAAAATAATTTCACTCTACATTATCCACCTCTTTATCCACCGCACACCCTCTTGCTCACTCTTCATATTCCTTCTCACTCCCCCTCTCTGGTTTCTGATCTCCCACATTTCACAAACTCTCTCACCTTGCTGTATCACCTCATCTTTCTCCCCCTCCATATCCCCCTCCTCGCCCCTCTTCTCTCCTCATTTTTCTCCATATGCTCCTTTCTTTTCTTTTCTCTTCCCTCTAAACTACCCCACCCTTTCTCCTCACCTCTGCTAATATTGCTCCTCCACTCCCTCCCCAAACACCCCAATAATCTCTGACACTCCTCTCCTCCTCATATTCACTCTTTACCTCACCCGCTCTTCCACCTCATCAAATTTACCCATTTTTGCCTGTGTCTTACGTCTTTACTGCCCAATACCCCTTTGAGACTCCCCCATGATTAAAATATCTCCTTATTCCCCCCTCATAATCTGTCCCTTTGCCCCTGATTGTCCCCTTTCTCCTAATCCCCCCTCTCTCCTTCTGAACCCCCCTCACCACCCCCTCTTAATTCCTACTTTCCTCTTGATTCCTTCCCCATATCATGTCCACCTTTTACTAACCTCTTCCTCTAATCTCTCCCTTCTCACTCCTAATCTCTCCCCCTCCTTAATCCTTCCCTCCTCCCGATCTCGCCCCTATCTACACCTAATCTTTCTCTCTCTCTCTCTCTCCTGTCTCTCCCCTTTCTCGCCTAATCTCTCCCTTCTGATTCCCTATCCCTTCTAATCTCACCCTCCAATCCTTGCACCTCCCTCTCCTCCTGATCTTTCCCCATCCCTCTTAATCTGTCCTCTCTTTCTCATAACATCTGATTTCCTCCACCCTCCCGTTCGGATCTCTCCCCTCTCTCTTCCTGATCACTTTCCTTCTCTCTTACTGATATCCCTTCCCAATCTATCCCCCTATGCTTCCAAATTTCTCCTTCTATATTCCCCCTCTTGAACTTCCCTATCTCCTCCTAATGTCTCTTTCAATCCATCTTAATCTCATCTCTCCTCTCTCTTCCTGTGTTCTTTTCTTCCTAATCTTTCTCCCTTCTCTCACCTAATCACATTTTCCTCCTGCCCCCTTCCATCTAAATATCTGGCTTTAAAGTTCCCTTGCCTTGGTGGATCAGGAAAGGAGCGGGAAATCAGGAGATGTGGGAGGGGGAAAGAGAAGGTAAAACAAGGTGTGGGTGTTTAGGGGACATTTTTGTTGAAAAAAATATATAAAAACTATTTTAAGGGCATGGGTCATTTCCGAATCCAACACTACACACAAAGATAAGATGATCACCTCTAAGTGCCTGTAAATTAAATCAATGAGCTTGTCCCTGGTAGACTAGCCATCTAAACAAAGTCATTTAGCATGCTTGGTACTCAGAGATTGGTCAAAATGTTTTTAGCAAGTTAAACAATAATCAAATAGAACCTTTAACCATTAAAGGGCTATCACTCTAGCTTTAAACAAAAATATATAACACAGTGAAAAAAGTTTCAATTAATGGTTTGTTTGTTATTTTACACACTTTCAGTTTGATGATGCATAATAGTATAGTAGTTTTAATGACTTCAGTGGCCATGCAATCTAAGAAATGACAAACAGTTTCATTGGTCTGCAAGACAACAGATGCCTCATTAACTGTATTGCCTTCCTGAGATTAATCCAACAGTCTTCTGGACACAAATGTAAATCGTACTAGGGAAGGATGTCCGTATTTGGTAAATGTGCTGTCATACCTTTCTCTGGCAATATGTTCTAAAGACAGTGACCACAGGGTGCAGCGTATAATTATCCCTGGTCTGAATGTGGGCACAGCATTTGTATAGATATACATTTGATGGGGAAAGCCATTTCTACATAAAGCTATAATAACACAGTGATATAGTATCTCCAGATGAATGTTTTGTGATATGGTGATGTACACTAAACTTATATTTGCGGTTGAGAGAGGCGGCACTGCGTGTATGTGCAGGCTGATAATGGTTACCTTTCTTATGGCATCCTGCAATTCCAGGTGCCAAAAGCAGTAATATATATTTATTCATGGTGTGGGAAATGGCATAAGTGTACAAAATGAAGCTGAGCGCAGAAAAAATAATGTTAAATTTTATCCGATTTAAAATGCAGTTGTTAACACATTGATTCTAGTGTTACGAGGTCTGAGGTTTTACAAAAGAAAAAAAAAAGAGCGGATATAGTTGTTTGGTAATGTTTCCATATATTTCTCAATTTCTTTATTTCCTTGACCATAAAAGGACATTCCTCCTCAATTCTGCAGGCCACAAAAAATATCCCTGGAAACTTCTTTGTAGGAACGATTTGAATGGAATCTCTACTGCATGTGCATGGCACATAAATTAATGTCAGATAAACACCTTGAGCCCAATTCAATTGAGCAATCGTAAGTTTCTGGAGCCTGTAAGTGAGGCCCTAAGTTAATTTGCTAGTTTTTTGCAGGCTCCAAATGGGCTATGGGCTTGGAAACTCTGCAATGGTTAAACCTGGAACTTACAGTCTCCCGAAGCCTATCGCAAGAGTTCCGATCATTAAAATCAAAAATCAATATTCAATTGCTCCAATTCCCAAAGGCTGCAAATGGTTTCTCACACTGCAAATGAAGGAGAAAACCTACATGTGCTAGAGAGGACCTGCAAGAGAGTTAAACACCTATGTGTAGCACTGTAAATGCAAATAAAAAATCAATCCTGCACTGTAAATAATGGGGAAAGCGATGATAGACATAAGAATGAATTGCACAACAGTCTCAAGCTCTCAAATCGGCAGTAAATAAAATTTATTTTTATGTTTTATTTCGGGGTTATAGCAATCTCGAGAATCAATGAGTTAATACACATTAGGCCACCCACATCGACTAGAACAGTTTTGGCATTCCTTTTTTTATAATTCTATATTTTGAGGGTTTGCAAGTCTGATCGGATATCGAACCCCCTAATTGATTGGCATGTAACCTCCATGTTTTACTGACGTCTCATTTTCTGACGTCTCATAACCTCCATGTTTTACTGACGTCTCATTAATGTCTCATTTTCTATTGGCTGTTTAGAAATGGTAGGTTATGGTCTTGCTTAATTGCTCAATTGATCATATTCCCGCCATCAACTGCTACGAACCAGTGCATGGTATACGGAGTCGCCTTTGGGCCCATAACTTTCGTGCTCCTTTAATTGAATAGCTCCGTAATCGGAAACGAACGCCTGGATCCTGAGAGAGAGAATAACAAACAGAATTAATAATAACAATCCTCCATTCTATTATAAGTGATTTCCCAGCTATTTCTTTAAATATCCTCTAAGCACTTTCACACCTAGGATGAGAAGACCTGTGTTATGTTGAGAATGATTTTACCCATAGGGAATAATGCACAGTAAACCAAGAAATGAGACAAGATGTACTTGACATGCTTAATAAATACCCCCCCCCCACACACACACACACACACAGGTCTCAGGTCAGGTGACTAAGGTATTTTAGGTGTATAATGTTGTGTAGTTCAAAAGAGGATAGTAGAGTGCTATATGTTGCTTAAAGGGTCACTGCCCAATGAAATAATATATCTTTGAAAACATTCTAACTAGTAATATACTTAAGCAGGGAAAAGTCAATAAGCATGTATTTAATTAACCAATACATTTTGATGCAGCTGCTAGACCCTAGCGACATCCATGAAACATTGATGGAAGCTATGTGTGTGAGAATGACATTTACATTTCTGGACATCAATATTTGCATTTCCTGATGCAAGCATGCTGATTCTGGGTTTGTGAGAGAGAAGTATGTTATCAATTTCGATCTGATTAATTTATCTATCAATGCTTTCCACCTCCTCCTTTTCTCTCCTTCTCCACCCCTCCTTCCCCTAATAGGTGAAAAAACACACTCTCATGATCCAGCTCTCAGGAAGTGAGGTAAAAAGGCAAAATGGATTCCTGTAGTCCTGTAATCTTCAAAAATTCAGATATTCCCCTCAAAATATTTGCTGTTAATTACATACTTCAGAATCGAGTGCCTTTATCTATGATAACAGAGTTGCGATTAATGAAGATCCATTATATCAACATAGCGTAGTATAATACTTTTTATTTACTTTGAGCCTCATTCAATCAAGCAATTGTAAGTTACTGGAGCCCGTAAGGGAGCCTGAAAGCTAGTTTGCTATTCAATTGGCATCTACTGGCTAAAAATCCCTGCGGTTGTTATAACCGTAACTTACACCCCATCTAAGCCTTTGATCTTTCACGTCTGCAAGAATTACGATTGCTAAAATCACAAATCCCTATTCAATTGCTACAGCTCCGCAAGCCCGCAAATATTTTCACCACCGTAAACGGCAAATATACCAGATGGGACCCACAAAGGGGTTAAAGACATGTCCGTAGCACTGTAAATTAAAATAAAAAATCAATACTGCACTGTAAATGCCGGGGAAAGCAATGATAGACATTAGAATTAAGAAGCACCTGGAATCTCAACTATCAGGAAACTTTTCCTTTAAATGGGTCCAACACCACCTTAAATATTTGTGAATTTTCATCCCCAGACAATCTGGCCTAACGTACAATGTAAATTATCCCATGCTTATAAAAAAACTACTAAATGACATATGTTTTATTAGGCCTTTCCATAGAGGGTGTCTATAAGGAAGCTCAACTTTTATCACGTCAACTGTTTTTAGCAGTTAGGATCACAATACTTTCCCCTTCTCTCCCCTTCCCCTTTATCTATCCTTTCTGCTTCCTTCTA